>JBBPBR010000004.1:639461-687255 GCA_037974775.1 Cicer pinnatifidum
AAAAACTCAACTAAAAAGATTAATTTTGGTTCACTTAAAGATTAATTTTTTAATTTTGATTCACATAAAGATTAATTTGGTTGGATTTATTTTTCTTACAACTAAAAAGTGTTTTTATTTTCTAAATTAATTAAAGATCGAAACCTTATAACCAAAATTGTTAAAGAACTCAAGCATATCTCCTATCACTACGCCAAAAATAGCCTTTTACAATGCTTTTTTTAATCCATTTACAACGGTTTTTCAAAAAAAAAAAAAAACGTTGTGGAATCGAGCGCTGTAAAAGATACAACAGCGCTTAAAAGCGCTATAAATCATGTAAATATAACGTGCCCTTGTTATGCACATTTTACAGCGCTTTTTTAAAAAAGCATTGTAAAATGCGCACATAATATGCATTATTATGCACATTTTACAGCGCTTATTTCAACAAGCGCTGTAAAATGTGCATATAAAATTTGTATACTGGGTGTGCCTTTTACAGCGCTTTTTTTAAAAAGCGTTGTAAAATGCAGACCCATAATTCATATATTTGGTGTGCCTTTTACAACGCTTTTTTTAAAAAATGCTGTAAAATGCAGACCCATAATTCATATATTTGGTGTGCCTTTTATAGCACTTTTTTTAAAAAGCGCTGTAAAATGCAGACCCATAATTTTTTGTTTGGTGTGCCTTTTATAGCGCTTTTTAAAAAAAGCGCTGTAAAATATCCACCCAATGCACATTTTACAGCGCTTTTTCAAAAAAGAGCTATAAATTGTGTATTTTTTTTTTAAAACGTTGTAAATTAAATTTTTGAAAAGCGCTTTTTAGCTTTTTATGGCATTTTTTTAGAAAGCGCTGTCTTTTATCTTTTTATCCAAAATTATTTTGATCCAATTCACACAACACAACCAGAATCAGTTCACACAACACAACCAGTTCACACAACACAACACAACCAGATACATATATATAACCCTGTAACACTGTAATTTACAATAAGCAGTTCACACAATCAGATACATATATATAACCCTGTAACACTATAATTTACAACCTAATTAACTACATATACATTGAACCTAATTTACAACCTAATTAACTAAATATTCATTTGCATGTTCATATATTGTCCTATGATCATATACATATAATAACTAAAAAAATATACAGAATATGCACTAGCTACCATATAATATTCAGATCCCTTACCCAACAGCATGCTATTTCCCAGAAAATCAAATAATTTTTATTTCAAGCACATACTCACACCATTCTTCCTTTAATTCCATTAGATCTTCCTCAGAATATGATAGACTGGAATTGTCAAAGTGCTGCAATATAAAAATTGAACATATTATATTAAGTTAGTATCAAATATATAGATAATTTATATATGAAAATCATATAATGAAAATACCGTACCGTTTCTGGGATAATAGTTATATTCTTGTCAACAATCTCCTTCATGAATCTCAGTACGTAGTACCCACAGTCGATGTTGTTTGTTTGACGAGGGCACTTTATTGGGATCCATGTAATGTTATTAGACTTTTTCTTCGACAATGTAGCACCTCTTTGAGCTCGAAAAACTTTTAAGGCACTATCGAATGAATAAATGTGATTATTATAGCATGAACAAACACATTATTTTTATATATATATATATATATATATGTAAGAAATAAATGAATATTACTTACGTGTTGAACATAATCTTTATTTCGGAGTGATTGTTGTAATTGCCATGCAAGGGATCCAAATAGTATATAACTTCAGAGACCGCATTGATTGCAAATAGCACCCAATGTGCCCTACAACAACAAAAAATTGGTTAAGCAATTTTGTTTATACACAACTAATAAATTAAATTCTCATCAATTAAAAAAGATAAAATTACGTACCCTTAATTATATGGTGCGAAGAACAATTTATCCTTTTCTATGTTTCCTAAAAACATATCTACAATGTATTTCTTTACATTGTTTGGATCGAGTTTCCACATCGACATCTTACGCAGAGACAAGAATGAGTATTTATTTGACAATTTCCTCGTGCACACGACCTTCTCATACAAAAACCTTCAATGAAAATTTTAAACTAGATTAATTACCAATACATTTAATTAATTACCAATAAATGCAATTAAAAGTATTTTTTACCTTATGTACAAGCTCATTACAGTAGCACTAAGCTCCTTATGTTCGAGAAGTTCGTATGTGTACTCCTTTCCGAGAAATTCATCATACTCATCTCCAAATATATCTTTATTCATGGGTACGATGTGCGAATCGTCGTTGCTGCCCATGTTCCTTTTTACTTGGATGTCAAGCCACGCCCTGTATTTACCAAGGCATGACTGACTTATTTTAGGAGAAGCAGCGACCGATTTTCCCCGATCCAATTTTTTTCTTATTGCAAGTTTGGCAGCTTTATTACCCTCCGACCTTTGTGATTTGGCAGCTCTATTAACCTCCAATTTTTGAGGTTTGCTGCCTTTTTTGGCTGTACGGGTGGTTTATTTAATTGGATCTACAAAAATGAGGTTAAATGTTAGTTTTTTGAATCTAAAAAAATTGACAAACCTTATGCAATAAATGTAACAAACCTTTTCGGGAGATGTAACTGATTCGTTTATGGTAATTTTTTATCATTCCCTTTAGGCTTAATTTTCAGCATCTAAATATAAATGTGAAATTAAAGTTAGGAGCGGAAAAAAAATCAGCAATTAAATATACATATCAATTAAACATACATTTCGATTAATTAAATATACCTTATCGAGGGCAACAAGGTTTGTGGGCCATGCCACGTAACTACCAATAGCATCGCCCAATAACTGCAAATCTCCATCGTTGTCCGGTATCGGCAACGGTGCAGTTGGTTCGAAAGCAACAACATGCGATACTTTGACATGGCCCACAGGGATCGGAGTATTGTGCAATACTTCTCCCGAAGTATTGTACAATTTTCCTTTTCCCACCACCCGATGAGTAGGCGAGGACAAGTATAGGACACATGGAGTGACACCCTAAATCAATAGTTAAAACATAAGTACGGTTAATATATAAGTTTGTTTAATACATAAGTAATTACATAAGCAAGTAAGTAATTCATTACCTCGGGAATATTTTTCAGACCGACGTTGCAACTCGCGGTTTCACTCTCTATTTGTATTTAGTGTTGGAGCTGATCCGAGAGTTGCTTGTCTTTGTTCGTATTCACCAATTGTGCCACTTGCTCTGTAAGTATTCTGAGCTTCTCTAATACTTCCTCGTTGGAAGGTTTTTGGCGCTTCTCTTGAGGAAAAATGCTTTTGGGAGTTACGCCAAATCTTTTCCCCCTAACCCGATCGGAATACTCTGGGACATTAAACACTGTACCAAGAATGTCCCTGCAAGTATCCTTGTTGCCCTCCTGATTTTCAGAACTTTGTTCGATAATCTCCTAAAATACATGTAACATTAAAAAGATAAGTTCAATAACATTTTTAAAATAAAATATTAAAAAGTATTCAAGTGATAAATACAATATTAAAAAATATTAAAGTGATAATATACTTACACAAAGTTCTACTACTTTTTTGACATTTTCATTATCAACCACTCCGTCTTTATTAACACGCGCTTCCTTCCATAATATATGACGACACAAGGGTTGATCGGCTTGGGTGTCTTTTCGCTATTCTTTAAGATCATAAACAAAATAATACAAATTAGTTACACACTATAGTTTATAATACAAATTATTTCATTATATAAAAGTGATGTTTAATTACTTACAAGTTGTTGATCAAGGTGTGCATATCCCATACGTGATTTTTTGTATGGGTGTGTTGGATTGCTTGCCCGTTCGCGATTTGCCTTACTAATATTCTATATAAAAAAATAGCAATTGTGTAAAAATTTAAAATACGCTACGAATATGAATAATAAAACACAAATGCTAATAAATTAATCACTTACGACAAACGCGGGGTCAGAACGTTTGAAAAACAAATGCACTCGATTCATCGTTTGATATATAATGTTGATATATTTTTGGAGCTTCAGCATTTGTGTTTCCTTCTCTATCTTTTAGATAGAAATTTGAGAGATGAGATCTAAATCCCCGATGGATCTTCCCAACAACTCTCAAAACATAACTCTTTCGTCCCTCATCAAGAACAAAAGTCGTCTGCAATGAAAAAAATTATAAGTAAAGTATTTCAATGAAAAAAATTATAAATAACAAAAGAGTGGATCAAAAAATTTACTTGAATGTCATTCCATATTATATCTTTGGCGTCCTTCAACACCTTATCTCTCCAATCATCAATCGTAATTGAGATATTTTGACGAACAACAGCCCCAATATAGCTTACCAACATAGAGCTATTGTGGTCAATTGGCTGACCACTCTCATTCCAGCCAACCTAATAAACTCATATAGTAAGTACATGCTATTAAGAAAGATAAAAAAATACACAGCAAACAAAGTATAGTGTAGTATAATCTCAAACTTGGTGCCATTGCTCCTTGCTTTAATCACTTTTTGCATTATAGTTGCACCACGTTTGGCTTCATTTTCATAAGTCTTAGTGGTGCCAACTTCTTTATTTTGACATTCTAAATCTTTGTTTGTATCCATTTAACTACAACAAGTTCAACATGCAGCTTAGTATAACATCAACAAGCTCAACATTCATCATGCATTATTATAAACAAGCTCAACATGTATCAGTATATCTTAAACAAGCTCAACATGCATTTTAATGATTACAAAATATTAATAACATCAATACTTGAATAAGGGTTCGAAGAAAGATGAAATGTGAAGAAAAGAGGGAACGCAGAAAGTTCACAGAAATATGGTTCACATAAATACGGTTTGAAGAAATACGTAATGAGGGTTACGTATTTCAATGAAAATATATTGTGTGCAATGGGAGAGATGATCTTCGATGGAAATAAGGTTCGAAATGAAGGAGATGATCGTGGAAATAAGGTTCGTAATGGACGGGATTATAGGGTTTGCAAAAGAAGAGAAGAACGATGAAGGTTGAGATGATAGTGAAGTTTACGTAATGAAGAGGAAACTGAAGCGGTTACTGTTATATATAAAACCCTTTTACAGCGCTTTTTTAAAAAGCGCTCTAAAAGGCCTAAGCCTTTTACAACGCTTGTTTGAAAAGCGCTCTAAAAGGCGTCCTTATTTAATTTTTTAAAAGGCTCTTTTATAGCGCTTTTCCCAATAAGCGCTGTAAAAGATCTCATTGTTTTATTATGTTATATAATGTTTTTTTAAAGCCTTTTACAGCGCTTGTTCAAATAAGCCCTGTAAAAGGTCTCTTTATTTTATTTTTAAAAGAGTCTTTTACAACGCTTATTTGAACAAGCGCTGTAATAGACCTCCTTGTTTTATTATGTTATATGAATGTTTTTTTTAAAGCCTTTTACAGCGCTTTTTTAAATGAGCGCTGTAAAAGGCCTTATTGTTTTGTTACGTTATTTTTGTTTTTTGTTATGTTATTTTTTAAACAAGCTCAACATGCAAAACCCACATAGTAGTAACTGGTCACCACCAAAATCTCTTCCTCTTCACCAAACTCTTCTCCTTTTATGCATCTTCTTCACAAACATCAAAGCTTACTCTTTCACAATTCAATCTCCACCTCAACACCCTTTTTATCTCTTTACATTCCCTTTCCTTCTTAAATCGAAACATGGTCTTCAGGATCATTGTCATGTTGCGAAAAATGGGGTTGAGTCTGAAGTTTTTGTTAACAATGTGTTTTTGGGGATTCCCATTATGCGTACAAGGTGTTTGAAGAAAATCCTATTAGAGAAAGTCATGTTAGAGAAAGTCTTGTTAGGTGTCCCTTTATTTTATTTTTAAAATGTCTCTTTATTTTATTTTTAAAAGAGTTTTTTACAGCGCTTTTTAAAGTAAGCGCTGTAAAATGTCTCTTTATTTTATTTTTAAAAGGGTCTTTTACAGCGCTTTTTAAAATAAGCGTTGTAAAAGGCCTCAGTATGTTATTTTTGTGTTTGGTTTATTTGGGTTCAATATTGGATGACTGTAACTCAAACATTTATTCCAAACGATTTGCCAATCGACTTGACTTGTCCCAGTAACTCATATATTTAGTTAAAGTCGATGTGCCAATCGATTATGCAATATGTTCCTTTTGATGGCACTTAATTTACATTATATAAGTGGCATTATCATAACCAGTAGCAGCAGAAGCAAAAGAGACACTAGTAGCAAACTGTGAGATGTTATAACTAGGATCCAAATATGCTGGTATGTATGGTTTGATTCCAAAAGCTTATGATATGAAATATGTTGCTATTCTGCCATATTATTATAAAACACTCAATTCAA
Organism: Cicer pinnatifidum; assembly: GCA_037974775.1. NCBI lineage: Eukaryota > Viridiplantae > Streptophyta > Magnoliopsida > Fabales > Fabaceae > Cicer > Cicer pinnatifidum. Next base: position 645,810 of record JBBPBR010000004.1, read on the forward strand.
ATTACATGCATGTTTATCACATTAATTCAGATTACATGCATGGCTTATATAAAACAATTAAACATGTACATTAAGATGCCCTTCTTCTTTTCCTGTTGGGATTCACATTTGTTTGTCCATTTACAATACGAAACGATGGATTAATCCAAATTCCCTCATCATGATCATCTCTAAGATATAAATCATCATCAGTTGAATCAATTTCATGTGGTTGTTGTGATGTTGCAAATAAAAGATCATTACCAACATCTTCATCATTATTGTTATCATCACTTATTTTATTGGTCGATAGGACAACAGACCATTTATCATCAGAAGGATCAGTGACATAAAACACTTGTTGAGCTTGCGACGCTAAAATAAAACGCTCGTCTTTGTATCCCACCCTATTAAAATCGACAAGCAAGAATCCTGACTCATCAATCCGAACGCCATTATTATTATCGACCCACTTGCAACCAAATATGGAAACACAAAAAATTGTGTAGTCTAACTCCCATATGCACTCGATAACCCCAAAATATGATAGATTTGCATATATTGGGTTTTTGTCTTTTGCACTTGAGACATGCATCACTTCAGCTACGAGAGTGACTCCACTATTTTGCATAGTGGTCTGATCATCTTGTTCTTTGGTATAAAATGCGTAGTCGTTAATAACATAACCAGTGTAAGAAAAGACATGTAAGCTCGGACCATTTGCTAGCCACCTCAATCTCTGTGAAATTGATCCGGGGTGTATATCAAATTTTGACTTTATGTGATTTTTTAACCATGTTATAAAACTTTGATTGTGCTCTCGAGTTATCCAATTTTGATTCCTATTCATGTTCAAACGAGATAACTGATCTTTGTGTATTGTAACATACGATTGAACCTCGTCATCATTGTGCAGAATATACAATTGTGCCTGCTCCCATTATGTCCTTGATATAGTCAGTAGTCTCCTTCCAATTATCCCTTCTCCTAATATTCTTCCCGAATGACGAGACATGGGAAGCCCTATGGATTCAACATTGGACAGATATTCAGTACAAAATTCAGCAGCCTCTTCAACAATGTATCGTTCAGCAATACAACCTTTTGATCGACTTCTACTTTTTACGTACCCTTTTAATATTTTTGTATATCGTTCTATCGGATACATCCATCTCATATAAGCTGGCCCACAAAGTTGTGTCTGTTAGACATAAGTCCTCTTGATCATGATTTTGACATAATTAACAAACATACAATGTACATACATCATTTGATAAATCTAACAGTTTGAACTGAGTAACATTTCAGGAAACACAACCACACACTACACACTTGGACAATAGCTTGGAACTCAAGGAATCAACCAAAATTGGAGGATTTGCTTGACAAAGATGCAAATACGTATATAGTGTGATTAGTGGTTATAGTAGTTAATTAGTAGACTCACCAATATGGTTTCATGCTTAAGTATTTGCCAAAGTAAAACTGAAATCATAAAATAAGGAAATAAATCAATCAATTGACAAATCCATTGGGCAATCGATTGATTGACTCAGAATTAGAGTTTTCACTAAGTACATCGATTGGGAAATCGATTACTTAAAGGATTTTAGTGAAACCTGTATTCTGGGTTTAAACCAATCCATTGGGAAATCGATTAGCACGTCAATTGAGAAATCGATTTTGTGATTCACAGAGCCAAACTAGTACCCAGTTAATCGATTGACAAATCAATTACGAAAACTCTTTTTCATCAGACTTGGCCTCTGTGATCAACCAATCGATTAGACAATCGATTGGGACATCAATTGAGTAATCGAGTTTGTAAGTAACAGAGCCAACCACTTATTGAATCAATCGATTGGCAAATCGATTGTGCAAAGGTTTTTTATCAGACTTGGCCTCTGTGATAAATCAAATCGATTGGAAAATCAATTGAATTAAGTTTCTTAAAATGCAAGTTTTGTGGCAATCGATTAGATAATCGATTGAAAGAATGAATTAGTTAATCACTCATCAGAAACATATTGAGTAATCGATTGGTAAATCAATTTTGACAAAATAGCTGAGCTACTGTAACAAGCCAAATTGATTGGCAAATCGATTGGAATAAAACATCTGAGTCACTATGATCAGACTAATCGATTGGCAAATCGATTGGAGCAAAATGTCTGAGTCACTGTGACCAGCACAATCGATTGGCAAATCGATTGGGAAAAATGTTTGTGTTACAACCCATTACCAAATCGATTATGTCAATGTATATGAGTCGATTGAGTAATCGATTGTTTTGATCTCGTTGCTTGAACAAAACACTTATAATCGATTACCCAATCGATTCTGATATAAACTTGCTTCAGTTTCTGATTTGTGCATTAAAAGAATCGATTGGCAAATCGATTCATTCTTATATGTTCAAGATTCAAGAAAAACAAGAAACGCGATAATCGATTGGGCAATCGATTACGCTAGTTTTCTTATAACTGAGACATAACACTTGAAACAATTATTCGAAACACCTTGAGAGAAATACTTGTATACACACACAAAATACTCATTTGGAAAATTACTTTTTTGTGTGAGATTCATATTGTGATTGAGTCAACATCTTTAGATATCTTTTATCTTTTCTGTAACAAATAATCTGTAAAGAAAGTATTGAAAAATCCAGTGGTGAAACTGGTGACTATCTTTGTTGGTGAGGGTGTTCATCAAGAAGAAGTCTCATCATTATCTTGTGAGAGTTTAGAGATTAACTCTAGGGATAAGGTAGCATTGTAATAGAAGCGAGTGAGTTGGATAGATAGGCCTTGTGTGAGCTGGACAATCTGTAAAACGTACTCAAGTCAATTCTATTGGAAAAAGGCTGAAATCTGTTTGATTTCAGGACTGGATGTAGGCTGTCACACTGATAGTCAAACCAGTATAAATCTTGGTGCACGATTTTCTAACTCTTTCTCTTTATTTCAATATTGCATGAATGCATATTCTTGTATGTTAGTATTGATGAATATCTGTCTTGATCAATCTTTTGAATAAGCATTGTATCTAAACTATTACATTGATAATACATGCAATTGTGAACCTTTGTTTCTGAATAAATTCTGTAAACGGTCATTGTTAATCTGATTAATAATCTTGTAAAACTTAGGAAAGACATTTCATATAAGTTTTAATAAATAGAGGCCATTAAATACCAACAGTGTCTCCTTAACCAGATGAACAGTAAGGTGAACCATTATATCAAAAAACGATGGTGGGAAATACATTTCAAGCTCACACAAAGTAACAACAATTTCCCTCTGCAATGTCGGTAATTTCTGAGGGTCGATCACTTTACTACAAATTTCCCTGAAGAAGAAACATGATCTAGTTAAGGCAAGTCGAACTTTTTCAGGTAAAATGGAACGTATACCTATTGGTAGCAAATGCTCCATTAGAATATGACAATCATGGGTCTTCAAACCTTTTAACTTGAGGTCTTTCATACAAACCAAATTTTTAATGTTTGAAGAGTATCCTTCTGGAACTTTAACTTCATGTAGAAATTTACACAAAACAATTTTTTCCTTTGTAGATAGAGTATGAGCGGCTGGAGGTAGATATGTGCGATTTCCTTTCTTTACTGGAGCCAATTCATTTCTTATTCCCATATCGACCAAGTCCAATCTTGCGTTGATGCCATCTTTAGACTTTCGTGGAACATTGAGTAACGTACCAATAACACTATCAAATACATTTTTTTCAATATGCATCACATCGAGGAAATGTCTTATATACAATGACTTCCAATATGGCAATTCAAAGAAAATTGACTTTTTCTTCCACCCAGTTTTGACCAGCTCTCCCGCAAAAGGTTTGCTAAATTTATTGGTCAAACCTTGTACTTTTTCAAGTATTTGATATCCAGTCGGTGCTAAAGGAGCTTTACCTTCCTCTGATTTTCCATTGAATGCATTTCTCCACCCACGATACTGATGACTATAAGGTAAAAATCTACGATGTCCACGAAACACATTCTTCTTACAATGTTTCAACCGCATCCAATTTGTACTCTCTTCACATATAGGACATGCACACTGACCTTTAATGCTATATCCTGATAAATTACCATATGCTGGAAAATCATTAATTGTGCCGAACAACGTAGCCCTCAAATTGAAACATTCTTTCTTATACCCATCATAAACTTCCACACCTGTCTCCCACATACGTTTTAAATCTTCGATTAAAGGAGTCAAGTATACCTCGATATCATTCCCCCGTTGTTTGGGTCCAAAAATTAACAGAGACAACATCATAAACTTACGCTTCATACATAACCATGGAGGTAGGTTATATATTACCAAAATCACAGGCCACGTGCTATGTGAGATGCTTTGAAGACCATGTGGATTCATTCCATCAGTAGAAAGTGCAAGTCTTAGATTTCTTGACTCTATCCCGAATTCAGGATACTCGTGATCAATTTTTGCTCATTGTGGGAAATTTGCAGGGTGTCGAAACATTCCATCTCTAATTCTTTCATCTGCATGCCATGTCAAGTGTTTTGAATCTTCTTCACTACGATACATGCGCCTAAATCTTAGTATTATAGGAAAATACCACACAACTTTTGCTGGAGTAGATTCTTTCTTCTTATATCGAGAGACATTGCATTTCGGACACGCCTTAAGTAGTTCATATTCATTTCGAAATAAAATGCAATCGTTAGGACACGCATGAATCGTTTCGTAACTCATGCCAATAGAACACAAAATCCGTTTAGCCTCGTAGGTTCGACTGAGAAGTTCATTATCATCTGGCAACATATTTTTTATGAGTGTTAATAATTCTGTAAAGCTTTTATCAGACCATCCATTACTCGCTTTTAAGTTGTACAACTTTAATATCGCTGACAGTCTTGTGAATTTAGTACAACCATTATATAATTCTTTCTCTGCATCACTCAACAAACTTTCAAACATTTTAGGACAATCTCTAAGATCTTCTTCAACTGCTTTTGCGATCTCATCAACTCGGTCCGGCTCATATGCATCTGTATCGAAGTCAATTGAAGCATATGTCGAACTATTCTCAAAATTAATGTTTCCTTTTTTTTTCTCACCATGTATTATCCAACATGTGTAGCTTTGATCAGTTCCATTACATACTAGATGTCCTTCTAATTCATCTTCTCTAACACGTTTTCCAAAACAACATTTTAAACAAGGACAAACTACTCTATTTGGATCTTTTGCATTCTTCACTGCAAACTCAACAAACTCCTTCACTCTAATTTCATACTCTTTTGACAATCGATTGGCAGACATCCATTTCCTATCCATATTATACGACCTATATAAATGCAGTTACAAAAATAATAAGCTTTCAATACATATCAACAAGTTTCAAAATGAAACCAATATCAACTGACAATTTCAAAACAGAACAGATCATGTGGTATGAGTTTTTGACTAGTAGAAGAGATTTAATATATATATAACAATTTTTAGTTTTCAATTATTAAAAAACTAAAGATTTTTTGACAAAAACAAATTAAAAAAATACCTGTGATGGCATGGGGGAGGAAAGCAAAATTGGTCCTATGAAAATCCGGAGAGGGTGGTGGGTAATGGTTAGAGCCGTAAAAAAAACTCCCAACTACAAGATTTTTTTAATTTTTTTTTATTAAACCTCTATTATTAAGTCCTCTACTAAAATAATTTTTTTTTAAATTTCGACCCATTATTTCATGGGGTTAAGGGAGGGGGCTCTAGGGGCCTAGAACCCCCAATATTTTGTTAATTTTGAGATTCTTTTTTTGAAAAAAAAAATGAAAATTTTTTATCGAAAAAAAAATTAGAAATTTTTTATCGAAATTAAATGAGAAATTTTTTATCGAAAAAAAATCGAACATTTTTTATTATAAAAGAAATCGAAAAATTTTATAGTAAAAAATCCAAAAAGTTTATAGAAAAAAAAAATCAAACAATTTTTATTGGTGAAAAAACTGAAAAACTTTATTTCTCAAAAAAAAACATCGATTCTTTTTAAAAAAAAGGGGTCTTTGGGCCTACTAAGCCCACTAAATTTTAGGGGACCTTGTTTTTGGGACCTTTTAAATTATTAATTTTTTTTGCCTCTCCAAAATATAGACTAGGGCCAATAATTAGGAGGCTTGTCAAATTGAGAGTTCTAGTAATGGTCGTCACACATCTTTCTTGTGTGATAAGTGGTTGGGGGAGAGAGAGGTGAAGTGTTAAGCAATGGCTTTAGTTAGTTGTATGGTCTAGCGGAGGATAAAATTATATTGGTTGATGACATGTAGAGGCTTGGTTGGATTGTAGGAGGGATAAGTTGTTGATGGAGAAGGAACCTTTTTGTTCGGGAAGAAAATTTGGTACAATTGTATTTTTCGTTAGAAACAATTGTTATCCAAGAAAACTTGTGGACTTGGACTCATAATCATGGTGCTAAGCACTCGGTCAAAGCATCTTATATTCCATTTACTTTGTGACTTGATTTGGAACAAGTTTATTCCTCTTAAAGTTTCTATTTTTAGTTGAAAGGTTTTAAACAATAGGCTCCCCACGAAAGATAATCTAACAAAACGTAGGTTGTTCGTGAATCAATCTTCTTTGGTTAGTGTGTATCTCGGCATTTTAAGAAAACAAATGTGGATGTGTTTCAATTGGTGGATCGAGTTAAATTACATTCACTACACCATTTTTTACTTTAGGCCACAGATCACCCGACCACGGTTGAAAAATCACGGCAGAAAATAAAAATAGACAACGATTTTTTAAGTGTTGCTTATAATTTACTTATAGAGTATGCTTTGTGGTCTTCAAATGAAAAACTGTTGCTTATTTTTTCTAGCAACAATTTGGCTTCGGCTATAAAAGTGTTGATATTTTAAACAACATAAAAAAACCGTTGCTCATTAAATTTAATAACAACACATTTTAAGATGTGGTGTAAAGTATAAAAAGTGTAGCCTTAAGTCATCCCAAATAATAAGCGGCAACATTAATAAAATTTTAATTAACTTTTTTTTATTATTAAATGTGGTTTAAAGTTTTATTTTAATAAATATTCTAAATGTAGTCTAAGCGTTCCTCTGATCCTTCTTTACCCTAATTTTACTTTCTCTCTTTCACTCTCCCACATTCACATTCCCTTTCACTTTATATCAAAGCATTCTACCGTCTTATTGTTCACAACACATTGTAACAACATCAAGTAAGTATTCAATATCTCTCTCAATTTTCCATTGATTTCCATCGATTGTATTTTTTTATTTTATTTCGCAAATCAATAAATTATATTGTATGAATGATGGTCAAGGAGGAATGGAATTGGTGGTTCCTAAATCCGTTTTGAAGAATCAAAAAAGGAACGAAGAATATGTTTTGCCCAAAAAAAACAAGAACTTGAATCACCGATGAAGGAGATGTCTGAAACAAACTCATTTGGAGTAGTACTAAATAATTGGCAAAAGAAATACAATTAACAGGTTTTGCATTTTCAAATATATATATAGTTCAATCGAATAAATTATTTGTATATTTATTTAATTTTTGTTCACCAACATAAATTGATTAGGTTGAAGTGTGAAGCTAAACTTAAGGATGGGTTTTATGTTGTCCCTGAAGCTAAGATCTTGTTCATTATCAAGGTCAGAGGGTAATTTATCTTCTTATTATTGTTTAAGTTATTATTTTTTGGTTCTTTGCTACTGTTTTTTTTATTTATGTGATCTTTCTTGGTTTTAGTTTTGTTGTTGATGGATTATGATTAGTAATATTCATTTTTTGATCGAGGAATTTGTCCTGAGCTGTTTGGATTCCATTTATGATTCCTTATAATTGTAAATGTATTGTATCTTTGCATTTGTTCACAGTGAATTCTTATGCAACTTATTATGAGAATGTCAAGGTTTGACAAGCAGATGCTAAATTTGATTTTTGTAGGATTATATGTTTGCCATTATTAAAATCTTGCTCAAATGAAGTTTATGTTGTTTCATAGACTTTGTGTTGCATTCATTGTGCAAGTTTCAAGAGCCTAAGGTGTGTCTACTTATGATGTGGATTCATATGTGTAATTATGAAACTAAGCTTCACATTGCATTTATGGTTTATGGTTTCCATTTCATTTTCTATAATAGGTGAAGTTAAGCTTTGTTAGCTTCTGGTTGGTTCTCTGATCCTCATTCTTGCATGCATGAAGGCTTTTTTGTATGATTTCAATTTTTGGTGGCAATCTTCGATGTTGTTTGTTGGTATTATACACATGTGCTTTTTTTTGACTTTGGATGATTTGTTCTTGATGTTTTCCTGGCATTTCTTGTGATATGAAAAACTCTTTATTAAATTATTTTAGCTTATTAAAAAAAACCTTACATAAAAACTTCTTTGCTTTTGGTGAAATTCCATAATGCGGCGTTGAAACTTCGTTACATAATATCTTTGCATAATGCGGCGTTGAAAAAACAAAAGAAATATATAAAAAAATAAATAAATAACAACATTTTTAAGCTTACCTTTAGCATCCTCCACGTACAAAGAAGATGTTTGACATATCAAATTCACAAAATTAATTAAATATGAAACCCATTGAATAGGATAATATTATTATAAAAAAATGAGTGGGAGAAAGACGCAGAGAAATAAATAAATCACTACCCTTTTTTTTCATTATATAGATCAATTTATTTTAGAAAAAAGGAGCAAGCCAAGCTTTTCATATCTGATATAAAATATTTGTTTGATGCGCATGATAAAATAGATGAAATATTATTTACAAGATCTAATACTATAATTTTGAACACCACATTCATGACTAAACAATGACCAATTAACATATAGCTCGAAGACATCCTTTTACCATAACAAATTGTGATGTGGAAGAATCGTACAAATGTGTATACGTCAAGAACAAGACCTTCCACTAAATCTCCTCACTCTTTATCATAATGCTTTAGCAATGGGAATGAAAACTTTTAAATAAAATGTTGTATATGTCTCTTAGACTCAAGTGGAGAACCTACCTATTTTTTTTTTAAATAAATCAACATAAAACCCAATATTCAGTTCTGAGTGTTTTTAATGCTCGTTTGATTCATACATATCAAATCAAGAAAAAGAAAAAGGGACTGAAGGCCACATTTGGTCGTTGATTTAATCAGATTTTTTGAAACTTATCATATTATAAGCTTATGTCTATTGGTTTATGAGATACAAGTCACTTGTCTTGTCAGATATTGATAACTATTACCCAATCAATTATACTATATATCCTACTAGTATTAATGAAAATATTAATGTTGTGTGTTTGGGCTATACCAGTCCTAGCCAATTAGCTTCCAACTACAAGTTAACTCATGCCTTGGTACAAGCTACACTCAACCAAGTTAATCAGGGCATTAGTTCCTAATGCAAGATTTCCATCCACTAACCGCCAAAATGATTAATATTGAACAACATTGTCCTTAAAATCAAAGGAACCTCTGAACATGGAAACTGATCAGTTTTATAAAATGTTGAATTATGTTCAACAATCATTATGGCCTTGATGTAAAAATACAACAAAGTTGTCTGTCACTATTACAATGATGGATTTAAAATCTAAACACAACATGTCACCTTCTTGTTTGAATGATGTGATGAAGTTTATGAAGGAGCCAAGTCACCTTGAGAATGTAATTCCCTCAATCTTTAGGGAAACAAAGAAGTTAGTAGTCGAACTCGATTTATCCAAGATCAAGATAGATTGTTGCATTAATTGGTGCATGCTTTATATTATAAAATTGACATAAATTTGAAGGAGTGCAAATTTCTAATGAGCTTCGATATAAAATACATAATGTACATAGGAGAAACTCTAAGGATATTCATCACAAGAGATTGTATTACTTGCCACTTACCCCTTGCTTGCAAAGATTACATGCTTCTCATAGATCTGCAGAGCACATGAGGTGGCACTTCAAAAATCGTAAGGAAGATGGTGCGTTGTGTCATCCTCTCAAATGAAGAAGCTCGGAAACACTTTAACCAAGTATATCTTGGATTTGCCTCAAAACCTTGAAATTCTAGACTTGGTTTGTGTGCTGATGGCTTCACCCCTTTTAGCCAATCAACAACACCATACTCTTGTTGGCCAATAACAATCGCACCATATGATATAACTTTCGAGCTATGTATGATGACGCCTTATGTTTTCTTATCATTGATCATTCCAAGTCCACACAATCCAAAAGGTGCAATTGATGAATATTTGCAGCCGCTAATAGACGAGTTGAAACACTTGTGGAATAATGGTGTTGTAACATATGATGCCCAAAAGAGGCAAAATTTACAATTGAGAGTTGCACTGATGTAAACAATAAATGATTTTCCAGACTATGGCATGTTGTGTTGGTGGATTACTACTGGAAGATTAGCATGTCCGACATACAAGGAAAATTCAAAAGCTTTTACATAGAAACACAAAAGGAAAACGTCTTTGTTGGATTGCCACCGTCAATTTTTTCCTCATAACCATGCTTTTAGATGAAACAAAGTTGCGTTTTACAAAAATAGAATTTATAAAAGTTAGAATCCTCTTATGTTAAGTGGTGAAGAAGTGTGGGAAAAGGTTTATGGAATTTCCAAGATAACGGACACGAGGAAAAACATTGTTCCTTAACATGGAATTTTGCACAATTGGAACAAAATAAGCATATTTTGGGATTTGCCTTATTCGAGACACAACCTATTAAGGCATAATCTTTATGTTATGAATATAGAGAAGAATGTACTTGAAAATGTATTTCATACGTTTATGGACACTAAAGAGAAAACTAAGGACAACAAGAAGGCACAATTGTACTTAGCAGAGTATTGTCATAGAAATGAGTTGTTGTTGAAAAGAATTCATAATGGGAACTTTACAAAACCTAAATCCATATTTTGTTTGACAAATAAACAGAACAATGATGTGTGTGAATGGGTGAATGGGTCGAATATGTCTAATGGTTATGCTTCCTATTTAGGTAAATGTGTGGATACAAAACATAAATGTCTTTTTGGGATGAAAAACCATGATTGTAATATATTCATGTAATGTCTACTTCCAATAACTTTTAGTGCTCTTCCTGAACCAATGTGGTAACCTTTAACTGAACTCAATCAATTCTTTAGAGACATATGTTCAACAATTTTACGATAATGTCGCTTGTTGCAAATGGAACAAAACATTCCTATAATATGTAAGTTGGAGCATATCTTTTCACTTGTATTTTTTTGACTCTATGGAGCACTTATCGATTCATTTTCCTTTTGAAACTAAGTTGGGAGGGCCAATTCAATATCATTAGATGTATCCATTTGAAAGGTTCATAAATAAAATTAAAAAAAAAACCATAAAAAAACAAAACAAAAAAAAGTGTGGAAGGATGTATTTGTGAAATATATTTGGTGCACGACACAACCTATTTCAATTTCCATTGTTTTGTGCCTCTTGCTCAATACTCAAGTACAGTTGCCTAAATAATAGGACTTATGAAGAACATGTGATACAAACTTTGTCTATTTTTGAAAATTTACATGGCGAAACAGGTGGAAAATGCAGTGATAGGTGGCTCAACAAAAAAGAACTTGCGACTTCCCAATTGCACGTTCTCTTAAATTGCAACAAGGTTAAACCAATTATTGAGCAAGTATTAAAATATTAAATATGTCTCCATTATTCAATTACTCATCTAACAACAACATCTAGTTTTTTTTTTAAATAGCTCGTATAGGATGTATTTACAAAGTTTGTAAAATATGTACAAAGATCTCAATGACAATGTCATTGATTAACAAATAGAAGTTGACTTTCTGCGATGGATTCAATAATATGTAAGCATTGATTTAGACTACTCAATCTTATTTGGGTTAAAACAAATATGTACAAATTGCTTTAACCTAAGATATATGAATTGCTCTTTGTGACTAGGTGAAAAAGAATCACAAACTTATGATACAAAATCCTAACTTGTATGACTTGGCAAGAGGACCCTTGAGACTAGTAAAGCCATGGCCTATTTATAATGTGAATGGATGCCAATCCAACATAACTACTTGGGGTGAAACCAAACAACATATAATAGTGGGATATGTGTTAGTGGAATTGGTCAAGGTGAAACCTCAAATGATTATTATGGTGTTGTTATAGAGATTCAGAATTTGAATGACAAAGTCAAGCAACAAGAAAGCTAATTTTATTTTATTGTGATTGTTTCATACCCTTAAGTCATGGGATGAAGATATATAATCAATACAAGATTGTAGAAGTACAAGGAAGGAGAAAATATGGTAAATTTACTTATTTTATTTTTTCAAATGCTGCAACTCAAGTTTACTATTCACGTTATCTGAGGCACCAAAGGATTGATTGTTTAGTAGTTATGAAGACAAACAATTGTGGATGATAGGCATACTTTAGAAATTGTTTTTAAAGTGCAAGAGTCACAAGTTAATGCGACAATTGAAGATGGCTTGATTGATAACCTATAAGATGATGAATTTTAAGGTGAAGAGGTTAATTTGCATACGATGTAAGATAATGAGGATGAAGAAGATGATTCTAGTGTTGATGGTGAATATGAAGATCAAGAGGAAGATGGATTTATTGAATCGTATCTGTTAGCTTTTTATATGTATTTGATTTAATATGTGTAGTATTGAAAGAGGAATTGGTAGATTTCATAAAAATGAATTGTTTTTTTTTTCCCTATTTATGTGACAAATTTTGGTGTTTTGAATCTTTACTTCATATGACAACACTAACACTTTTTATTAATAACAGCTTGCAAATTCACATCTTCAATTTTATATATGTTTCAAGATTCTTGAAGCTCATCAAATCTTACTGTATCGATTTTCTTTTGTTGAGACAAAATTTCAATTTAATGTTTTGTAAAAACAAACAAAAAGTTAATTAAGAATGTTAATTATGATTCTAAATGTTATGTTAATTTAACTTGTGCTTTTGAGTGTATTAATTTAAAGATAGGATTTAAACAAAGCAAATAAATCAGCATAAAAAGGCAAGAAACTGAACAGACAAGAATGAAGAACACTCTTAACAAAATATAGAAAACGGAGAATGTTCTCTAGTTTCAAGAATGATCATCACAGTTCCAAAATTAATCAATCCCCACTAGTTAAAAAAAGTTTTAGCCTCTGGATTTTACATCTATATCATTAGCACTTGGCAAGGAACAAATTGAGATGATCAGGTTCAAAGAAACTACTCGATTCACAAAGAGAGAAGATCAAAAATTAGCAAGACCAAATATATTTGAACCTTCTCCAGCTTGACTATCAAGAACGAAGAACATTCTTGACAGCATTCTGATCATTCTCCAGCATGTTGACATTAATCTCCAACATGCTAACATCATTCTCCAGCATGATAACATTAATTTCCCACATGCTAACATCATTCTCCAACATGTTAAACATCAATCTCCATCATAATCACATCAATCTGCATAAAGTTCTCATCAATCTCCAGAATGATCGATCATCAGTCTCTAGAATGATAAGATCTTTCTCCAGAATGATCACATCAGTCTCTAGAATGATTATATCTATCTCCAGAATGATCAGATTAGTCCCTAGAATAATCAGATTAGTCTCTAGAATGATCAGATTAGTTTCCACCAGTCTCCAGAATTTTCAACATCATTCTCCAGCAGACTGTCATCATTCTCCAAGCTGTTTTAGCATAATCAAATCTCTAGATCAAAGAAATATCATGAAAAAATATATGTGAGGTATAAAGGATCATTAAACACAAGAGAAATCTGATCAAGAACGAAGAAAAATGCCCAATCAAACATATTTCACATAGTGTTCAATGGCTTGAATATTTTTATTTATATATATTGGTTTTGGTCAAAACTGACAGAGCACTACCAACAGCTCTTTTGACCATTATTAAATGTCCTAAAATCCTATAAAAGGAAGGCCAAATATCAAGAAAAAAATAAGGGCTTCAAGTACTAAGAAAATTCATTACTTATTTATAATCATACTTGAATTTCTCTCAATCACACACATTGAATCTGTTCTGATTTTCCATTCGATTCTTAGAATCATTCTCGTGTATTTTTCTATCGAAGAATCAGAACTCAAACAAGTATTGAGCCTTCTAAGATTCTAACAAAACAATCTCATTATTATTGTAAAACTCGAACTATAAGAGTTTAATATAGTTTTGCCAGATTGTAAGAAATCCTATCAAGGTTGATAGGTGACCTGATTGAACTCCTTTCTGGGTGGGAAGGTTTTAAATTTGTAGTAGATCAAGGTTGATATGAGCTAGGTTCTGTAAAACCAATAAGATTCTTTGTTTTGAACACTTAGTGGAAAATCTCCCAGGTGTGAGGACTAGACGTAGCCCGAGTTGGGTGAACCATAATATATCCTTGTGTAGTACCTCTTCCATTATCTATTTACTTTCAGTCTGATTGATTATCAAGTTAAATACATAAACCGAATTGTTGATTTTAATTAACCAAGAACGTTCTCCGTTTTCAATTTAACAACCAAGATCAATCTTGAGTTATTTTTTTAAGTTTTTAACATGAATTTTTAAAAGGGTGAATTTACAATTCAAACTCCCCTTTCTTGTAAATCAACATTGTTATTTCAATTGGCATCAGAGCTCGGTCTCTAAAGTTGAACACCTAACAAGTGCTAGAGAAAAAGATCTAGAAGAAAAGTGTCAAAAGATATGTACATTACTGAAGGAGGGTCATCATACATACCACTTTACTTTGATAGCACATACTATTATTTCTGGAAAAGAAAAATGCAGCTATTCCTGAAATCTCAAGATACAGGAATATGGCGCATCATTATTGATGGAGATTTCATACCATGAGTCAACCAAAATGATTCAACCTATACTGAAAAGAAAGAAGCAAATTGGACAACAAAAGAAAAATCTAAGGTACTTCTAAACTCAAAAACTCAATTTTTTTTATTTTGTGTGTTAAGTAGGTAAGAAAGCGAAAGAGTTAATGAATGCAAAACTACTAAAGAAGTATGGGACACATTACAAACTCATCACAAAGGAACAAGTCGTGTGAAATAAACAAGGATTGATATAGGCATAAAGAAAGTTTGAACTCTTTGAAATGAATGAAGGAGAAACCATTGATGAGATGTACTCAAGATTCACAACCATTGTAAATGAAACGTGCTCCTTAGGGAAAGCATACTTAGTACAAGATAAAGTAAGAAAGATCATGAGATGTCTTCCAATAGTATGGAGACCAATGGTGACAGCCATAGGCCAGACCAAAAATCTTGACGTACTCGGACTGGAGGAACTTATTGGAATATTACGAGCACATGAAGTGTTATTACAAAGAAGACAGACCAATCAAAAAGGGCAAAGCAATAGCTTTGAAAATATCTCAAGAAAGTCCAGATGAGGACTCATAAGAAATCTAACAAGAAGATGTTGATGAAGAAATAGTCCGTCTTACAAAAAAGATGCAGAGAATATTGAGAAGAAGGGATCATGTCAAAAAAGATTTTCAAATCAAAATGAAAACTTCAAAATAGAGGTAGACAAAAGTCAAATCACATGTTTTGGATGCAATAAACAAGGACATTCTAAAACTGAACGTCCTTTGAACAAAAGAGCACCAAAGAAGTTCCCTTTAAAGAAAAACTCCACGATGGAGACCTGGGATGATTCTGATGAATCAGAAAGAGAGGAACCTGAAGAAGCCAAATTATGTTTAATGGTAGATACTGAAAACAAGGAGGTAATAAATTTTGAACCATGTCTTTTATGTGAACAAATTGAAAAAGATTTTGATAGCTTACTTAATGATTCAAATTTGTTTTTTCAAAAATGTAGCTCTTTAAAGGGTCTAGTTTTAAAAGAAAAAAGGAAAAAAGAGAAAGCTCGGGTTATGATGGATGAACTAAAAAACATCATTCAGAACATGCAGGAATCTCATTTTAAAGAAAATAAAGAATCTGAAAATCAAGAAAGAACATTAATACATGGACAAGGCATGCTCAATACACAAGAATTGAAAAGTATGACGCCTTCTCTCATTATAAAAATTTGGAGCGTCTATAACCTTTGGAAAAATTAAAACAAAGAAGATGAAGAAGAATAATATTTGGGATAGTAGCAACAAAATGCTTCCTAGGAAACCGAGATTGATAAACCATCTCTGTTTCGTTCTCTAGAAGGATCAGATCAGTCTCTTTAATGTTCAGACCAGTCTCTAGAATGATCATCAGTCTCCAAAATTTTCAACATCATTCTCCAGCAGTCTGTCATCATTCTCCAAGCTATTTTGGAAAAATCAAATCTCCAGATCAAAGTCATATCATCAACAAATATATCATAGAAATCTGATCAAGAACGAAGAAAAAGCCCAATCAAATAGATTTCACAAAGTGTTCAAAGGCTGGAATGTTTTTATTCGTATATATTGGTTTTGGTCAAAACTGAAATAGCACTACCAATAGCTCTTTTGACCCTTATTAAATGTCCTAAAAGCCTATAAAAGGAAGGGCAATGCTCAAGAAAAAATCAGGTTTTCAAGTACTAAGAAAATTCATTACTCATTTCAATCATACTTGAATTTCTCTCACTCACACACATTGAATCAGTTCTGATTTTTTCCATTCGATTCTTAGAATCATTCTCGTGTATTTTTATGTCAAAGAATCATAACTAAAACAAGTGTTGAGCCTTCTCATATTCTAACAAAACAGTCTTATCATTATTGTAAAACTAGAACTATAAGAGTTTAATATAGTTTTGATAGATTGTAAGAAATCCTATCAAAGTTGATAGATGACCTGATTGAACTCCTTTCTTGGTGGAAAGGTTTTAACTTTGTAATAGATCAATATTGATATGAGCTAAGTGCTGTAAAACCAAAAAGGTTCTTTGTTTTTAACACTCAGTAGAAAATCTCACAGATGTGAGGATTGGACGTTGCCCGATTTGGGTGAACCAGGATATATCCTTGTGTGGTATCTCTTCCCTTATCTATTTACTTTCAGTCTGATTGATTAACAAGTTAAATACATAAACTGAATTACTGATTTTAACTAACCAAGAACGTTCTCCGTTTTGACAACTAAGATCAATCTTGAGTTATTTTCTTAAGTTTTTAATAGGAATTTTTAAAAGGGTGAATTTATAATTAAAACCTCCTTCCTTATAAATTCACATTGTTACTTCAACTTTCTCATCATCTTTGACGACACTTCTCAAACTTTTTGATCATATTCCTATGTCTTGTGCTAATGTATAACCTACTTTTTCTTTATTGAGTAAATATTAAAATATCAAATATATCTTCATTGTTCAATTATTCAACTAACAATAACATCTATGTTTTTTAAATATATCTCGTATATAATGTATAACCTTCTTTTTCTTCTTTTGCGGTCAATTATGAAGCAAACTAAAAAGTCCTGAAAGAAGAGAGCTGCAAAGGTTAGTATTCCCCCTTATACTCAACTTCCATTACTCAACCTCATTCGACTCCACCCTTATTTCAGACTCAACTCACTATACCTGAACCACTACTCATTCCACTCCTATTTCAACCTCAACCGCAACTCATTTCATCTCTAGTTCTACCAAAATCGCAACCTGTTACACCTTTATTTTAACCACAATCTGACCAATTCTATCATTCTCAACCCCAATCATGATCCACCCAACCTCATCCTCCACTATCTCAACTCCAATCACGACCCCAATCCACCCAATATCATCCTCCACTATCTCAACCCCAATCACGACCCAAATCCACCCAATCTCGTCCTCAATCCACTCAATATTACCCTCCACCAACGCAACCTCAAACTCAACCTCGATCATGACCTCAATCCCCGCAACTCACCCCCACCACTTCAAGCTCAACCTTAACCTCAACCTCAATGCACCAAATCATCCCCTCATCCATCTTAACCTCAACCTCGATCTCGACCAATCCCTTCTTAAGTTATGATTATTGAAGCAGCTCAATTTTCTTCTGATCTTATTAGTAGAGAAGAAAATGAACAAAAAATTCCAATACTTGTAGAAGGGAATGGGTGAGTAATTTACATTTTATTGATGTATTATTTTATTATTAAGTCACGCAACATAACTTGCATAGGTTTGATCAACAAAAATTATTAGTTTCAACAGTTGTTGTTGTCATACATTCTAGTTTGGAGGAGGGAAAACCATCATGGAAAAAGTTAACTAGAGATGAAAGAAATGAATTGTTCGACTTGTTTAAGGTAATATTAATGCATTATTTTCTATCAATCATAGTTTTTCATCTTAAATTGATGCCGAAGCTATATGGAAGGAACACTCATTTAAAAAACCCTACGATCATTATAAACAAATTTTAATTTTTCTTTTCTTATATGTAGTAGTTGAAATATTTCTTCTAAAGTAACTCATTATCATACAATATATAATGAGTTACTGATGTGTACTTAAAACAATACTCGAAAAAATTTGAATCATGAAATATTTTTTCCATTATAGAAAAGGTTTATATGGTAACCAAATTTAAACGACACGGTATAACACAACTTTATAAAAAGGGAGCAGTTAAGATGTCGTAATTGATGCAAGATGCACATAAAGGTTTGGAAAATAAGCAAACTTGGATGGGAGAAAGCATGTGGGAACATTTGAAGGAACATTGAAATTCCTCAAATTTAAAAAAAAAAATCTGACATTAATAAATGAAATTGCAATTCTATGATTGGTGCATTTCATCACACTAGTGGATCAATTCCTCATTGGATGCATTGGAAAAGAATGGTATTATTATTATTTTTTTATATTTTAAAATTAAGTTTCTTACCCAAAAACTAATCTTCGTATAATCTAGATACACCTTATCCTAATTAAATCAATGAATAGTATGCCTCTCCTTAATCCCATAAAAAAATATTTAAAAGATGATTCGATTTTAAAAATGGTACCTACAAGAGCGGTAAAGAACAAAAAAGAAATGAATCGGTAAATTGGAAATATTAGCTTTAAGGAGAGTAAGACAACTACCCAACGACAAATTTTGAGATTTCCACTTATACAATTTCCTTTGGATTCTCTTGATAACGGTTTCCAAAATGATTAGTGCATTGGGTTACAAAAAATTGAAAAACAAATATATTGAAAATGCAAGATATCTAATTTTCAATTTAACACTTTCCCTGCATTCTAGAGCCAAAAAATATCACATTGAAACCAATCAAATTGCTCTTATGAAAATTTATTTTTAGTCCTACAGCTAGCTCAAGGAAACGAAAATTAGTTTTTATCCCACAAATTTTCTCTCGAAATTTTTCTCCCATAATCCAAATTTCATTAAAAAACTAAAGATGTAAGAAACAACAGTCATCCCTGTAATGTCCCAAATTTTTTTATTTAAAATATTATGTAAAAAATTTATTGCTTAAAAAAATTTTGACAATTTTTTTTTTAAATAAGAATACCTAAATTACTATTCATTTAAATAATTAGTAAATCCTAAACCCCAAAATAATATACATAATAATATATATCATATTTTTAGCAAAATTTGCAGCGGATAAATAAAAACTCCTTCAAAAGAAAAGAAACTTTTATGAGTTATTAGGAAATCATGTTTCTCAAAATACAAAAGGAATACTTCATACTTTTTCTTCGTGTAGAACAAACAATCTCAATAAACTTGATTTAACTATAATTTCTTAGTTTAATTCCAAAAACTTAGTAGTACTTGTATGATTTTCATATAAAAAGTTGTTTCTAATTAAATAAGTAAAATACAACTTACAACTCTCATTTCCAATATCACCTAACAGAGCGAGGTTTCTCTAAAACTTGAACTTCAAGACTCATTAAACTGTAATAATTGCGATTTTGTAAACGTAGGGCTAAGCCAGTCAAGCGCAAACAACGAAGGATGTGAGTTTTTAAATCATGTTGATAGTATAATATAAGTAAGAAGAACACGCAAATAATCAACACAAAGTCGTATCAACCACATCACAATATAACAAAACATTGAAGGAAATACTTATATTATAGAGTCAAAATCACTTAAGGAAAATCAATATTTCATTATAACATCAAAATATTCTAAGAGAATTTATTATCACATTAGATACCCATTGACCACAACAAAACAATCAAAAGATGGTGCAATACTATGCATGCTCCTGATAACTATATGATATGAATATAACATCTGCCACTAAGACAACTTCTACAGAAAAATCATTTATACCAATGCGAAAAATAAATTTACTACAAAGACAACTTCCACGAAGATGCATTTAAAAATAAAATATTTCCACACAACCCATTAAGATACATATGCCATGACATGATGATGTATTATCAAAATCAAACATTCCCACACAATCCATCAAGATTAGGTCAAATGATCCAAAAATGACTTATATGAAATTATCACCTTATTCAAATATCTATAAGATCATACATCACATGTTCTTATCATGAAAATCAAATATTCATAAACAACCACCCTACAAACCAAAACTTTCACATACATATAGAAATTAAAACCTTCATCATATGCCGCACATAAATTCAAATTTTACCACATATATCATCAATAAGACTTTTAACACATTAAAAATAAATACTTAAAATTGCATAATTTAAATTAGACAATAAATTATAAAAGTTTCTAATTCATATGTTAATCCTAAAAAACCTAATTAGTCATATTAATTCAATTATTATTAAATAGGACTATCGTCGTGCGTAGCAAGCCTCGAATGAATTATTGGGAGACACAGTTTTCCCGTTTATCTCACATTAATATATACTCACGATGTCAAACGTCCTCTCAGCCTTTACCTTATTATGACGTTTTCACACGCGAATAGAAGTCTGCAAGAAAAAAAAAATCCTTTGTTCTTTGACTCCTTGTCCTTCAATTGATCTAACTCAACAGTTTATGAGTAAACTTCAAAAATAAATTATGAAAATACACTCTAAAAAGATCAATTCAGAAATTGAATCAAGTAAATTTACCCTAAATCGGAAAATAATCAGTGGATAATATAGCTACCGTTCACACGGTTGTTTTGACGTTGGTTTCACTCAAACTAGACTTACGATGAAGAACGATGCAAAATAATGAATTCCAAAAACGGAGAAGTCGTGTATTTTAGAGAGAAATTTAGATGGTTTAATATATGAGAAAATGTGTTTAATTGACTAACTAAATGAATAAAATAATATACTGAATTTTGGACAAAAATAGAGAGTGTTTTCTGGGTAGTCGTTGGACACTGGAACGAGTTTCTCTTAGAGGTGTATGAGTTTCTTTTTATCCTTTGGACTCATGTCGCTCGCTCTGTTTACCCACCCTTTCTCTCTTTTTTATTTATTTAATTATTTAATTATTTAATTAAAATTTACCCTTATATATGAGGCTATAGGCGTGCTAATAGGCCAGACCAGACCAGACTTTGAAAGTTATGAACTTGGCCTACAGTCTATCATAGACTTTTTTTTCGGCCTGGTCTGGCCTGGAAGCCTTTTTAAACGCATCAATTATTATCTCTTAAACAAATAAGGAACAACTACTAAGTGATTGACTAATTGAACGGTTACCGAATATGAAACGACTACCAAATATAGAACCACTACCGAATATGGAACGACTACTGAATATGAAATGATTATTAAGTGATTGCCTAATTGATAGAATTTAAAATAGAAAATAATATTATTAATATAATAATAAAAAAATAATATTAATAAATAATAAATATATATAGGCCGGCCTGTCAGACCTAATAAATTTTTTTATAAGCCTGAGTCTGACCTATTTAAATAAATAGACTTTAAAAATAGTCTGAGCCTAGCCTTTTTATTAAATAGGCCAGGTCAGGCCAGACCATAAGTAGATCAAGTCATAGGCCCCTACAGACGGCCTAGCCTATTCCCATCCCTATGAGGCTAACCAATAAAACACATTTTACCTTTTTTTATTTTTCTAAAATAAAATCAATAATTATCAAAATTAATTTTTAACCCTGCTTCACACACAAATATGTTTATAAAATATTATTAATATTTGAAAAATAAAATAATTAAAGTAGTTAATCTTTTATATATATATATATATATATATATATTAGTAATATATAAACCATCATACTCATAATTATTACCACAATTACTAAAATATTTACATTAAAATACTACTAACGTTAGAGAATAGTAAAGTTTGTAGCATTAAAATGTTGTTGTAGTGGGAATGAGATATGCCCAAATATTGGATTCGACTCCCACGTATTGTTCAATTGGTAGTAGAATGAGATGTGGCGGTACTTATTCCCAGATATCGGGGGTTCAACTCTCACGAAAGAAAAAATATCATTTACTCAAATGCACATGAAAATATCACCATAAATATTTAGTACAAATTTACACATAGTTTCACTAAAAATCTTATTCTCTAAAATTCTTGCTAAAATACCATTATTTTTTTAATAATAAATCAAACAACTAAATATAATATTTATAATTTATGTAATTATTATATGAAATATGTATATAGTTATTAAACTATAGAAAATTCACACATATAAAAAAATCATAAAATTAATTAATATATATTTTAAAATAATTTTAATATCAAATTAACTTTTTAAAATCTTATTTAATTAATAAAATAATTAATTATAAAATTTAGATTTCACAAAGACCAACCCACCTCTGAGTAATCCACCAAAAGCTAAAGTTGGCATTATAACATTAGAGTATCCCCTCACGTAATCCTCTTCCCAAGGAAAACACTAACCTTCGAGGTCTAATTAAGTTATACTGAAGCAGTAGTCGTATGTAAATATTCCAAAATCCAAGCGTCTCCACTTTTCTGAAAGCTCTATCTTCGACATCATAAAATCAAGGTAACCCTCTTAAAACATTTCCTGTTCGGATATCTTTGTTTCATCAACCATTTCAATAGAAATCAATATTTCATCTAAAAAATTGTCGGCCCTTAACGAAATTTGATTGACACTCCATAATTTGACTAACATCCCCCAACGTGAACCCCATTATCACCCACACTAATCAAACTATTATGCCTCCTTCTTCCTTCCACCAATCTGTGAAATGATCTAGAATTAGCATCATTCTCTTTCAACCAATCAGTTCTAGCTTTCTAGCAACGAATGTTGTTAGATAATGTTATCATATATTAGTAGTAAAGGCATTTTAGACATTTCTATTCTTTTGTATATATACTCATTGTAACCCTATTAATTCAAGTTTGGTTCACTCTATGTTATGAAACACTAGAGTGGTTGTCTCTCTTCTTCCTCTTTTCATTGTTAACATGGTAGCAAAGAACTTTGGTTGATTTTGTGATCTACTGTAAAGAAGAGAGAGACTATTTTGATAGGAAAGGCAACTACCAAAAGAGAAAAAAGAAGAGTAATCTATTCCCGATTTTGTTAAATCAGCCTCAGAAAAACATCGATTGCACATTCGTTAACCATTGGATCGGGCTGCTTTTCGGACAAAAGGTTCGCAACATATGTAGGGGGAGAACTGGTGCTCGCACAGCACCAGGTTATCCCTAATTTATTTTGCTACAGTGATTGTGTTTGTCGTATTTTCCTGTCATTATATTTGTTATGGCTGGTGCTAAGGATGATTCACTTCAAGCTGTTAGTGTTCACCTCAATGGACAAAATTAATCTTATTGGAATTATGTGATGAAAACAAATTTGATTGCAAAAGATATGTGGAGTTTTGTTGATGGAACTTTTGTTAAGCCTACAGATAAAAATGATGAAACTCAATATGCAAAAGATCTGAAAATATGGAATGTTAGTAATTCAAAAAATTTTACTTGGATTAATAATTATGTTGAGTTGTGTATAGGAGTGCAAATAGCAAAATATGATACTGCTACAGAGATTTGGGATCACTTGAAATGTTTGTATGTTCAGTCTAACTTTGCAAGATGTTATCAATTGGAAAGTGATATTAGAGCCCTTGAGCAGAACAATATGACCATTCAGGAATTCAATTCGGCAATGAAAAATATGTGGGATCAATTGGCTCTTATGGAATCACTTGAGTGGAAAGTTGTCAAAGCATACATTGATCAAAGAAAGGAGCAACGTATGGGTTTGGTTTCTGATGGCTCTTCGTGATGATTTAGAGGGCCTCCGTAGGGGTATTTTGAATTGTTCTCCCCTTCTTAATGTTGAATCAGTAGTTAGTGAATTGTTAACAGAAGAAATCAGACTTAAGACTTATTCTGGTGTGTCAGATAAGGGAATTCTCTCAACTCCTCCATCAGTTTTTGTTGCTTCTCTTCAAAAAGGAAAATCTCAAGGGAAGGTTGGGCTTGGTAATGATCAATGTGCATTTTGCAAAGAAAAAGGTCATTGGAAAGCACATTGTCCAAAATTGGGGAGAGCACATAAGAAGAATTTTAGGGGGCCATCGTTCAATGTTATTGCTTCTACTCCTCCTACGATTGGCTCTAGTTCTGGTTCTGTATACTCATCTGAGACTGCTTCCCAAATATTTGATATTGCATAACAGCTTCAAACACTTCTTGCCACTCAATCACATGTCATGTTTGCCACCTATTCTAAAGGTTTGAACTCCTCTAGTATGTCAGATATATCTCCTTCCATATAGATTCTTGATTCAAGAGCATCTCATCATATGACATACGATGATAAATCTTGTGTCTGTGAAACATGCCTCGTCTGCATCGCTTATGACTGCTGATGGCACTCCTATGCCACTAACAGGCGTTGGTTCTGTCTCCACACCTAACATGTCTCTTTCTGATGTTTATTATATTCCTAACCTTACTTTAAGTCTTGCTTTTGTTAGTCAAATATGTGATTTCAGTTATTCAGTTATGTTTTCTTCCACTTCTTGTTGTGTGCAGGATCCACATTCCAAGAGGCTGATTGGGATAGGCCATAGACAAGGGGGACTTTTATGTTTTTGATGACCTGCGACTCCCAGATATTGCAGCCTCAACAATTACAATTGACTTATTATCTAGTTTTCGCTTGAATTCCTTATCTTCTAGTTTTTATTTATCGCATTCCCGCCTTGGACATGTTTATGCTTCTAGATTAAAATATTTGGCTTCTATTGGAGCCTTTGGAAAGTTACAAAGCTGTGATATCTCAGATTGTTGTGGTTGTAAACTTACTAAATTTCTAGCTTTACCGTTTAGTAAAAGTGTTTCCGTTTCATAGGCGCCTTTTGATTTAGTTCACTCTGATGTTTGGGGTCCATCACCGATTCTCACCAAAGGTGGATCTAAATATTATGTTTCGTTTATTGATGATTACACTCGTTATTGTTGGGTCTATCTTATGAAAAATCCGTCTGAATTTTTTTGACATTTATCATATGTTTCGTGCAATGGTCAAAACTCAACATAATTTTGTTATCAAGTGCTTTCATTGTGATTTAGGTGGTGAATATACCTCTAATAAATTTTCTTAATTACTTGCTTAGGATGGCACCCTCCACCAAACATCTTATATTGATACTCCTCAACAAAATGGAGTTGCTGAAAGGAAACATCGTCATATTATAGATACTGCTTGTTCCATTTTGTTGTCCGCTTCAGTTCCTTGTGAGTTTTGGGGAGAAGTAGTTCTTACTATTGTTCATGCTATTAATAGAATTCCATCCTCTATCATATCGGGTTTGTCTCCCTTTAAAAAATTGTATGCTTTTACCCCTAATTACTATTCTTTGAAATTTTTTTGTTCTACTTGTTTTGTTCTTCGCCCTCAAGTAGAGCGTAGTAAGTTGTCTTCTCGTTCAGCCATATGTGTTTTTCTTGGTTATGGGGATGGTAAAAAAGGTTATCGTTGTTATGATCCTCATGCAAGAAAACTTTATGTATCTCGTAATGTTGTTTTTCTTGAGCACATCCCTTTTTACTCTATTTCCTCTTATTCTCAAATTACTAAGAGTTCTGAACTAACCCATATTGATCCATTTGGTCCTATTGATAATTCTTCTAGTGATTGTAATGTTGAGAATTGCATGACAAATATTTATACTCCACATGATGACATCCCTCTTGTCCCCCCGACTGTCCAATCACCTCCTGCGATTGTTGATCCTTCTCGTTACCCCTCTCGTCAAAGTAAGTCTACTCAGTTACCTGATTTTGTCTATTCCACTTACTCAACTTTGTTTGTTTCTTTTTTAACCTCTATTCACAGTTTGTATGAGCCCTCTTCCTATAAAGAGGTTGTTCTTGATCCTCTTTGGGAATTAATACCTCTTCCTCCTGGAAAACGTGCTATTGGGTCTTGTTGGGTATACAAGAGTCTAATGGGCCACTTGAGTGCTATAAACCACGTCTAGTTGCTAAGAGTTTCTCTCAACAATATGGTACGGATTATGAAGAAATTTTTGCTCTTGTAGCGAAGATGACCACTATTCGTACTCTTATTGCAGTTGCATCTATTCGTCAATGGCATATTTCCTAAATGGATGTCAAAAATGCTTTTTTAAATGGCGAGCTTCATGAAGAAGTCTATATAGTCCATCCACAAGGAGTTTCTCATAATCAAGGGGAAGATTGTAAGTTAAAAAAAGCTTTATATGGTCTTAAACAAGCTCCTCGAGCTTGGTTTGAGAAATTCTCTATTGTGATCATTTGTCTTGGTTTTCGCTCTAGTGAACATGATTCTGCATTGTTTATAAGGTCCACCACTTATGGTCGCATTATACTTTCTCTATATATTGATGATATGATTATTATAGGTGATGATGTTAGTGGAATCAATGAGTTGAAATTGCAGTTAGCCAAATAGTTTGAGATGAAGGACTTGGGAACTCTTCGCTATTTCTTGGGGATTGAAGTTGCCTACTCTCCTAAAGGCTACCTTCTTTCTTAATCCAGGTACATTGCCAATATTCTTGACTAGGCTCGTCTTTTTGATACTAGAGTAGCATATACTCCTCTTGAGTTGAATGTGAAATATGATCCCTCAGATGGTGTTCCTTTACTAGTTCCACTTTGTATTGTACCTTGGTTGGCAGCTTAGTGTGTCTTACGATTACAAGACCTGACATTGCTTATGTTGTTTATGTTGTTAGTCAGTTTATTGTCTCTCCCACTATAGTACATCGGGAAACAGTTCTTTGGATTCTTCGTTATCTTCGAGGAACTCAATTTCAAAACCTTCTCTTTCCATCGTCATCCTAATTGGAGTTACAAGCTTATTCTGATGCTGATTGGGCTGGTGACACCACAGATCATAAATCCACCACAGGATTTTATATCTTTCTTGGAGACTCTCTTATTTCTTAGAAGAGTAAGAAATAGGACATTGTCTCTCGCTCCTCTACAGAAGCTGAGTATCGTGCTATGACATCCACTACCAATGAAATAATTTAGTGGCGTTGGCTTTTGTCTGATATTAGTATCTCTCTTTCTGAACCAACTCTGATGCACTACGATAACAAAAGTGCTATTCAAATTTCTCACAATTCGGTCTTTCATGAACGCTCCAAACACATTGAGATTGATTGTCATCTTACTCGTTATCATCTTCAGCACGAAACCATTACTATGTCGTTTGTCTCTTCTTCTTTACAAATTGTTGATTTGTTCACAAAGATACATTCCAATAAACGTTTTCGTTTTTTAGTTGACAGACTCTCGATGCTCCATGTTAATACATCGTGAGTTTAAGGAGAGATGTTAGATAACGTTATTATATATTAGTAGTAAGGGTATTTTAGACATTTATTTTCTTTTGTATATATACTCATTGTAATCCTATTAACTCATGTTTGGTTCATTCTATGTTTATGAAACCCTAGAGTGGTTGTCTCTCTTCTTCTTTTTCTTTTCATTGTTAACAAACACTACATCTGACTCTATATATCAAAAATAAATGTGTTGTCAATTCCAACATCGCTTTAATTTTCACATAGAAATAAATTTGAAAGAGAAACATCACAACTCAAACCATCATGTTATGCCATTTCAAGTTTAACATCCAACTTGTGTATCCCATCCACGTTTACGATTAAAGCACGATAATTTCTTTAGGCAAATAATCCTTCAAATCAACCATACCTATTTTTAACAACGGTTTGTTTGTGCTTTTGTACTTTGACATTTAGTCGAGTTTTGACTTTAGTACTATGATTTTTGTTTAGATTCCAACCTTGCAATTTGAGATTCCTGATATTTTGGTCCTCAATGCCATCTCCCCTTCTAAGTTTGGTGACATGGTACGCCACGTCATATTTTAGTGTGATGTGGCATTGAGTTACCATATCATCATTCCACATGTGGTAGGGAAAAATTCAAAACAATATATAATTACATGGATAAAAATCAAAAAATTTTAAATTTTAAATAAAATTATAAATAAAAAAATAATTTTAATTTCAATTTCTAGTTTGAAGTGTTGCAAATAAAAATGTTCTATCTCTATATAATAATGAATTTTTTGTCTATTTTATCTCTCATTTTTTTTCTTTTTCTAAAGTAAAGGTTATCTTTTAGTTGTTTTTATCATTACCGTCAATACTACTCACAGAATATTATCTCTTCATAAACCTCATTGGTATATATTTTTTTGGTATTGGCTAAAAATTACAATAGGAATTCTGCTACCTAAGGCTCTAGTGGGGTAAGAATTGTTTATTTACTCTCACCTTTTTCCGATGCAAAACACTTTGTTTATTATAATTTAGGAAATTAAGAATTGATTAATAAATTTAATAATGTCGAAAATAACAAAAATAGGAGGAGATTAAGAAAGTCAAGAATCTACAAAGTAATATAAAGCAAGTCGACAATGTCAAAATTTATAACCTAGAGTCACTTTTCGAAGTCTAAAACTCTGACAAATTTTAAAATTGCATCAAAACAATAGCCGATATTAGAGTTGTGGCGTCAATCATGTTCACGCCACTAGTCGTTAAATTTATTTTCTATAAATAGACGTCGAGAGCTATGTTTAAAGACTGCTTGATTAATTTCAGAAATCAAAATCTCCTGTAATGATTATCAATATTCTCTAATTTCAATGTATGCTACTTTCATCTCTTCAAAATTTCTTTCTCTGTTTATGATTCTTGCACTTTAATTTATTTCAGATTTCCTTCTTTATTTAATACATCATTCTTGCAAGACTAATTCGAGATTCTTGCACTTTAAAATGTTTTTCATGGTTTTCTATGTTGACGCCTAATTCTATTTTAAGTTGGAGGCAATTCGAACAAAGTTTCCAAGATTAGTTCTTTAGACAATGAAAGGGCTACAACGCAATTCCATAATGGAAGTAGTCAAAATGGATGCAAGTGGACTAGTTTTCAATATTACGAAGAAAATAGAAAATAAACACTTAGTAGGTTTAAGTTAATTGTGTGAGAAGGTTCCACAAATAGAAAAAATTAGGCAAGAAAAAAAAATCAAAAAACAATAAATTTCAAAAGCAAGAACAAATTAGCAAACAAATTATCTTTCACTCTTCATCACCATCACTCACCTCATAATATTTCACATTCATATCACAAACTCATAACTCAGAGCTCATAATTCATATAGACTGTCACTCATGATGTTGGATATGACCTCAGTTTGACAGAAAATATGCAGAATAATGCCTATTTTAACAATATGCGCAGCAGTTTAATAAATTCGAAATTTACTAAACAAAATATTAAACAAGGTCCCAAAAAGATCACTCCTAAAGAAAATCAACAATAACACTTATTGTTTATTATGAAGAGTGCAGCATATACATTTATCATTCAAGATATTGATTCACATACAAGCATGTTAAGACAACCTTTCATGTAATGACAAGATACGCAGAAATTTATTTACGCATACAATCAATCTCAATCAAATAAGCAATGCAGAAACTAAAAAGAGATAAGGGAAAGAAAATGGTACACAGTAATTTTTATACTGGTTCAGCCGTTGTTGAACGGCCTACGTCCAGTCCTAAGATCAACTCCGATCTTAGCCTTTCCACTAGAATGTCTCATAATCAGTTTACAGATGTTCTAGCTCCTCGCCTATCAATCCTAAACTATTCTTTCTATTCTATTCTTATCTCCCTGAATCCCAGAGTCTATCTCCCATAAACTCTTCCAAGATTTCAGTCAAGTGTCTTCTTGATGAGATCCCTCAATCACAAAAGATCACTACCAGTAAAGACTGGATTTCTCAATGTTATTTGATTACACAAATTGTTTATAGATGTTCTAAAACTAAAATACACAGAGTTTGTCAAGCAAGCTTCTTCTCTAAAATGACTTTCTCTTTGCAATCTTTTTCAGCCTTTGTTGATCATGAATGAATAAGGTTCAAGTCTGAAAAAGCAGAGTTCAATGTTATCTTTAATGTGAGAAAGTGACTATTAGAAAGTTCTATGAATGTCAAAGTGTATTTGATATTATTTTTAGAAGAAAAGCTTGAAAAACAGTTTATATAGATTCAGAAAAACAACACATGAATCGATTTACCCAATCGAGTTATTAAAGTTATAAAGCATACTAATCGATTTACCAAATCGATTTTGCGAGTCTTGTTTTTCTTGAATCTGAAACTGCAGAAACTAATCGATTTACCTAATCGATTATTTTAAAGCATTCTTCATATTTGAATAACAGTTCATATTTGAATCGATTTGCATAATCGATTTGGTATGTTTTGTTCCAACAACGAGATCAAAACAATCGATTTACTCAATCGATTCAAACATTCACATAATCGATTTGGCTAGGACTAAGTCTTCTCTGTTTGTTAAAACTTTTGTGCTAATCGATTTGGTCAATCGATTTCACTAATTACAGAGAGACCTTAAATCATTTAATCGATGTGCTTAATCGATTATGAACTTATGTCTGAAGAACAATGTATCAGTTTGTTTCATTCAATCGATTTACCAAATCGATTAATGTCAAACTTATTTCAAAAGAAATATATCAATGGATTGTGCTAATCGATTGTGTATGTCCCAAACCAAGTTCATTTTAAAACTTATTTTGTTAAATCGATTTGCCTAATCGATTTGTTAATTACTGGTTTGGCTCTGTGACTTTCACAATCGATTGTGTCAATCGATTGAAAACAATCAGAATAAAATTGTGATTGGAACAATCGATTTGCCAAATCGATTAGCTTGCAAGGCATGCTACTGACTTGCACAATTTAATTTCAGTCAATGTGCCAATCGATTTTCCTAATCGATTTAAACAATCAGTTCAATCTTTGTGATTTACACAATCGATTTGCCTAATCGATTTAAGGCTAACTGGCTCTCTGACTTGCACAATTTATTTTCTAATAAATGTACCAATCGATTTGCCTAATCGATTGATAGCATACTTGATTTTCAGAAAATGTGCAAATCAATTTTGCCAATCGATTGATTAATCACAGACTACATATATTCCTACAACCCTTTTACATAATCGATTTGTCTAATCGATTTTCTCAGTGATTCTTCAAACTTTGTTGATTCCTTGAGTTCCAAGCCACTGTCTCAAGTTTGTAGGGTTGAGTTGTTGTTCCTGAAATTTTACTCAGTTCAAAATGTTAGATTTATCACATGATGTATGTTTTTCAATGATATCAAAAATGGACTTATGTCTAACAATCTCCCCCTTTTTGATTAATTGACAAACATGCAATTTTAACTTGAGAAACATTTCACGGAATGACTTATAAAACAAAAGAAGCTCCCCTTAAATTTGAGCAGTCGTGCTGTTTAGGGTCAGAGTCGTATAACAAAACAGATTGTATCAGAGCATTTGATAAGACCACAATTAACATAGATCTAGCATATAACATAACAGATTGCATTAGCACAATGGTATCAGATCACACTGGTATCATATCAGTTTATCAAAGCTGAATTTGTTTATCAAATCAGAGCAACTGATAAATCAGAGCAAAGCAAAACAAATTGATAGTTGTATCAGAGTAGGTAACAATGGTAATTGTCAAAGCAGATATTAGTGAGCGTATAAAGTATCAATAAGATCTAGGTTGTGTAGCAGAGGCAAAGCAGTATCAGAGCAACCAATATCAGAGCTTATCAGAGCAAACAATACATTAATATCAGAGCAATCAGAGTGCAATAAGTAACACAAGATAAGTGCACAAGTTATAAATTTTATCCCCCTTTGTCAGTTAATCCAAAAAGGAGTAAAAGGTCAGAATGATGAAAGGAGAAGCTATCTGCAGAAGTTTTCTCCCCCTGTGTTAGTAACAACACTGAATACTCGTAGTGATAGCGTTAGATCAAAAAAAATTGAAACAGATTATAATGCAGATTAAATCAGATTATGGCGCAATATAGTAAACAACAATATAGATCAGCTAATGTAACCATAAAAACAGTCTTTCATATATATTCACCAAAAAAAATAGTACAAATGAAATGATCATTACACAGAAAGAATCAAATGTAGTGCAAAACAACAATGAATCTAAAACCTAAACATCTAGATTTGGCTGTTCCTCATTATTATATAAGGAAGAGGCTGAGACCGCTGTATTATCGTCAATAGGTGTCTCCTCAACATGAGGTTCAGCGTCATCTACTTGCGTAGGAATTGGTTCTTCGGCGGCTTGTCTGCCAATCTCAGCAACATCACTGAAAGACAATTTAATGCCTAGATGTTGCTGGATTGCTACAACATCCTGTGCAACCAGGTTCAAATCTGACTGAAGCTTTTGTATAGCAGCCATCGTGATCAAAGTACTCGAAATCCATATATCGAGCTTCATGAATCTTTCTCTTAGCAAATGCAGAGGGTAGTTTGAACTCCTCGGCTTGTTTACCCTTAGACACTGGTACCTGCGTTTGTGAACTAGAAGACACGCTCTTCTTCTTTTGTGGAGTTGAGGAAGTACTCTTTTTCTTCTTCTTTTGAGAAATTTCCTTCGTAGCATCAGCAAAAAGTTTCTCTGAAGGTGGCTCCTTCCGTTTCTTTATCCTGCCTTGATCTACGGCAACGCCTTTGCCCTTGTCTTGTGCAGCAATTTTATGAGTAGGCACAGAGACACGTTTAGACAAGGTGGGAGGTGGAGAAGGGGTTCTCCCACTAGAAGAAGATGATGGAGAAGGGGTGTTAGGTGAGGTTCTTTTAACTCTAGCCATTGAGAGTAGTTTAGATGTGAAGAATGAGATATGGAAAATCTGAGATTAAAACAAAAGAGTAACACTGAGGATTGAAAGAGTATTCAGGGGAAAAGAGACTCTAAATCGATGTTGGGGTTGAAAGAAGTGGTAAGAATCGATTGCCACTGTTCCTTTTATAGATTCAGGTGCGTAAATCGATTGGTCCAATTGATTAGGTAATCGTTGCTGGGGAAGTTCAATCAACATAGTCATTAGAGTCCGTAACGGCTAGTAAAAAATAACATAACGGTCATATTGTCAATCGATTTCCCAAATCGATTCCTTTAGTTACTAAATCGATTGAGACAATCGATTTCGTATCAGTCCAGGAACTTTCATATCAGTTCAGATATATGCCTGTCTCAGCATCGATTCACCAAATCGATTTATTTAACTGAATGCTCCAAACAAACTCAAACAATCGATTACCCTAATCGATTTCGTGGTAGAGTCTTGAAAAATTCTTCAACTTTGAAGTCTGGGGCCAAAGTAATCGATTTTCCAAATCGATTCTTTAAAAACATACATAGTGGTCAATCGATTTCCCTAATCGATTGTAATGGGAAAGATAAAACATCTGAAGCTTCCTGGAACAACAAATCGATTCACCCAATTGATTTCGTGTTCATACTTTGAAAGAGGAGATACTGTATGGCATAAATCGATTTGAGCAATCGATTTCATAAAGCCATTTTCCTGTGTATCCACAGGATAATCGATTTACCAAATCGATTTGACACAGATATCAGATCTCACTGGGATCTATGATACCCAGTTTCATCCTAATGTGCAGGAAGCTTTCCTTAGGCAAAGCTTTGGTAAATATGTCAACCAACTGATCAGCTGTATTGACATATTCAAGCTTGATATTCCCACTTTGAAATTGGTCCCGAATGAAATGATGCCTTATCTCAATGTGCTTGGTTCTAGAATGCATCACTGGGTTCTTAGTGATACAAATTGCACTTGTGTTATCACACATAATAGGCACGGTTCCTAAATCAACACCGAAGTCCGATAAGTGTTGTTTCATCCAAAGGATCTGAGCACAGCAGCTACCAGCTGCAATGTACTCCGCCTCAGCTGTAGAAAGTGCAATGCTGGTTTGTTTCTTGCTAAACCAAGACACAAGAGAATTTCCTAGTAAGTGACAAGTGCCTGAAGTACTTTTCCTATCTAGTTTGCATCCAGCAAAGTCTGAATCCGAATAACCAACTAAAGAACAGGTTGATCCCTTAGGATACCATAATCCTAGACTCCTAGTTCCAACTAGATACCTGAAAATCCTCTTAACTGCACTAAGGTGAGATTCTTTAGGATCGGATTGGTATCTCGCACACATGCAAACACTGAACATAATGTCAGGCCTGCTTGTAGTGAGATAGAGCAATGGTCCTATCATACCTCTATACCTTGTAACATCTACTGGTTTCGCTTTTGCATCTCTATCTAAAAGGTTCCCTTGACTCATGGGAGTATCAATGGACTTGAAGTTTTCAAAACTGAATTTCTTTATCAAATCATTGCAATATTTAGTTTGACTAATGAAAATACCTTGCTTGCTTTGGTTAATTTGAAATCCCAAGAAATATGATAGTTCACCCATCATTGACATTTCAAATTTACCTTTCATCAAATTTTCAAAATCTTTGCAAAGTTTATTGTTTGTAGATCCAAAGATTATGTCATCAACATAAACTTGGACCAGCAAGATGTCATTTCCATTAGTTTTAATGAAAAGTGTCTTGTCAACATTTCCTCTTAAAAAGTTTTGTTGAATGAGGAAATTGCTGAGCTTCTCATACCAAGCCCTTGGGGCTTGTTTCAACCCATAGAGGGCTTTTGTTAGCTTGTATACATGATTAGGAAAATCAGAATTCTCAAAACCAGGTGTTTGGCTAACAAAAACTTCCTCTTTGATGTCACCATTGAGAAAGGCACTTTTAACATCCATTTGATAAAGCTTAAAGTCCATTATACATGCATAAGCAAGAAGTATCCTAATGGCTTCTAATCTAGCAACAGGGGCATAGGTTTCATCAAAATCTATCCCTTCTTCCTGATTGTATCCCTTGGCCACTAATCTAGCTTTGTTTCTAGTGATGACTCCATTCTCATCTAACTTGTTCCTAAACACCCACCTTGTTCCTATGATGTGCTTATTTTTTGGTTTAGGTACTAGATGCCAGACTTTGTTCCTCTCAAATTGGTTTAACTCCTCTTGCATAGCAAGTATCCACTCACTATCTAGTAAGGCTTCCTTAATGTTCTTAGGTTCAATCTGAGATACAAAGGCAATAAGGTTACAAAAATGTCTAAGGTTCCTCCTAGTTGCCACTCCTTTAGAGATGTCACCTATGATGTTATATATGGGATGGTTTCTACTAAACTTCCACTCTCTAGGTAACTCATCTACTCTAATGGGTTCAACACAGTCACTGTTAGTTGGAGGTACAGCTTCCTTTGGTTCTATAGGTTCAGATTCTACAACTTCATCCAAAGAAGCATCAACCTAAGAAGGAGTGATATTCAAGGTTTCTTTAAAAAGTTCATCAAACTTTACATGAACTGACTCTTCAATGGTTTTTGTTCTCTTGTTGTAGATTCTATAGGCTTTGCTAGTTTGGGAATAACCTAGAAAGATACCCTCATCTGCCTTGGGATCAAACTTACCTAGGTGTTCCTTGCCATTGTTTAAAACAAAGCACTTACAACCAAATACTCTAAAGTAAGAAATATTAGGCTTTCTACCCTTGTACAACTCATAAGGAGTTTTCCAAAGAATTGGCCTAATCAAAACTCTGTTGACAACATGTGTGGCAGTGTTAATTGCATCAGCCCAAAAATACTTAAGAATATTTGAGTCTTTAAGCATAGTCCTAGCTAGCTCCTCTAAAGACCTATTTTTCCTCTCCACTACACCATTTTGTTGTGGTGTCCTAGGGGCTGAGTACATGTGATGAATACCATTCTGTTCACAATAAGTATCAAAAGAATCATTTTGGAATTCACCTCCATGATCACTTTTGATTGACATTATTTTCTAACTAGTTTCGTTTTGTACCAAGTTTGCAAACTTTTTAAAAACAGAAAACGCGTCACTTTTATGAGTCAAAAAGAAAGTCCATGTGAATCTAGAATAGTCATCAATTAACATGAATCCATACATATTACCACCAAAACTTCTCACCTGAGATGGACCAAAGAGATCCATGTGAATCAGCTGCAAAACCCTATTGGTTTTGACCATGTCTATTGGGGGAAAAGAAGATTTGACAAGTTTGCTTCTCTCACAAGAATCGCACAATCTATCCTTAGCAAACTTTCTATTGGGAAGACCTATGACTAACTGCTTACTAACAAGTCTATTCAAATGATCTATATGAATGTGTGCAACACGTTTATGTCATAACCATGTTTCATCAGCATTTGATAATAAGCAACAAACAAAATCAGCAGGCATAGCATTTAAATCCAACATGTAGATATTGTTAACTCTATCACCAACCAGTTTGATGCTTTTATCATCTTTATGCTCAATTATGCAAGAAAGTGGTGAAAAGCTTACTTGAAAGCCATTGTCACAAAGTTGACTTATACTTAGAAGGTTGTGTTTCAGCCCTTCCACGTATAAGACGTTTTTGATGATAGCAGTTGATTCGCTGCCTATGTCACCAATTCCGCAGATCTTACCCTTATTGTTGTCACTGTATTTGACAAATCCACCTTCTTTTAGGCTTAGGGATAGGAACATAGACTTGTCCCCTATCATATGCTTTGAGCATCCACTATCAAGGTACCATTGGTGCCTTGTGGATCTCAAGCATACCTGCAACAAAATCAGAATTTAGGTTTAGGTCCCCAATATAAATTGGGTCCTGGGGGGTCAGTTTCAAGCTTGGGTGTCTTGACCTTCCAAATCTGTTTACATCCACTGTTGGCAAGTTTTTTAAATTTGCAATTGTAAACATAATGTCCTTTTCTACAACAGAAATGACATGTGACAGCAGAGAATGCATATTGTTTTGATTTGACAAAGACATTATGCATATGACTAGATCTGCCATGGTTCTGGTTATGCTTAACATGCCTATATCCAATTCCATGTTTATTGTGATTATGCTTAGCATGCATATTTGGTTTATAGCCTAGTCCAGATTTCTCATTGAAATTCCTTTGATTAGCAAGAAGTAAGTCTAACTGGTTTTTACTACTGTTAAACTTGTCTAGATCACTATGCAATGCATGATTTTCATTTTTCAGATTTTTATTTGTATCCTTAAAGGAATCATGCTCAAGTTTAATCTCATCATACAATATGCATTTCTCATCTTGTAACTTGTTAGTACTAATCAACTTCTTAATGGTACTAACATACTCATCATGTAATTCACTAAATGCATTTTGTAGCTCATCATATGAAGGATTAGATGAACTTACTTCACTTTCTGAATCTGAGTCTGTTTTAGCCATAAGACACAAATTTGCTTGTTCTTCTTCAGAAGATGAAGAGGATTCGTTGTCATTATCGTTCCATGCAACATAAGCTTTTCTGGATTTGAGGGCTGGTTCCTTGTCTTTTTTCTTAGCAGTTCTGTTTTTGTTTTGCAACTTGTAACACTCAGACTTTATGTGTCCTGTTTTTCCGCATTCATAGCAAGTTATAGTCTTGGTGTCATTTGCTTTAGAATTTGTTGGTTTTCTGAATTTATTGTCTTTCTTTTTCAGAAATTTCATGAACTTCTTGACAAGTAATCCAAGCTCTTCATCATCCTCACTGCTTGATTCACCTGAGCAGATCTCTTGTTCAACTTTTGATTGGTGTGCTTGAACTTTCAGTGACAAACCTTTCCTTTTCCTGTCAATCTGCTCAGATTCATTGAGTCTTTGCAATTCCATCTCATGCTCCCTCAATTTTCCAAACAGTGTAGCTATAGACATACTTCCAAGATCTTTTGATTCTGCAATGGCAGTAATTTTTGGCTGCCATTCCCTAGTTAAACATCACATGACTTTACTGATTTGTTGGTCATTGTCTATTTCCTTTCCTAATGCATTCAGGTTGTTGACAATGTGTGTGAATCTGGTTTGCATGTCGTTAATTGATTCCTCTTTCTTCATACTGAACAGCTCGTACTCATGCATCAAGGTGTTTACACGAGCTCTTTTCACATCCGTGGTTCCTTCATGTGTCTGTTGAAGGGTGTCCCACATCTCTTTTGCTGTTTTACAATTAGACACTCTGAAAAATTCGTCAGCAGATAATGCAGATGTAATAATATTTTTCGCCTTAGCATTATAACCTACCTTCTTCTTGTCATCATCAGACCAGTCCGATCTGGGTTTCAAGATAGAAGTTTCACCAGTGCCAGCAATTGTTGGCACAAATGGTCCCTCTAAAACAGCATCAAATATGTCTATGCTAGCAGCCTCTAGGAAAATCAACATCCTATGTTCCCAGTACATATATGCGGCCCCTATAAAGGCAGGGGGCCTAGCCAATGAAGCACCTTCTCCTAGGAATTCTGAGGTCATGATCTTTTTATGAGAATGACTCTTAAAAAAGTAGGCTCTGATACCAATTGATGTTGGATATGACCTCAGTTTGACAGAAAATATGCAGAATAATGCATATTCTAACAATATGCGCAGCAGTTTAATAAATTTGAAATTTACTAAACAAAATATTAAACAAGGTCCCAAAAAGATCACTCCTAAAGAAAATCAACAATAACACTTATTGTTTATTATGAAGAGTGCAGCATATACATTTATCATTCAAGATATTGATTCACATACAAGCATGTTAAGACAACCTTTCACGTAATAACAAGATACGCAGAAATTTATTTACGCATACAATCAATCTCAATCAAATAAGCAATGCAGAAACTAAAAAGAGATAAGAGAAAGAAAATGGTACACAGTAATTTTTATACTAGTTCAGCCGTTGTTGAACGGCCTACGTCCAGTCCTAAGATCAACTCCGATCTTAGCCTTTCCACTAGAATGTCTCAGAATCAGTTTACAGATGTTCCAGCTCCTCGCCTATCAATATTAAACTATTCTTTCTATTCTATTCTTATCTCCCTGAATCCCAGAGTCTATCTCCCATAAACTCTTCCAAGATTTCAGTCAAGTGTCTTCTTGATGAGATCCCTCAATCACAAAAGATCACTACCAGTAAAGACTGGATTTCTCAATACTATTTGATTACAAAAATCGTTTACAGATGTTCTAAAATAGAAATAACAGAGTTTGTCAAGCAAGCTTCTTCTCTAAAATGACTTTCTCTTTGCAATCTTTTGCAGCCTTTTTTGATCATGAATGAATAAGGTTCAAGTCTGAAAAAGCAGAGTTCAATGTTATCTTTAATGTGAGAAAGTGACTATTAGAAAGTTCTATGAATGTCAAAGTGTATTTGATATTATTTTTAGAAGAAAAGCTTGAAAAACAGTTTATATAGATTCAGAAAAACAACACATGAATCGATTTACCCAATCGAGTTATTAAAGTTATAAAGCATACTAATCGATTTACCAAATCGATTTCGCGAGTCTTGTTTTTCTTGAATCTTGAAACTACAGAAACTAATCGATTTACCTAATCGATTATTTTAAAGCATTCTTCATATTTGAATCGATTTGCATAATCGATTTGGTATGTTTTGTTCCAACAACGAGATCAAAACAATCGATTTACTCAATCGATTCAAACATTCACATAATCGATTTGGCTAGGACTAAGTCTTCTCTGTTTGTTAAAACTTTTGTGCTAATTGATTTGGTCAATCGATTTCACTAATTACAGAGAGACCTTAAATCATTTAATCGATGTGCTTAATCGATTATGAACTTATGTCTGAAGAACAATGTATCAGTTTGTTTCATTCAATCGATTTACCAAATCGATTAATGTCAAAGTTATTTCAAAAGAAATATATCAATGGATTGTGCTAATCGATTGTGTATGTCCCAAACCAAGTTCATTTTAAAACTTATTTTGTTATATCGATTTGCCTAATCGATTTGTTAATTACTGGTTTGGCTCTGTGACTTTCACAATCGATTGTGTCAATCGATTTAAAACAATCAAAATAAAATTGTGATTGGAACAATCGATTTGCCAAATCGATTAGCTTGCAAGGCATGCTACTGACTTGCACAATTTAATTTCAGTCAATGTGCCAATCGATTTGCCTAATCGATTTAAACAATCAGTTCAGTCTTTGTGATTTACACAATCGATTTGCCTAATCGATTTAAGGCTAACTGGCTCTCTGACTTGCACAATTTATTTTCTAATAAATGTACCAATCGATTTGCCTAATCGATTGATAGCATACTTGATTTTCAGAAAATGTGCAAATCGATTTTGCCAATCGATTGATTAATCACAGACTACATATATTCCTACAACCCTTTTACATAATCGATTTGTCTAATCGATTTTCTCAGTGATTCTTCAAACTTTGTTGATTCCTTGAGTTCCAAGCCATTGTCTCAAGTTTGTAGGGTTGAGTTGTTGTTCCTGAAATTTTACTCAGTTCAAAATGTTAGATTTATCACATGATGTATGTTTGTCAATAATATCAAAAATGGACTTATGTCTAACAACTCGCGCGTTGTGC
Source organism: Cicer pinnatifidum (assembly GCA_037974775.1). Classification (NCBI taxonomy): domain Eukaryota; kingdom Viridiplantae; phylum Streptophyta; class Magnoliopsida; order Fabales; family Fabaceae; genus Cicer; species Cicer pinnatifidum. The sequence goes on from JBBPBR010000004.1 coordinate 686,634, forward strand.
AGATATGGATGTATATATTTTTCATATATTTGTAATAATTTTATTATGAATATATCGTTTTATACAAATAAAATAAAAAAACATAATGCTTAAATGTAAAATGAGAATATTAACATTTTGAATTTATGAAAAATAAAAGGAGAATGATTTTTTCTTTCCATAAACTTTATTTTATTTTAATTATATAGTTTTACCTTTTAAATTTTTGCTTGTTTATACCATTGTTGCTACGGTGCAATTAATAATAATTGTTTGTGTTTGAAGAATATTTAAACATTGGTATATAATAATGTTATACTATTATTTGATGTAACACAATCAAACTATCAAAGGGTTCAAAGGGTGGAATGAGTATTTATTGGCATAAGTTATGTGTTTATACTGTGAAAATGAAATTGTTGTATAAATAGTAAAATATTGAATCATTATAATTTTTTTGTATTTATAATTAATTAATTTGTAAATTTTCTATGTAACATGTTTGCACACCACATATATTGATTAACAAATATAAAACAAAATCAAACTTCATTAATTTTAATTGTAAAAATAAAAATATGATTCAACAATATACATTGCTTTTACATGAATATATGAGCTTATGATTTCTTAATTGAATTAT
>JBBPBR010000004.1:698935-709763 GCA_037974775.1 Cicer pinnatifidum
ATAATTCAACTTCAAAAATTTTAAAAAAATTCTTTTAAGAAAATTTAAAATTTTTTAACTTTAGATGTATTGACCTTGTAATGTAAATTTAATAGTAAGAGATAAACATTATAACTTCAACAGATAAAGTTCAAATCTTGTATGAAATCATCAAAAAAAATAGTAAATAATATCACTGTCATTAATAATAATTTATTTTTTTTAATATTTAAAAGATAAGATGAATTAAATATAAATTTTATAATAAAAAATTCAAGAAATCACTAAAAAATACAAATTGATTTAACAAAAGGAACAAAATTGATTGCAGAATTATTTTATAAAGACTAAATATATTTTTTTAAGAATACTAAAAATAAGATATTAAAATTAAATAAGAAAAAAACATATTCTATCTTTATTGATATTATTGGAATTTGGAGTCAAAGTCTTTACACTTGAGTCGTTTCCTTGCTCTGAAAGCCAAACAAATCAAATACTTGCTGAGCAAGGACTTATTTTATAATATAAAATATTCAAATCATTCACCGAATCCTTCATTTCTTTTCAATATATATATCCAAAAGTCCACAAAAATATGCATATCATCAAACAGAAGATATGAGTATTCTCTCAGCCATATTCTGCTGCTTCAATTCCAAAGAAGAAAAGAGTACTACTCCTGTAGTGGTAGAAGCAGGTTCTTTGTCAAGAAAACCCAAAGGGGATCCTCAGCGATCTTCAGCTCCTATTGTTGTTTCCTATTTCCCTGTTAACTCTCAACCTTCTCGCTTGTAGTTGTGAAACTTGTGTATGTTCTCAACTTGCATATTAATGGATGAAAATAGATTCAGGTAGGTTGGTCAAGTTGGGAATAAGTTGAATCATACTCACAAAAATATGAATTCAACTTTCCCATATTAGTACTCTTTAAATTTTGAAGTTCATAGACTTTGAGGAGTCTTTATGACTTAACTCATCTAAATTTTATTTTAAATATTATGTTTAATTGTAATTTTAGTTACTTTGTTTTAACTAATTCATGAAATTGGTTCTCTTATTTTAAAATCTGATAATTTTGATTTCTCATTATAATTTTTCAGCTAAAAAATGATAATATGACATACTTTAAACACAACAAGAATACATGGTTTTTGTGAGGGCCAAAAATCCTCACAAAGGGGAAAAAACAGCCACGAAGTAGGCATTTGTGGCGGCCTTAGACAGCCACAAATAAGGTGGTCACAAACCTTTGTGGCAGCCAAAACGGCCACAAAGTGTGAAAAATTCATTGTCTTTTGTAAGGGAAAAGGTCGTCACAAACGCCTGCTTTTGTGAGGACATAGGCCGCCACAAATGTCTCATTTTCTGAAGGCTTAGACCACCACAAAGGTTAAAGCTGATTTTTAAAATTAAGCTTTTGTGGGGTCCAGGCCGCCACAAATGTTTCCCTTTGTGAAGGCTTAGGCCGCCACAAAGGATGTTCCAGATTAAAAAATAAATATTTTGTGAGGGTTTAGGCTGCCACAAAATATTAACTTTATTAAAAAGTTATTTTATTAAATTCAAAATTAATACTAAAAAATAATATTATATATAATAAATTAATATGAATATAAATTTAAAATTTAAATTAAAATTACAATATTATAATTTAATTAAATTTAAAAAATAATATTTAAATTTAAATTTAAATTAAATTTAAATTAAATTTAAATTTAATATGTTATATATAATAAACTAATATCAATATAAATTAAAAATATAATATTACAATTTAATTATCATTTAAATTAAATTTAAAATATAATATTTAAATTATAATTATAATTAAAGATTAATTAAAATTAAAATTAAATTAAAATTAAATTAAAATTAAATCAAATTAAATTAAATTTAAAAATTAAAATAACTATTATATATAAAAATATAATATTAATATTAATTAAAGTAATTACTACCAAACCAAATAAAACATTCCAAAATTAATAAAGCATGTCTTACAAACCAAAAATTAAAAACACAATAATTAACTAGGACAAGATAAATGTGTTCATACAAACCAAAAATAAAATTATGAAATTATTCAAATAAATCAATCCTCATAATAATTCCTTTGATCAGCTCCACTCTCACCATCATTATTTGTTGGAATGTTATCCGACGACAGAAGTTCCTCAAAAATTTTATTAATTTGTGCTGGAGGAGACATCATGGTTTGAAATTGAATTTCATCTTCAATTACACCACCACTAGTCGAAGGAGGAGCCATAACTGGTTGAGGTTGATTTGAATTTGGGCTGATAAAGCCAGTTGTTGGTATAGTTGGTTGGTATGCAGTTTGATCTGGTTGAGGTTGAGGAAGTTGATGTGAAGATGACGGAACATAATAAATTATTATCAAGACTATAATTATATAAACCGAAATAAAATTTTAAATGATGTTTAATGAAATTTTTCATAAAATAACTCCTTATATATAAACAAAAATAGAGATTGTTAAAGTATATAAATTTTTTGTACTAACTCAACTACAACTTTTTTTAATAACTAACAAAAAATATTAATATCATCAATTTTAATAATATTTTTTTAAAAAATAGTTATATTAAAATCAATAAGTTTTACATGTGTTTCAAATTTTTATTTATCATCATAATAATTCTTCTGATCAGCTCCACTCCCTCCATCATTATTTGTTGGAATGTTACCCGACGATATAAATACACTCTTATTTCATCTTCACTCTTAAACAGTCTACATCGACATAAACAACATAGACATTTCATCCCCCTTCAACTTTGACAATTTTCTGCACTCTCGTAAAATTGAGAATGTCTTCAACCATGTGTGCGTGTGTATATATATATATGTTTATTTTGAAAATTAAATAAATATATAAATTATATATATATATATATAATGATGTTTTATATATTAATTGTTTTATTTTTCAAAAGCATTATATATAAATTTTGACATACTTTATAATATGTCAAATAGAGGAGTATTTGCAAACAATATAATAAATTTTTATCAAGACTATAAATATATAAACAAAAGTAAAATTTTAAATGATGTTTAATGAATTTTTTCATAAAATAACTTCTTATATATAAACAAAGATAGAGATAGTAAAAGTATATAAATTTTTTATACGAACTCAACTACTTTACTCTTTTTAATAACTAACAACAAATATTAATATCATCAATTTTAATAATGTTTTTTAAAAAGATAGTTATATTAAAATCAATAAGTTTTACATGTGTTTCAAATTTATATTTATCATATATTATGTAAACAACATAGTTTCTATTTTTTTTAAATAAATCTATAATAACACATATTTTACTAATCTATATTTTAAAAATAATATAAATATATTTATAATATCACATTTTACTAATCTATATTTAAAATGTATAAAATACTAACTTGATGTCGGGTAGTGTCTGACTTGAAGCTTTCACAAGGCTGAGAACTCTTCGAAGTAAACACAATATCACCATTGTAAAATAAAAATCTAATAATATTAATTAAATAAATAACTTCAAATCAAAAATAAAATTAATAAACTAAATATATAATATAAACTTACCAAACTTCAAGATAGTAAAGAAAAAGCTTGGAGAAATAATTTTTGTAGAAATAAGGTTTAGATAGAAGGTAGAAGTGAAAAATGATAAGATGAGTGGAGTGATATTTATAGAAAATCATTGATCCTTTGTGGCCGCCAAAGCAACCACAAAATCCAATGGTACAATGGGAATTTGTGGCGGCTTTAACTGTCAAAAAGTAAGGCATTTGTGGCGGCCTGAGCGACCACAAAATGCAATAGAAAAATGGGAATTTGTGGCGACCTTTGCAGCCACAAAGTGCAATGGATCAATGCTTTTGTGGCGGCTTGGGCGGCCACAAACGGCTTGCCTTTGTGGGGGCCTTTACCCTTACAAAGGGTTGATTTTGTGGCTGAAAAAACCCTCACAAAGGACTTAAATTTTAGCTGGATTTTGTGGCGGCCTAAGCTCTCACAAAATAAAAACGTTGTGATTTTGTGAGGGCTTAGGCAGCCACAAAATCCAGCTAAATTTTAAGTCTTTTGTGAAGGCTTTTTTAGCCACAAATAAAGACCAATTTGAATTTGTGAGGGTTTTTTTGGTCACTAATTTGTGAGGGCTTTTTTCAGCCACAAAATATTTGTAAAGTTGGCCACAAATGAAGGGATTTCTTGTAGTGTAAATAACATGACATGTGATATGATGATGTAGACTGATTAACACCCATGAAATTGCAATAAAATCATCTAAAAACATTACATTCAACTTCATAAAGTTTTTTAGTTTTGTAATTTAATTAATGATATATGAATAATTAATGCATCTAGATGATTCTATTTCATGAAATTGTATGACACATCATTTAAAATATGTCAAATCGTTATTTTTTAATTCAAAAATTTCAGGAAGGGACTAAAGTTGTCAACTTTTAAAATATAGGGATCAATTTCATGAATTGGTAAAAATAGAGAATCAAAATTATAATTAAGTCAAAATATTAATTGAAGAAAGTGTGAATTTAAAGAGTCGAGTTAGAAATAGTTTTGAATAGATTGTAAGACCTATTACCAATTATCCATAATTTGGCAATAGAATCCATACACCTCAATAAAATAGAAACAATTACAGATCAATAATAAGCATCATCAAAGTAACTTGTAATTACACTTAAACCACATATAGTTTACAACTCAATTTAATAAAATATTTAATTAAGTTATAGCAACGATAATAGAATTATAAAATTGTTCCATAATACATTAGATTACATCAAATAAAAATAAAACATTAAGTTCAAAACAGGGCTTGCATATCATCCTCTAGTGTTGGGACTGAGCATCAGTCACCTTCAACTTCTAATGTATAAAAAAATAAAAGGGGTGACATAAAATCTTAGTAAGTTCATAAAATAAAGGGAGGAGGTGTTTAAAAATATTTCTTTCATAAATATGCATTAAAACATGAAATTATGATACATCTAACGATGAAGTTCTCAATTTCAATTTCACATAAAAGCTTAACTGAAAATCATTCTTTCATTATGATTCTAAAAACTATGTATGACTACAAATCTTTTCCATGAAACAAGGAAAAGTCATCCAATATCATGACGTGGATCACCAAAATAAGTTAATCCTGGTTGGTAAAAGTGGTACGATAAAACCCCAACTAACGTCTTGATTTTTATCCTCTACCTGTTGTTCCATGCCTGCAACAAACTTGAATGTTCCACCGTGAATAAGGCCATGCATAATCTGATTTAACGAGAGTGGAATGCACTTGAGATGATTTGTATGCAAGGCCTTGATAATATTATGTTTGTAATGCATCATTACTCCATAATACTTATTATAAATTAACAATATATTGAAAATAAAGTGGGAATTAAATCCTAAATCCTTGATCAGAACTTAAACCAAAGGCCAACTCTGATCAGAGGCAAACTCTAACCAAAGGCAGCGCGACGAGAAGCATATAGGTCAGAGGTAGCATAATCAGAGTCAGAGGATATGTGATCAAAGACAGAGTCAGAGGATACATGTCCAGAGGCAGAATCAAAGGATACATGTCTAGAGAAAGAATCAGAGGATACGTGTCTAGAACAAGAATCAAAGGATATGTGTCTACAGGAAGAATTAGAGGATACATGTCTAGAGAAAGAATAAGAGGATATGTGTTCAGAGGAAGAATAAAAGGATACACGTCTAGAGGAAGAACAAAAGGATACTTGTCTAGAGGAAGAATCAACTGATACGTGTTCAAAGGAAGAATCATATGATATGTGTCCAGAAGAACTTGGATCAGAGGCAGCGTGATCCGAAGAAAGACGGAACGCGAAATAGTAGAGGAAAAATGAAAGGATAAAATCAAGAGCAAGGTAAAAGAAGAACATTAGAGGCAAAGTAGAAGAGTATTATCAGAGGAAAAATATAAGCATTTCACTAGAGGCTAAACATACATAATTTACTAGAGGCAAAATACCTAGCATCATAGAACAGCTAGCAGAGACAAAAATAGAAAGAGAAATCAGAGGAAGAAATACTTAGAGTTGAGAAATGGCATCAGAGGAAACATCCCCATAAACGTAAGTTAATCATTTGAGGTAGAAGGCCCAAAATCACGAGTTAAGAATCATAGGCAGAAAGAGAGAAGACAACGGGATCATACATATTAGTTTCCATTGTAAACTATATCTAAATAGTCTTTAATCGTATTTTTCCCATATTCCTAACTAACTTATTAGCATAATCATCACTCAATTAAATTAACAACATGCATGATAATTAAACATAGTTTTGGAAGATAATTCGAATATTAAAGCATATAAGGTAAAGAGATAAAGGAAGATAATCTCACACAAAAAGTATCACGGTTCATCCAACTTAGACTATATCTGGCATTTAATGAGATTTTTCACTAAATGCTTGAGATAATATCTCCATTTTTGCACCTTACACTTTTGCCACTTGGGAAATTTTACAAATTTTTTTCTCTTTAATTCAGCAGGATTTCACTATGTTCTAATTCAACACTTACTATACAAATATTACAATCATTTGTAACCTACTTTTATACTTGTAAGTTGAAATGAGAATGTTTACAAGTTAATGAATGCTTTTGGGATCTAGTTTCAAACCTTTAGATGAATGGGATTGGTTTGAGTAAAATACACATAAAGATGGATATTGAAATCTAATAACAAGCTTGAGAGTATTTGTTTTTTGAAGAACGTTGTGATTGATGAGTACTTGGTAAAATATAATATGATTCAATGCAAAACTCTTTATCTTTTAGGCTTCCATGTTTCTCCTATGAACAAGGGTGAGAAGGTTTCAGTGTTACTAATATGAGAGACAATACAATTATTGGGCACGTTGTTCAATGTAGGACAATTTTTGTTTTTTCTCAACAATGAGTTTTATTAAAACTCAAGACATTGTAACATTATGATCTTATTGCTCATTATTTAGTATAATTGAGGAAATAGTACAAGTGTAATGCACGTTTATTGAGACTAATTTGACATTTGAAAGTGTCTTTTTGCTATAGCAGTCACTTCTCTTGGTACTTTATAAAAGTACTTTTCGATTTTGTTCTTTAGTGCCAACATTCTGATCTTCTCAAACTCCTCTAAACTTGATGAATATGACTATTTTATCTTTTAAGGTTGACCTTTAGATTTACAATATTAAGAAATGATTGAGATGGCATTTTTCTTGATCACTAGATTGATCCTTTCATGAGACTTTATTCCTTTTGCATTTATAATAATTTTCTTGAGATCATTGATAGTAAGAAACATTTGTTGATAGTTTCAATGCAAGATCTCTTTTGAATGTGAATATATTGATGATAATTTTGATTTGAGAGAGAGAGAGAAAGATGTTGGTTTTGTTCCTTGATTAAAATTTCTTTTGTAATACCCCAAATATATATTATAATTTTAGATGAACCTTGTTCCTCTCATCTAAGCCGTAATCGTCGTTGATCTTCTCCCTTACTCTCGTAAGTTCACTTCCCTCGTTCTCAATGTTTCACATCTCTTGTTCTCATAGCCCTACGACTCTGTTATTGTCATCTCTTTCAAACTCTCAACTTTCCTTGAATCTCGTTCTTCCACTTTCGTTATCAATTTTTTTTCTTTCTATTTTAGGGTTTTTATTTGTTTTCAAACTTTTTGTGTTTTTACTTTATATTCTGAACTGCACAACCTTGGCGTCAAGGATTCGAGACTAACAAAGGAAACACTATTAAAAGGTTTGTTCTTTAACTTTTGATTTTCTATTTTTACTCTCTTTTTATTTTAATTTTAGGTTAAGTTTGTCATTAGATCTTTCCTTTTATGCCTTTTCTATTATAGTATTTAGAATTGTTTTTCACCTTTATTAATATTTTGATATGTGAAGTTGTTCAAATTTCTAACATGTTTATTTTTTATTTGTATTTTTAACCTGTCGAATATGCCAAATTGACAAACTAAAAACATGGTTTAATAGAGGAAGACTGACCATAGTATTTGGGCACATGTTTTTAGGTTTTTAGTTTGGTATTTTAAAAGCTCTTTATAGCTTAGATTAATATTTTTAGCTTGTTTCTAAACTTTGGGTCAATTTTGAATTATAATTTTATTATTTGTATTTTAATTTTATTATTTACATTTTGACTCTTTCTCGTTGTGTAGGTCATAACTTGAACTCTGAATATCGGATTGGCACATATGAGCAGATGTTGGAAAGATAAAAATTTGAGCTACAACTTTTTTGTTAGAAGGAAAGACCAATTCCGAACTTTACTGGGCCGAAATTGCAAATTTCGTAATATGAATTCTTGTAATAATTTTAATTAGCGGACCACTTGTTTTTAAACCCTAAAGTCCAAATCAAGTACTATATATTAGCAGTTTTGTTTCTTTTCTAAGGATGGAAAAATTAGGATTCAAATTATTACAATAAATAAATAGTGTTATTTTAATTTCATGGAAGACAAATTTTATAAGATTAATCCACGAGTTCAGAGTTTCATCAACACCTTGAGATTCAGGTTACACTGTCAATTTCTATTCATGATTCTAATCTTGTTTATTTGATTATATTGATATTTTGATTGCTTAAATTGAATTTCAATAGGATTGATTAAATTTATTTGATAGAATTTGGTTTCAATTTCTAATTTAATTGAATTATAATTTTGCGACGCTTGACCATTAATTGTAATATTTTGATGATTGTGATGATTAATCCAATCAAAGAAACCAAATTCACATAGGATTGATTATGCTTGTTTGATCAATTCTATAGTCAAATGAGAATAGAATTATAAATTAGAAATTAAACTCATTGATAGAATATGTGATAGGTCTGAAACTCGAATAAGTGGATTAATCGTTTTGCTCATCTGTTAAATAAAAAATCTAAAAAAATCCCTTTTTGATTTCAATTTTCAATTTGATTATTATTATTATATCAGAAGTCCTTGTGAAATAAATCGAGTTATTACCTCTATTTCCATTTTATCAATTGTATTTGACCCGTGTGCGATAGCGGATCAAATTGGCGCCCTTGCCGGGGACTCTCTGATAATAATATTAACCCTGTTTTTAGGCTCCAAAATTTCGCCAGAAATTCAGATATAATTCAAGGAACAGGACTCTGTATAAGTTTCTTATACAGAAACGACGATCAAAATCCCAAATTCCTTCGTTTAGACCCTTTTTTGAATTTGTTTAATTTTTCATATTCTCCAAAAATTTCAAAAAAATTAGGGTTGCCTTTATTTAATTTTTAGAAATTTGTGGTGGTATTGTTATATGTTTTGGATTTTATTTGATACGATTTTTGATTTTTGACTTCAATTTTAGCATTCGGGACATTGTTGGAATTTTCAGAATTGTTATTTTGTATTGGATTGTTATGATGATGCATGACTAGGGCTAGTTATGTGAATCTTCATTCTCTTGAACCTGAAATAGATAGGACATTTCATTTACGTCGTAGACTTAATAGAGCTACTAATGAGAAAAATGTTAGTTTTGTTCCTTGATTAAAACTTCTTTTGTAATACCCCAAATATATATTATAATTTTAGATGAACCTTAGTTCCTCTCATCTAAGCCGCAATTGCAGTTGATCTTCTCCCTTACTCTCATAAGTTCACTTCCATCGTTCTCAATGTCTCACATCTCTTGTTCCCATAGCCCTACGACTCTGATATTGTCATCTCTTTCAAACTCTCAACTTCCCTTGAATCTCGTTCTTCCGCTTTCGTTATCAATTTTTTTTCTTTCTATTTTTGGGTTATTATTTGTTTTTAAACTTTTTGTGTTTTTACTTTATATTCTGAACTGCACAACCTTGGCGTCAAGGATTGGAGACTAACAAAGGAAATACTATTAAAAGATTTGTTCTTTAACTTTTGATTTTCTATTTTTACGATATTTTGATTTTAATTTTAGGTTAAGTTTGTCATTAGATCTTTCCTTTTATGCCTTTTCTATGATAGTATTTAGGATTGTTTTTCACCTTTATCAATATATTGATATGTGAAGTTGTTCAAATTTCTAACATGTTCATTTTTTATTTGTATTTTTAACATGTCAAATATGCCAAATTGACAAACTAAAAACATGGTTTAATAGAGGAAGACATTATCTTGAAATGTTAGTTTATTTATCTTGTTCTTCGCAATACCTTTTTGTTTCTAACGAATGTTTTTCTTCTGTATTAGTGGTTTGATTTTCTAACTTGATCATAGTTCTAATATGCTTATTTTTTATTTATTTTTTTAATCATTTGAGCCTTACAAATTGACATATTGGGGACTTGCTTTTACGAAGGAAGATATCTTAAAATCTTAGGTAATTTATTTATTTGCTATGCTTTCATTATAGGGGGACAAATGTTAATCTTTTTATTTGTACATTGTTTTTGTTTTTGTTTTTATTTAGGGTTCAGTCTTTTTAATTTTTTATTATGCCATGTCCAAGATTTAGGTTGTTTGGGCTTCATTTAAGGTTAGTTTTTTAAAATTTTATATGTTCATGTTTCTATTTATTTATTTAAATTTGTTTTCAATTTTAAAAAGTTTTAAAATTAGGTCCCTATTTTTGGACTTCAAGCTTTTTACAGCCAATTTAGTTTTAACTAACTACACTTTTTTTTATCCAATCTGTGCAATTTTGATTAGTTCTTTTATTCTTATTGTTTTGTTGTTTGGTTTTAGTTTTTCTCATGGTTTGTTTACTTACTTTATTATGAAGGAGTTTTCACAATGAAGATTTTTCTGTCTATTTT
>JBBPBR010000004.1:710203-725275 GCA_037974775.1 Cicer pinnatifidum
TTTTTATTTTGAAGGTTTGTGTTTAATTATGGTTTTTATTATTGTTTTTAACATTTTGTTGTTTGGTATTTATAGCTTTTTTATATTTGGTTAAGTTATTTATGTGCTTTTTAACTCTTTCCTTTCTTTGGAGAATTAGTGTGGTTCTTGCTTTAGAATTTGCAGTCAAGGAGCATATCAAGGAGTAATGGAACAACATCATAGTAAGTTTATTATGCTTAATTATATACACTGATGCTTAATATGTATGCTTGTAAGTGTTATATGTTAAATTTTTATCTGTTTTATGCTTAGTATGTATTCATCATGTTTATTTTTTAATATATGCTTGCTATTATTTTCTATTTTATGAGTATGTTTCATTTATGTTGAATTGATATGTATGATTCATGTTTAATTAGTATCTTTTGCAACTATTTTATGATAAATTAGTATCTATCATTTATGCTTAATTAATATGTATACATGTTTCATGCTCAATATGTATGTTTATAACTATTTTATGCTTAATTAGTATGTATCTATTATGCTTAATTTAAATGTGTACTTTTTGCTTAATTAATATGTATGCTTCATATGTATATTTGCAATTGTTTTTGCTTAATTAGTATGTGTCCTTTATGCTTAAATATTATGCATTCTCATGTTTAGTTAGCAATTATGTCTGATTTTAGTTTTGATGTAATATGTGAAACACTCTATTATTAATTATTAACTAAACATTTTAACAATCTAAAAAACTTTAAGAACTTTAACTATAAAAAAAATGTATAAGTATTTAAAAATTACATTTGAACTATTAAAAAATTAAACAAATAAGCTCATAAAATCTTTCAGTAGTAGAGCAACATATTGAATCTTCTAAACCAACACAACCAAATGTTGCTGCAATTGGGCATCCTCCTCTTCCTATGGATAGTATAAAAAGAAAATGTAATGCTAGTGGTCTTAGGAGAAGCTCTAACGTCTAGTTGGACTTAAACATTATACCTGATGAGCGTATCCTTATCGATACTTGCAAACATTGTCGCCATAAACACCTTTGTCATTCTAAAATACATGGAACCTCCAACATGAAAGCTCACACTAAGAAATGAAAAAGTAATCTAGTTCACCTTCTTAATGACCCCAATAAATCAAACCTTTCTTTTAGTGAGGGTGGTAGTTTGGTTCCATCAAGCCAAATGTTCAATGTCCAAACTGTTGGTTAGTATACCCTCAGTATGTATGAAAAACTTATATGACAAACAAATAACGCAGGTTAACATATACAGTTTCCAAGTATTGAAATTAATATCGAAACCAACATGATCAACATTATTCCAATTTCAACAGTTATGAATACAAGGTCTTACCAATATAAAGATTCTCATACAAACATTTAACATATCAATCAATACAGAGTTTTGCTATCACATGCAATCAAAATTAATCATACAAGCAAAATTAAAAATAAAGAGTAAGGGATAGGAAATTGTGCACCACGATTTTTATACTGGTTCAGCCGTCTATCTGGCGACCTACGTTCAGTCCCGATAATCGAATCGATTACGACCTTTTTCAATAGAATCTTCTAGAGTGTTTTACAGATTGTCCAACACTCCCTGCCTATCTATCTTAAAACTCTCTCTCTATTCTATTGTGCACCCACCGAATCCCTCAAGTCAATCGGCAGACTCTCCCAAGATTTCGGTGAAGCTTCTTCTTAATAATCTCCCTTATCAACGAAGATAGCTACCAGTTTCTATATTGGATTTTTCTCAGTTTTTTCTTTACAAAAGCGTTGTTACAGAAAAGATAAAATGTATACAGGAATTGTTTCAATCACTACAGTGTATCTCACAAAAATAGGTACTTTTCCAATTGAGTGTTTGTGAGATATTTCTTCTTCTCTCAAGTTGTCTTTTTCAACTCTTTAAGATCATGAAGAGTATTTGGTTCAGGTCTGAAAAAGTAATATCAAAGGTTATTCAAAGTATGAGCAAAAGTTCTAAAGTTCAATGTAGTAGTTGTTAGGAGAAAGTGATTGAAAAACGTTTATATAGTTTCTGAAAAACAACATATAAATCGATTTACCAATCGATTCATTAATGTAATAAAACAGGCGCAATCGATTTTCCAATCGATTATCGCGAATCTTGTTTTTCTTGAATCTTGAAATTACATAAACTAATCGATTACCTAATCGATTATTTTAATGCACTTTTCAGAAAATGATATGCAGTTCATAATGGAATCGATTGCATAATCGATTAAAGGTGTTTTGTTCCAACAACGAGATCAAAATAATCGATTACTCAGTCGATTCATTAATTCACATAATCGATTTCTTAATACACATAATCGATTCATTAATTCCCACAATCGATTTGGCCATAGGCTAAGTCTTCTTTGTGACTTAAAATTTTGTTCCAATCGATTTGCCAATCGATTTGGATTATTACAGAGAGTTAGCTTATTTCAAGCAAATGGACGTGCCAATCGATTTGGTGCTATGTTTCTGAAAAATGATTTACCAGATGGTTCATTCAATCGATTGCCTAATCGATTGATACCAAACTTGTTACAAACAAAGTTTGTTTCAATGGATTATCAAATCGATTGTGTTTATCACAGAACATGTTCTTTTTTAAAACATATTTGCAAAATCGATTTGCTAATCGATTAGCTTACTAAAAGCATTGGTTCAGTGATTTGCACAATCGATGTGCTAATCGATTGTTTACTACCAGTTTAGTTCTAGATTTAAACAATCGATGTGCTAATCGATTATTCTAATTTTCAGCTTGGTTCTGTGATTTGAACAATTGATATGCCAATCGATTTGGTCACTAAAGGTTGTGTTTTGTGATTTCCAAAATCGACATATCAATTGATATGCCAATCGATTGCCTAATCGATTGTTATAATCCCATAGCAACATTTTCATACAACCCTTTACATATTCGATTGCCTAATCGATTTTCTCAGTAATTCTTCCAACTTTGGTTGATTCCTTGAGTTCCAAGCTATTGTCTCAAGTATGTAGGGTTGAGTTGTTGTTCCTGAAATTTTACTCAGTTTAAAATGTTAGATTTATCAAATGATGTATGTTTGTCAATGAAATCAAAATGGCCTTATGTCTAACACAAACATGTAGAAATATTATTGTCCTTTTTGTAATCTTTGATGAACATCCCTTTAGAGTGGTTGAAGGTGAAGGTTTTAAGCAATTATGTAGAAAATTGTAGCCACAAATGACCATCCCTTCAAGGTGGACTGTTGCTAAGGATTGTTTTCAGTTATATCTTTTATCTAAATAATTGAAGCTAAAGGCCTATATCAAATTTGATTGTAGTATGGTAGCTCTTACTACGGATTATTGGACTTTCATTCAAAATATCAGTTATATGACCCTTACTGCTCATTTCATTAATAAAGAATGGAACCACCAAAAACACATTATAAGCTTTATTTTAGTTTCAAATCATAAATGGGACACTATTGGTAGGAAATTTGAAGATGTGTTGATGGAATGAGATCTTAAAAATGTGACTACAATTACCGTTGACAACACATCGTCCAATGATGTGGTTGTATCTTATTCGAATAAGATATTTAAGAAAAATACTAGAATAACGGGTGAAGGAAATTACTTTCATATGAGATTATATGACCATATCATGAATCTAGTAGTCCAATATGGATTAAAAGAACAAGATTTATCTATTCATAATATTCACAATGCAATTAAGTTTTTTCGATCTTCTCCACAAAGTGTTTTGATATTCAAGGAATGCATTGTAATTTGTAATATAACATGTAAAAAACTTCTTAGTCTTGATGTTTCCACGAGATGGAATTCAAATAACATCATGTTAGAAGTTGTTGAAAAGTATCAAACATCTTTTGATAAATTACAGGGTGATGCTTCTGGGAATTTCAGTTGGTTTGGAGTTGTTGGTCCTCCTAATTCTAGTGAATGGAAAAAGTTCGAGCATTTGTGAATTTTTAAATATATTCTTTGAAGCGACAAAGGTTTTTCCATCGTCACAACAAATGTCCTTGCACACAACTTTTCATAACATGACATCTATTCAATGCAAGCTTGACAAAACAACAATGAACTAGAATACTATTGTGGATGTAATAGATTCATATATGAAGGGGAAATATGATAAATATTGGGGTGACATTGAAAAATCATCCATTTTCTTTATTTTGGAGTAATAAGTGATCCTTGCTATAAATTAAGGTATATTTAGTGGACCTTTAATGATATTTATGGTGAGTTGTTGGTAAGGTGAAGGCAGAAAATGTTAAGGATAATTTAATGAAGTTGTACAATTGATACAAATTTGCCCATGATCATAGTGTTGTGTTTGTATCTATTGTTGTTCAATTTAGAAACATTTCCCTTGTTGAACAATCTACTCCCCTAAAATCCATTATTTTTTGCACGGGTAGATTCCTTTAAACAACACTTAAAAGAAAAAGATTCTATTGATAATAAAAATGAACTTGAGAGGTATTTAAGTGATGTTTGTTCAATGGATGGTGAGAAGTTTGACATTTTGATTTGGTGGAAGCAAAATTGTGCTTAGATAAATTATGGAAGCAATGGTATGAGAAATTATGGCTACACTTGTGTTAACTGTAGATTTCGAGAGTGCATTCAGCTTAAGTGGAAGGATTTTAGACACATGTAGAAGCTCATTGAGCCCAAAAATGGCATAAGCTTTTATATGCACTCAAATCTAGTTAAAACTCTCTTTCGTATACATTAAAGACCTAATTTTTGACTGAATATTTTGAGATATCTGAGAATATTGTGACAGATTGTGTAATCTATCTATGTACTTGTTTAATTAGACTATATTTTTTTGTACTAAATTAATTTTCAATGTTAACTATTTATTCATTGTAGAACTTCAACAAGGCTCCACAACAATTAATGGTGGAAGGCACGAGTCTATTATTGGTGGAGCTGCTGCTCCTAGGCTTGTTTAAATTTTTTTAAGTAAGAAAATTTATACTAATTATTTTTTATTTATGTAGTATATATGTGAGCTTTTAATAATGAACCTAACAAATATGCTAATTCAGATTTATTTAATTACCTCTATATTTTAAACTTTTTGAGTTTTTTGGAGTCACATATGACTCATACTTGCACACATGTCTGTATTTTCAAGATGATGTTTTGGTTGAATTATGCTTGCTTGACATCATTTTGAATATGATTTGTTGATGTTTGTTGGGTTGATTGCTACCAACAATCTATGTATGTGTGGTTCATGTTTGATAATTGATAGGTTGAGACTTATTGAATTATATTTACTCAAATTTCTGAACTGTATGGTACTAATCTTGTGTTTAACCATTATGTATTTATGTTGATGTATTCTATTTTATTTTATCATTAAGCTATATTTTTTATATTCATATTAACTTTTTTCCATTTTTATTAAACGTACGACTACTGCAGAATCAGCTATTTACAAATTGCTCATCAAGTTTCAAAATCTTGTTTTATGATTTTTATTAATAGATTTGGATAGCAATATGTAATTATACTCATATTTTGGATGACTTTAATTATAGTTAGGGTTGTGTTGTGTGTTGTATGCTTTAGATGTTTATAACTTAATATGGATGACTCTAATTATAAGGTTTATGACTCATTTTGTATGATATTAGCAAGCTTTTGATTTGGATGAGATGCTAAACTACATGAATTGGTTTATGACTCATTTTGTATGATATTAGCAAGCTTTTGATTTGGATGAGATTCTAAACAACATGAATTGGTTATATGTTATTTGACTTGTTACCAAAGATGAAGATTCTTAAAATTTTGGTCTTAATTGATGATCATGTTAATATGTTCCATTGATCATTTATGTGATTATAGGTCAATTTTTTTTAATGTAAACTAGTGTTTTAGAAAATTGGTCTTTAGTTAAATTTTGTCTTAATGCCCTAGTTAAATTTTTAGAAGTTTTGTGTGAGAAATATTTACAAATGAAATTTGTTGTTAATTGGGGTAAAAAGTCTTCACGCCCCATAATAAATTTAACTCAATTAATCCGATCCGTAAAACTATCCAAATTGTAACCTGAAAATCGACAAATCCATTTTAATAAATTGTTGAAATTGGGCATGTGATTACCAACTGCATTTTCGGTTGATTTTGGTATTTTAGACTCATACCCACCCGAACACATAGCCCTACTTTAAATAGGTGTGTCGCTACAAGTTAAAAAGAACATAAATGCTTAATATCATGAATGTTATCTCTCTTTTTTCACTTTCTTGTTATTGTCTTCCTCTATCAAAACAAATCTAACACATTCATTTTTCCTTTCTTCTTTAATTCCTCCTTCTTCTTTTTATTCACTTATTTTATTTTGATTTTGGGTAAACATTATATTAGAGAGAAACATCATCATATCCAAGGAAGATGAAGAAAAATAAAGAAAAAAAAATCAAATTTTTAATAAAGTAACTTGAACAACCTTATCTCATCCCTTATAAGGTAACTTCTCATTTTCTTATTTTCCCACAATGTTGAGTTTCAAATTTTGTCTTTCATTAATTATGGTGTTATTTGCTTGTATTGTATACTTTAACTTGTGGACTTTAAGGTGCTCTTTTTTTAGACAATAGTATTGAGAAAAATTGCAGTTGTTTTTTATGTATTTTGATTTGATTACTGTTTTTATACATTGTTTTGCTTAGATATGAATTTTTTTTTTGTGGGTTCAAACACGTTTTTCTGAGTTTTTTTGCTTCTAATTAATAATATAAACATTATTGATTAATGAAGTACAATAGGTGGTTAATGAATTATTTTTGTCTAAAAGTTAGGGTGTGAACTACTAATTAATCATGTTAATTATTTATGTCTAAATATTAAGTTTCATCACTGTTAATCAATGATTTTAATGAGATTTGAATTGTTAAGTTTCATCCATGTCGAAATTGTTGGTAGGTCTAACACATTTCATATTATGTGATTAATAGTGTGTTAATTCTAAATCTTTCTGAGTTTTTGTTTCTGATTAATAGTGTAAATACTATTGGCCAATGAAGTACAATGGTGGTTAATGAATTATTTATGTCTAAATATGGTAGGTCTAACACATTTCATATTATGTGTTTAATGGTGTGCTAATTGTTGGTTACTAAAGTTCATAGGTTAGTTAATGACCGGGTTGAGTTATTTTTTTTATAGTTTTTGTGTGACATTTGCAATATCAATTGAAACTTAATAGATTGTGGTACTATTGAAGATGAAGGTATCGAAGTTGACAACCTTGATGATGATGACAACCCGTTTTGTTGGGAGTCTGCAATAGGGATGTTTTTTTCTTGCTTAGATGAAGTCAAATACTTTTATGAAGAGTATGCTTCGAGAAAGGATTTTGGGTGGAAGATTAGATCTTCAAGAAAAGGGCAAGATGGTGATCTCTACTACTTAATTTTATCATTCTCAAGATAGGGGTTTAAAATTTCAAAAATTTCCCGCCAAGATTGTTATTAAGTTGGATAAAGATGGATTGTGGTACATTAAATTATTTGAACTTGATCATACCCACGAGACAAGTCCTACGAAGGAAAGGTTGTTCAAAGCTAACAAGAAGATGAATTTGCATGTGAAAAGAACAATACAAATCAATGATGATGCATGAGTGAGGATCAATAAGACATTTCAATATGTAGGAGACATGAAAACGTACCATTTTTTGAAAGAGATATGAGGAAATATGTTAAAAGGAACGACATACAATGGAAAAAGAAGGTGATGGAACAAAATTCAGATTTCTTCTATGACATAGATTTGGATGACGATTTTCACGAAAGGAATTTGTTTTGGGCTGATGCAAGAAGTAGATCTGCTTATGAATACTTTGAAGATGTTATGACTAATTTTGACACAACATATTCGACTAATAAGTATGAAATGCCTTGTGTTGTGTTTGTTGGTGTGAATCACTTGGATGTGCACTATAGTCAGGAGAAGATAGAGATTCATTTGTATGACCGAGTGTGTGGTTAATTGATTGGAACTGAAAGTTTGGTCATTCTTATCAGAAAAAATATAAATCTAGTTAATGGATTTGAATTGAAAATATTGTCATTCTTATCAAACAAGATATAAAAGTAACAACTAAGGCACACTAAAATCAATATATTTGTTCATAAAAATCAACAGCTAATGCACACTAATTTTTAACCATACATATTTGGAGACTAAAAACAACATCTAACGCACACTAATTTTTAACCATACATATTTGTTCATAAAAACAGGAATAAAAAAAAAAGGCAAAAAGTGTGGTTCAAACTCCACCAACTACATCGCTATAGAGAACCTTCCACAAATTCAAAATATATCAATAACACACTTATTTTTTCTTGTTCTTATTTTCATTCGAGTTCACAAACGGACTTTGATTGACTACACTTTTAACTCGCTTCCTTAGTTTATCTTTCATTCTCGTAATTATGTTTGATGTTTGTTTTGCTAAACTGTTCACGTTAGGCTCACCTGTTATACAACAACATATACGATTTATTACTTACCAACAACATTTTATACGACTTTATCCCCAACATTCTCAATAGGGGTACTAACTCCCACATCACTTGCAAATAAAATTTCAATAGTATGTTATTAACAAGCTCAATTACATAAATATTTGATCGACAAAAAAATTCAATATTCATACTATCAAATTCAGCATATGAAGTTGAGAGGAATCCATTACAAGCTGTTGTTGGAGAACCTCCCATAAATTCATGATCGAATTCATGCATTGGCTTACGTTTATACAATTATTCTTTCAACCATTTTACCTCACCCTCAAGAATCGAAATCTTCTCTTGGGACTGCTTATTCTTCGCCACCAATCGTTGATAATCAACATAATGCACAATTTGATTTTCTTGTTCATGCAATACATCATTTACCATGTCAAATTTAAGTTTGCAGTTAACTCTTCAAGTTATACAAGCAAATAATATAAATGATTACCATGTTAGTTTGAAATGGTTTTAATATTGTATTCTTCTGACACTATAAGATTGTCCAATTCAAAAATATTAGGAATCTAAACTTGGGAAAAGATGCTTGACTCAAAGACAAGTGGTTGAACGCCCAAATCAAACAAATATTAATATATTTAATAAATGTATTTTAATTTAAAGACAACACAAGATGGTGACACAAAATGATATAAAATATATATTTGTAGGACAGCTACACAATCTGTTGTGTGTGTTTACGAATCTACCTTCACCTCTATTAACATAGTTTCAATCCTACTTAAAATTTCAACTAAAACATTATACATAGCCACATCTCAACTGTAGCTATGTAAAGACTCTAGATCATTAAGTGTTTTAATATAACGAGTATTTACTCGATTCCTTGTTTGGGGAAAATAGAACTCCTCAAAGGCGAGAAGTATATAAAGCCTACAAAATTTGACTATGTTATAACGAAACATGTGAAGCAGCACACCAATCATATCACAAGTTACTTCTTTTCCTCTAAACAACAACAATGAATCGCATTCCTCATTTTCATATTCTTCCAAAGGCTCACCAATTATTGGCAATCCTAGAGCTAAACATACATCACTTGGAGTAAAATTAATCATCCTACCCATAATCCTAAACCCCTCACTACATCCATCCCACCTACTATTGCTTTTTGCTCAAATGTCCCTCTAGCTTCAGTTTGCCTTTGATCACGTGGTCTCTTAAGAAATGGAATTGTATTTCACTATGCTTGCTTCTTCCATGTGCAATTGGATATTTGACTAAGTCTATTGCAGATTTATTATCAATCAACATCCTTAATAGCCCTTCATTTCTCAATCCCATCATAGCCATTCATTATGCCATCCATAGTGCTTGAATATCTCCAATTGATGCAACTACATATTCAGCCTCACATGAAGATAGTTATTATGTTTTTCTTCCTTGAGTACAATGAAATTGGTGTCTTATTCACCATAAACACATTGCCCGTAGTGCTTTTCCTATCATCCTTATCTCCACACCAGTTAGCATCAGTTATCCTATTAATTCAACTTCACTTTCATTAGATCTTCTTGGATATAGCAGACCATATTCACTAGTTCCTTTGATGTATCTCAAGATCTTTTTTGTTTCCAAGTAATGGGAAACTTTTGTCTTTTCTATGTATCTACTAATCAGCCCTACACTATAGGATATGTCAAGTCTTGTATTACACAAGTACCTTAATGATCCTACCACTTGCTTGAACTATCTCAACTTCATCACATCTAGTAACTAATTGGTCATCAACATAAAGACATATTAGTAGTGTAGGTAGGGTTGCTTACCTTTTAACATAGACTCTATGCTCATTGAGACATTTTTCAAACTGTTGTTCAAGGAGAAACTTTTCAATTATTTTGTTTCAAGCCCTAGGAGCTTGCTTCAAGCCATACAAGGCTTTTCTTAGCCTATATACACTATATTTTTTCCCTTTATTTCATATCCTAGTGGTTGTCTTACATAGACTTCTTCATTCGATGGTCCATTGAGGAATGCTGACTTCACATCTAGTTGATGCATGGACCAACCTTCGTAGCTAGCCATTGACACTACAAGCCTTACCGTTTCAATCTTGGCCACTGGTGCATACACTTCACCATAGTCTAGTCCATATCTTCACAGGAACCCTTTTGCTACAAGTATGGATTTGTATTTGGCAATACCATTAGGCTTCATTTTGATTTTATACACTCATTTCTCATCAATTGATCTTCTATGCATAGGTAATGTCGTCAACTCTCATTTTTTGTTTCTTTCAATGGCATTAAGCTCCTCTTCCGTTGCTAGTCTTCAGTTTGGATCACTTAGGGCCTCATCATGACTGGTTGGTTCTGATTCAACCAATCATGCAAAGTGTATCAACTCTCAATTTGCATTGATTGTTGAATCATATGTTACTTCAAAGTTGTTCAATCTTAGAGAATGTTTTCTAGTCCTATTGGATCGTCTCACGGGTTATGGAGTTGGTTGTGCTACCAGACCTGTTGCCTGATCATCATCAAGATCAACTATCACTGTGCTTCTTGAGCTTGTTGTCACACATGTCTCCCAATTCCATCTTTTAGATTCATCCACTAGTATATCTCAACTTATAACCATTCTTCCTTTGTTTGTATCATAGAGCTTGTAGGCTTATGTAAAGTCATAACTCGGCAAAACCATATGCTCAGCTCTATCATCCAGCTTCCTTCTATTTTAGGCAAGCACATGTCTAAAACAAAATGAACCAAATACTCTTAGATGACTCATATTTGTTCTCTTACCAGACCAAGCTTCTTCAAGTGTATTAGGGTCAAGTCTCTTAGTTGGGCATCTATTCAAGATATAAGCAACAGTTGATACTACTTCCCATAACTTATGAGGTAGTTTTTTTTCCTATAACATGTTCCTTGACAGCTTCAAGATGGTCCTATTTCCTCTCCTTACAACACCATTATGTTGTGGTGTGTATGGTGCAGTTAACACATGTATCATTCCTTCTTTTTCACAACTACTTTGTTTTTTTACCGTTAGTTTGAACTTCTTAAACACATCAAGCACTTCACTTTTTCTTTTAATTAGGTAGATCCATGTTTTCTTTGTAAATTCATCAATGAATGACACAAAATAGTTGTTTCCCCCTAGTGAAACATCCTTAAATGTACCACAAACATCAGAAAAAATTACCTCCAGATTCTTTGATAATCTAGTTGGAAGTTCATATTTGAATGAGTTCTTATGCTGCTTGGCTTGACAACATTCTTCACATACTTGCTTTGGTATTTGAAATTCAAGGGTCCTTCCACCGTGTCCCTACCTTTAACAATTATAGACTCCTGAAATTTAAGTAGCCAAATCTTTGATTCCATAGCCAATTTTCACTTCTGACTTCACCAGTCAAACACTGATTTTCACTGATTGGAATCTCAATCTTGAATATTTTGTTCTTTGAGGGTGGTGCCTTGAAAAATAACCTCTTTAACGTATCAAACATCTTCATTTGTACATGATCTGTCTTCATTTAATATCCCTTCTCAAGTAATTGTCCAAGACACCGCAAATTATTCTTCATACTTGGTACATAAAGAACATCACATATGAATTATTTCTTACCATCCCTTCTTTAAATCAATACTTTGCCAACACCTTCAGCAATCACTATGTTATTGTCGGTGAAGTTGATCTCCCTTTTTACCTTCTCATCAATACTTACAAACCACTCCTTATGACATGTGATGTGATTGAAGCAGCATATGTCAAGGTACCATAATTCAGAGCACTCATCATATGAGGTAGTAGCAGCCATCAACAACACATCATCTGAGTCTGAATCCTCTGCCTGAGCCAATTGAGCCTCATATTCCTTTCTCTTTACCTTCTTTGTTCTACAATCATCAATAAAATGTCCCCAATTCTGACAATTATAGCATTGAATCCCTTTCTTAATGAATTTATTCTTACCTCCTTTATTGCCATTTGATTTCTTATTGTAATTGTCACCATTGTTTTGATTCTTTGAATTTCCAGCACCTTTATCAGAATCTTGCTTCTAGTGCCACTTGGATTTTCCTTCATCTTGATTGGATTTCTTGCTGACCTGTTTGTTACACTTTTTCCTTCACCCTCAACTCAAGAGATTCTAGTGAGCCTTGCAAGTCTTTTACCTTTAATGTCTCAAGATCCTTTAATTCCTCTATGGCCACCACATCAGTCATCACTTCACCATTGGTCTTCATCTTATTTGTGATTGTTTGCATTCGATTTAAATAGCAAACGACGTTATCATCCTCTTCCATTTGCAACAACTCATACTATCCCTTAACAGTTGAAAATTCACTTTCTTGATCTTCTCCCTACCAGTATAGTATTCCACCAAGATATCCTAAGTTTCCTTTGATGTGGAGACCTTCGAGATTCTTTTAAAGTTGTTGGTATCAACACTCTCTAAACGTAGAAGAAAGCCTTGCAGTCCTTTTTTTTTTAATCTTTAGATGCTACTTGTTGCACCTCTATTGGATTTGGACCTAACTTATCATACTCGTCATGTATCACGTCGTATATTTCTTGAGATCCAAGCAATGAATTCATTGATGCACATCATCTCTCCCAATTTCTTCCATCAAGAATTGGCAAATTAGATGGAAAACTTCATGATCCATTCAAGATTACTTCTGCGGTTTTGCACTCACACTTGTGTTTCCCAAGTTTTTGAGGAATCTCATTATCGCTCGTGTTTCCCTTTTAATTCAAACCCAGCTCACGATACCGATTGTTATAACACTTGTTTACTACTATTTAGTTGATTTAAGTTGAGAGAATTAAGAATGGAAGAAGAAAGAAGAATTAAGAGAATCAAAATTTTGTTATTTCTTGCATTGCAAGTAACTGCACTTGTTTTTTGTTGCACTTGTTTTTGGTTTTATATCAAGCACTTGTGATGAAACTGTTATAACAAAATAATAACAACACCTAACAACTTCTAACTATCATTTCAAAGTACAATTTTAAATGTTCCAAATACAAAGTAATATCACAGAGTAGATAATATCTATGGTCGGTCTAAGGGTAAGGCCACTAAAGTAACAGTATTAAGTCTCTAAAAATAAATTAATTTTTACTTCATAAAAATATTTTCATAAACATTTTGTACTTAATAAACAAGTCTCAGATTCTAATATTTTTAAATTGAAAAGAAAATATATGATCTAAAATTAATATTGTCTTGAAAAATATTAAATTAATTGATTTAATTATTAATTGACAAAGAAATATAATACAAAATTGGTTATATTAATTGAATAAACAATTTTTTATTCTAAAGTGTCAAAAAAAATAATTTTTCATAAATAATTTAGTTATTTTACTAAAATACTGTTACAGGATTTAAAAAGCATAAGTTTAATTTTGTCTTAGGTCTCCTCATGCCTTAGATTGGCCTACTAATACGTGGCATCCAATTGAAATTAAACCCTTATTAATTTTCCTAACAAATTTGAAAACATTCGTAGAACGCGCGGGTAGGCAGGGCAACGGAACAGGGACAGGCTTTTGCTCCCCCACTCCAGCATCGTACTAGTCATGAAAAACCCACATCCGTCTTATTTTTTATCAGGTGTGAAATTTAAGTCATCATTCCGATATGCGACGGGGTTTGGGTTTTCCAACCCCTCACTCGTTTATATATATAAAATAATTAATTTAAAATTCATATTTATTATAATAAAATAATAACAATTATTATTATTATACAATAATAAACTTAAAAAATATTAAAAACATGTTTTTTATAGAGAAGAGATTTAATTTTTAATATTTAAAAT
This sequence comes from Cicer pinnatifidum, assembly GCA_037974775.1. Taxonomy (NCBI): domain Eukaryota; kingdom Viridiplantae; phylum Streptophyta; class Magnoliopsida; order Fabales; family Fabaceae; genus Cicer; species Cicer pinnatifidum. Next base: position 724,576 of record JBBPBR010000004.1, read on the forward strand.
ATATTAAATCTATTGAATATATACATGTCTATCAAATTTAAAAATTATAATAATATTACTAGCGGGGTGAGTTTGAGGGTTGGTGTGATGTGGATATCAACACAAACCTCAAATTTGTGTTGCCAATTTTTTGTCTATATCTCTATAATTACAAAAACCAACAATATAAAATAGGGATGAATAAGTTTTTCATCCCTATACTAACCATTTTTGAGTGATTGTTTTGCATACATGTTTACATCATTATAAAAAGTTAATCCACAAAAAATTAGCTCAAAAGTTGATTTCTAAGTCCATATTTTATTATCTGGAACATATGACTTTCAAAAAGTTCATATTTAATTCATCCTATGGTAAATAAATTTATATTTTGCAGATGAACTTTTAATAATGTTATAAATATGTTTGAAAAAAACATTCAAAATTTAAAAGTTGAAATATGTTTTATTTCAGCAAGGACTAGAACAACTTGTAAAATATTTTGTAGGAATTAAATTTTTTTACAAAGACTAAAAACGAAATTTCAAAATTTTACAGGGACTCAAAATTTATATAACCCTAAAAAAGTTATAACTCCCATTATGAACTTAATTTAATTGTCAGTTATTTTTTAATTCCTTTACATATAAATACATCACAATATTTTAATTACATTTTAATAACTAAAATGTAGCAACCATAAATTACTATAAAATATATA
>JBBPBR010000004.1:737807-812807 GCA_037974775.1 Cicer pinnatifidum
GATGAAAGAAGAAACACCCAATAATTTTTTATCAACGTTGCAACAAACATAGGTACTTTAATGGTATGGGCCTAAAAAGCCTAATCAAATATACTAGAAATATACCCTATACCTTGTAATTATATTCATATCATCAAATATTTTATACAAGCTATCCATTTTTTCTTTTAATTTTATTTTAGAAATATATATATTTTTTATCTACTAAATTTTTGGAAAATTTCAAAAAAGTTTTCCATAACACATGTTTAAAAAAACAAAGAACTTTGTACTAAAAAACGTTTTCTAGTATAATAATTTCAAATTCTCAAAAATACATACATATATATATATATATATTTATATCGGAAAAATTAGAAAAAGTTTTCTGGAACACAAAAAATACACTTGGGTACTAGAAAACTTGAAAAAAGTTTTTTGATACACAAAGGTTAGAGTTTAGGGTTTAAACCCTAAGCACTATCAAAACGCACTTGTGTATTGGAAAGCATTTCAAATTTTTCGGTATACAAAGGTTAGGGTTTAGGGTTTAAACCTTGAATCCAACCAAAACACACTTGTTACTAGAAAATTTAAAAAAAGTTTTTCGATACACAAAATCAAATTTTTTAAAACACATGAGTTCCAAAAAACTTTTTTTTTAAGTTTTTTGGAACCAAGTTGAATTTAGTGAAGATAAAACAAAATAAAAAATAAAAGGTAAAATAGGTACTTTGTATAATATGTGGGGATAGAAGTATAAGTGTTGGGGTACAGGGTATAATTTTCTAGATACTATTGATAAAATACAAAAGATGACTATTGCGAGGAAGAGTGATTAGATACAGTACCAAAGTTCAATCTAGTAAAATCGTCATGTGATGACCTCAATGTTCGTCCATCGTAACTTCCCTGGCGGCCCACGAATACAAAGACAAAGATTCTAGACGCACCAACATACTATCACCATTCCACATATCACGAATTACATTTAAACCAAATAGCGTTCATCATTTATCTCGGTGTATAGTTACATCTCTAATAACAACAATTCCACCATAACCTCAACGATCATCTCATCAATAATAGCAATAAAATGGAGTCTAGCCACTCTTTAAATTGGGTTGACCCCCATGTATCACACACCTTACTCATTACTCATTATACTTTTTATTTTCTAGCACCCTACCTTACTTTGGCATTAGTATCTTTGCAAAATCCTAGTTTTCCTGGATGCGTACTCCGGGTATAATCAAATCTTAATAAACCCCGTAGACACACCAAAGAAAACTTTCATAACTAACGACTCAAACTTTAACTACCGAGTCATTGACGATATGGTTAGCAAAACCTGTGGTGAAAAATCAAACGCCGAAGACTTAAAGATAATCTTCAACCAAATATAGAGATACAACGTGAGGTTAAACCCATAAAAATTCACTTTCGTGGTACAGGGAGGCAAGTTCTTTGGGTTAATGATTACACAAAGAGGTATAGAAATAAATCCTAACAAGTGTAAAGAAATCCTTGATATGTGAAGTTTGATGTCTATTATAACACTCCGATTTTTAATAGCCCGAGTGTATTTTTTTTTTTCAAAACAAATTCATAAAAACAAAGAAATAAAGAAGGAAATACTTTTGGATAAATATTTAAGTCGTAACACAACAACAAAAATCAACAATATTTACAAGTAGCGGAAATAGTTTTCAAAACAGAAATCCAAAGTATTTAAACATCAAAATACACCGGAGCTATGAGACCTATCAAGCATAGCTCATACCCCTGGGGTATTCTCGGAAGACACCTGTACAAAAGCACTGTCCTGAGAATTTTAACCTCTCCACATCACATCAAAAAGTGGAACATGGAACCCATCAAAATACGTCAACCTAATCTGATCATTTTACAAAAAACTATACATCCTGGGTGATCTTCACGCGCCCCACAAGATCCTCCTAACACAGCTCCAGTCAAATGTGTCCAACTACATTCCCATCCACAGGGTACTAACTGGTGGGAAGATCCTGATTCTCATATGAGGGCAAAGCCCAGATTTCCATAATAGTTGTAAAGGATCACCAACCGAAATTAACAATTAACACATATCATTTAAATTTCAAATGCATAAAATGGCCTTTCAACTTAGCATGCACCTTGAAAGGGTTTCCATATGTTAAACATGCATAATCAAAGTTGAAAAATGAAGTTTTTAACAAAACTGCAGTGTTGTATTCGAATACAACATCTCTGTATTCGAATACAAGGTTGTTTCATAAGTCAGTAGCAAAAACATGTATGTATTCGAATACAACCTTATGTATTCGACTACACATAAGTCAGTAGCTAAAACAGGATGTTTGTATTTGAATACAACTGCTGTATTCGAATACACATCAGAAAACAACAAAATTCAGCTTTTAAAAGGGTTTCGAACAATCAACACTTACACACAAATCCAAACAATCACACTTAGCAATTATAGCACAATCACAACGACAACTTGAGTTTCGAAAAGGTTTTGCAATCAATCACACTTACACAAAAATCCAAAACATTCACACTTAGCAATTACGGCACAACCACAACAACCACTTGAATTCAAACACTTAATCATAATCTTGAATCAAACATGACTCGCGTGCCAAGCACCCTAATGCAATGCGTATATGCCAAAATGCATGGACTAGGAATTCCAAACCAAAACCCTCCTCGAAGGGTCGTAAATCATAATTGTACCGCCTATCACAGGCCGAAGTACTAAATTACCAAGGTGCTACATATCACGGGTCAGCACGATTTACTAAAAAAGTAAATCGTAAATGTACCGCATATCACAAACCGAAGTACTATTTACCGAGGTGCCACCTATCACGAGTCAGCACGATTTACCAAAAGTCTACGATGCTTTTAGAAATACACGGTCAATCTGTTTGAATTCTAAAAGTCTGCGATGCTTGTCCGCATAACTCTTCCGACGATCTTGTGAAGTCTTCATTTTCTCCTTTATCTTCTTTACCTTAGCTGTAGTCTGTTGTACCATCTACGGTCCTACAATCATACTTTCACTGTCATTATACCAACACAAAGGCGTTTGACACTTGCGCCCATATAAAACCTCATATGGTGCCATTCCAATACTTGAGTGGAAACTATTGTTGTAGGTAAACTCAACCAACAAAAGTACATCATCCCAACTTCCTTTATCATCTAATACACATGCTCTCAATAAATCTTCCAATGACTAATTTGTCCTCTCAATCTATCCATCTATTTGTGGATGGTAAGCTGAACTAAATCTTAGTTTCGTTCCCAACGCTTCATGCAATGCTCCCCAAAAATGTGATGTGAATTTCGAATCACGGTCTGATACAATACTCGATGGTACTCCGTGTAATCTCACAATTTCAGCAATGTAGATCTCTGTTAGCTTATCTACCTTATAGGTGGTCTTTACTGGCAAAAAGTGTGCGGATTTAGTTAGTCGATCCACTATCATCCATATAGAATCATTCTTTCTCCTTGTTTTCGGCAATCCAGTTATGAAATCCATGGAAATGTTGTCTCACTTACACTCAGGTATATCTAAAGGTTGCAACATTCTAGCAGGTCGCTGATGTTCCACCTTCGCTTTCTGACAAGTTAAACAAGTTAATACATACTCTGCTACATGTCTCTTCATTCTTGGCCACCAATAATTCTGTCTCAAATCCTGATACATCTTTGTTGCTCCAGGATGAATACTCAATTTACTCTTATGAGCCTCTTCTAAAATTGTTTTCCTCATCTCTGGAATTGCTGGTACACAAATCCTACCATTACATCTCAAAATATTATCTGGTCCAATCTTAAACTCAATTGTCTTCCCTTGCACTATAAGGTTCCTCTTCTCTTGAATTAAGGTGTCATCTTGAGAATTCCCAATGTCTTCTAGTAGTCCACTCGAAATCTTAATCATTCCGAAATTCAAAATTCCTAGTGCAAACTCTACGTTCAAGTGTAGGTCTCTAAAAGCTTCCCACAACTCTTGTTGTCTAGCCATCACTGTTGAAGACCCCGATACACTTCTTCTACTCAACACATCAGCCACTACATTGGCCTTCCCAGGGTGGTACTGCAGTGTGAAATTAAAATCCTTGAGAGTCTCCATCCATCGTCTCTGACACATGTTTAATACCTTCTGATCAAACAAATATTTCAAACTTTTATGGTCATTGAACACTGTGAACGTCCATCCATATAAATAGTGCCTCCAGATCTTCAATGCAAAAACTACAACAGCAAACTCCAAATCATGAGTATGATAGTTTCTTTCATGAATCTTCAATTGCCTTGAAGCGTAAACTACAATTTTCTTGTGTTGCATCAGAACACATCCCAAACCTTGGTGAGACACATCACAATAAACTTCATAGGATTCTTTTGATTACCTTAATACCAATATTGGTGAGGTCGTCAGTTTTCTCTTTAGTAACTGAAAATTTTCCTCACACTTCTCCGTCCATGCGAACAATTGATCTTTTCTGGTAAGTTGTGTCAATGGAGCTACAATCTTAGCAAAACCTTCAATAAACCTCCTATAGTACCCTGCCAGTCCTACGAAACTTCGTATGTCAGTGACAGTCTGAGGCTGTCTCCAAGCAAGAACCGCCTCAATCTTAGTCGAATCTACAACGATTCCTTCCTTGGTTATCACATGTCCTAAGAAATTCACTTCTTCTCGCCAAAACTCACACTTCGACAAATTGGTATGCAATTGCTTCTCGCGTAAAATTTCAAGAACTTGGCGCAAATGTTCTCCATGTTCTTCCTCAGTCCTTATATAAATTAATATATCATCAATGAACACCACAACGAATTTATCTAGAAATGGACTAAAGATTATGTTCATGTAGTCCATAAAAATTGTTGATGCATTGGTAACTCCAAACAGCATAACAAGATATTCATAATGTCCATAACGGGTTCTGAAAGTAGTTTTCTGAATATCTCCTTCCCTTACTCGAATCTGATGGTAACCCGATTTCAAGTCAATCTTCGAAAATATCGCGACTCCTCTTAATTGATCCATCAAATCATCGATCCGTGGCAAAGGATAATGATTCTTAATAGTTGCCTTATTAAGCTATCTATAATCCACACATAAGCGCGAGCTTCCGTCCTTCTTCTTAACTAGCAACAGCAGAGCTCCCCATGGTGATACACTTGGTCTAATAAATTTCTTCTCCAACAAATCTTCAATTTGGCCTTTGAGCTCATTTAATTCCAATGGCGACATTCGATATGGTGCAATTGAAATAGGTCCGGTTCCTGGGTGCAAATCAATGAAAAATTCCACTTATCTTACCGGTGGCAATCCTGGAATTTTTGCTGGAAATACGTCCGGTACTCATTGACAAGCATCACATCCTCTATGTGCACATTTATCTTTGCCTCCATATTAGCCAAAGAGAAAAACTCATGAGTTCCTTCTCTTAGAGACACTCCGAGTTTGTTAGCTGCTAGATACTTAACAACTCTTGGAAGGAGCCCTTACCTTAACGATAGCTCTAACACGTGGTTACGGTACCGTAATTAATTCTGGTAAAATCTCTGCTCGCGACGCCGATTCCAAAGTTAGTTCACTAGCACCGTAGCATGGAGGTGAGCAACTTTTCTTCTATCTCTTCGCGAAACGAAGCTTAGATCTAGAAGAAAAGTGAAGATTTGTATTTGAGTGGTTTTGGTTTTCGAAACAGTGAAGGAGGAAGAAGAAGTTCACACGAAGGTTGGGAGGAAATTGTTTTCTTTCAGTTTTCCTTTCTTCCTTTTTCCTTCCTTTCTATTTCCTTTTATCTCTTTTCTATTTCCTTTTCTTTTTCATATATATATATAACAAAAATCTAGAAATATCTAGATATTTATCAAAATTACCATTTCACCCATAACTTCTCAAACCACTTTTTCAGAAAAATATTTTCTCTCACCGCAATTCAATTCGGCAGATGAATATTTCTGAAAACGCCGCATCTCAGAAAATTTTCTTTTCGACAAAAGATTAATTGTAGATCAATAAAATTAATCCTCGTCAAATAAATTTAATCGGGACTCCAAAAAGATAGTTTTGGAAATTAAACTCACAAAATATCAATAATTTGACTAAAAAGCCTCAAAGTTCAATACAAAAATACATTAGTATACATAAATTTGAATTTAAAACTATGGGTCTTACATCTCTAAAGGAGGTGAAGAGACTAGCAAGACAAATCACATCATTGTCATGGTTCATATCAAAATCAATAGACAAGTCACTATTGTTTTATCATGTCCTCAAGAAACTAGAACGTATCCAATGGACACCGCAATGAAAACAAGCATTCAAAGAGTTGAGAAGTTCCTATCCTCACAATCGATCCTAACTAGACCGACATCGTGCATAAATCTTACCTTATATTTAGCATCCACGGTGGAAGCCATCACCTCGATGTTAGTAGAAAAAAGAGAAGGAAATCCAAACCATGTATATGTCATAAGCAAAGTACTACAAGGTGCAGAAATATGATATCAGAAATTGGAAAAGTTGGTGTATGCTTTAGTCATATCAGCTCGAAGGCTTAGAAATTTCCAATGAAGAAATTTCTATAGAAGTTTGAATTATGAGAGAGAATGGTGATGTGGTTGATCAAACTATCCAAGTTCCAGATCAGGTTCAAGTCTAGAGAAACAATAAAATCCCAAATCGTAGCAAACTTCATAGCATAAATGATACATCCGCCAAACATGGAGCCATGGATCCTTTCTATGGGCGAATCCTCCAAAATCAATGGATGTGGCGCAAGGGTGATTTTGGAAGGACCAAGAGGACTTAATATGCACTAGGCCGTACGATTGGATTTCAGAATCAGTAACAATCAATCTGAATACGAAGCCTTGATAGGTGAACTAAAACTAGCATGGGAAATGGGAGTATTGCATCTTCAAGTAAATAGTTACTTCCAAGTTCCAACTAGTAGCAAATCAGGTCAAAGGTGCATATCAAGCAAAAGAAGACGCACTAATCAATTACCTTAGTAATGTTGAGTCCCTTATGGAAGAAGAAATTTATAAAGAAAATAAATCAGAATAAATTTCTTACAATGTCCTCGTCACTCATCATTTTCATTCTTTGTCATTTGTATTTTCTTTCTTGTTCTTGTTTTCCGTATGTGCAACTTCCTTGCTTACTATTCACAATGGGCATACATGCTTACGATAATGACCAAATTTCTCCATTAATTTCCCAAAAACTTGATAGTGGTTCAACAAGTGTATTGAATTGTTGCAAGTAATAATCAATGGTAATACTAAGTGTCGAACACAAATATCACATTAAACTATTGAATTATGTTTTAAGTGAGAGGGATAACTATTATTAGAGATGAGAAGATGAAATATTAGCCTTTGGATTAACTAAACGTTTCTGATTTCATTCCAAATTTAAAGATGCATGTGACTGTACTCAATCTTCTATTGCTTTGTTTTGTTCCTTCGGTACTCAAAGAAAGCTCTGCTTGTATGTTTACTCAATCCTTATTCTCCTTTTGTCTTACTTCCATTTTCACTCAACTTTCCCCCACTTTCTTTACTCTTTTTTAGATCGCTTCACTCTTTAGGAGGTTTTGGAGCTCTCTTCTTCTTTGTGCGGTTTCCATCGTAAATGGGTATTGATTTTGCTTCGTTGTTTCAGTTCACAATCGTCGCTGTAAATCTGTACGAAGAGTTACAATTTCTTTATTTTTCTCTTTGCGAAATCGTTTGCATTGATTTAGTTGTTGATTACAGGACTGAGAAGCGAGAATCGAAGAATCTTCGCGAAAACTTTCAATTTACCAGACTAATTATGAATAAGTTATTATTACCAATTTTAATTTTTAATAACAATAAGGAAATCAATGATTGGCATATACTTTACTGAATTACAATATTATTATGAAGAAGCTCTTAAAATTTCAATATAAAAACAAGAACCAATCTAGTTGAATGTTTGATTAATTTGGAAGAGTGGCACATCATACGAAGCGGTGAGCCTAGAACCTGAATCTAAACGTTTATTCATAAATCCTAATGGAGAGAACATGTGTTTGTGAGCAAAAAGGAAAATGAGAACAAAAAATCAAGAGATACTGAACAGGCGCCGACAATCCGTGAGAGAGAGATAAATATTGAATACATGTGTCTTTTAGTTAATAGAGCAATTAAATCTTGATCAATTACTTTAACTAGGCTAATATTTATCTTCCCGCTATCACAATAATTATTCATCTCACTTTACATGGCCATATATATATATATATATATATATATTTAGAAGAGTGTTATAATAAAAAAATTAAATTCTAATCATATAATCATATATGAATAATTAAAATTGAAAAAAGAAATTATATAATATATATATATATATATATTATTTATACGTTATATATTCAATCATCGCATACGAATATTTGAATATTTATTTATTTCATTTACACAATTAAATATCTGCATATACGACCTCAAGCTATGAATGAATGCCTTTAACGTCGTTGCCAATGATTGTTGACTAATTTTTCAACAAGACAGAGTAGTGTACTTAGTTTTATTATTTATTGTATTTCAAATTAAAAAAATAAAAAGACAAATTATATTTATATAAATTTCCATTAAGTGCTTTAAATTGTCGTTATTTCTTTTTGGTAATTTCTCTACTGTTGAATGTGTTCTGAGTTGTGTATGCAAGGTGAAGATTTAGAATTTTTATTCGATTTAGAAATAGAGAAAACTGCAAAGCTAAACAAGAGAATAGTTAGAGAAGCAAAACAAGTGGAAATAGAGGCATTGAAAGAAACACTTGCTACCAAACTTCCATAAAGTGATTCTTATACTGAGTTAGAAGATATGAATCCATCACCACCACCTCGACGTATTCTTGAAGATTTCGATGGAAGAAAAAATAAGGGGCATATGACTCATGGATATCAAGTTGCGGGCACAATTCCTTTTGAAGTGAAATCGTTTATGTTGAGTATCATGAATAATGAATTGTTCTCAAGTGCTAAAGTTTAAGTTCCCAATCAACGCTTAACAAATTTCTTTTAGATATGTTGTACAACTAGCCTTCCTAGCGTGACTGATGCATAAAGGTCAAATGTAAGACCCATAACTTTAAAGTATACTTTATGTATTTTAGTGTATTTTGGTATTGAACTCAGGAGCTTTTTAGCCAAGTTATTAATATTTTGGGAGTTTAAATGACCAAAAAGATATATTGATGCCCGATTAGAATTACTCGTCGATGAATAAATTAAATTAACTGCGGTGAATCTTTTACGAAGAATTTAATGCGTTATGGGTGAAATGGTAATTTAACAAATATCTAGATATTTTGAGATATTTGTTAAAAGTAATTAAAATATATATAAATATATATATGTATATATTTGTTTGGGGAGAAAAGAAAAGGATATAGAAAGGAAAGAAGGAAAAGGAAAGAAAAGAAAAACAAGGGAAAGAAAGACAAAGGAAAGAAAACAACATTTTCCTTATTCTTCCTCTGCGCGCGAGAAAACCCCTCCTCCCTTCTTCTTCCATTTTCGTTTTCTTTGCTTCGTTTTGTTCAAGAATAGAAACCCAAGGCTGGGTGGGTGATAGGACAAGGATTTCTCAACTTCACTCTCCCTCGTTGATTCGAAAACGAAGAAAAACGGTGTTAGGGATTTTAAAACCGTCAAACACAAACCGTGAAGAGATAGAAGGGAAAGTTGCTCACTACCACGCTACGGTGCTAGGGAACCAACTTTGGAAGCGACGTTGCGAGCGGAGATTTTACCGAATTTACTCGCGGTACTGTAATCGCACGTTAAAGCTAACGTTAAGGTAAGGGCTCCTTCCAAACTTCTAGTTTGCATTTAGGGACTTATCTGTGGTTGTGTGGAAAAGAATTTGTTAGGGTTGAAGTGTTGATTTGGGGAAAATGAATCTAAGGCTTTATGGGTAAAATCTTAGAGTTAGGTTTTGGTTATATTGATGAATATTTCGTGGGAAAATGAATTTAAGCTCATTTATGTATGATTTTGAGTAAATGAAACTTGTTGTGTTTGAGTGGTGGGTTGTGTTGATTTGTGTTCGTCGTATTTGACGTGTTCTTAATAAATACTGATGAAATTTGATATGTGTAGGGTTGGATTTTGTGGGGAAATGAATTGATGTGTTTTGGTGAATCGTGGATTGAATTTGTGAATATGTTTGAGTATGTTCTCTGTGGAATTTGAAAACCATTAGAGTTAAACGAGTATTAAGAATGGGGAATCTCTTAATGTCTGCGTTTACTTAATGTTGTCGTGAAAACCATTAGAGTTAAACGAGTATTAAGAATGAGGAATCTCTTAATGTCTGCGTTTACTTAATGTTGTCGTGAAAACCATTAGAGTTAAACGAGTATTAAAAATGGGGAATCTTTTAATATCTCTGTTAACTTAATGTTTGTTGTGAAAATCGTTTAAGTTAAATAAGTATTAAAAATGGGGAATCTTTTAATATCTGCATTTGCTTAACGATTGTTGTGGATAGAGTCAGTGTATGCTCATGTATTTCATTTTGGTAAATCGTGTTGACCCGTGATAGGTGGCACCTCGGTAAACAGTACTGACCCGTGATAGGTGGTACGTTTACGATTTACGCTTTTTTAGTAAATCGTGCTGACCCGTGATAGGTGGCACCTCTATAATTGGTACTTTGGCATGCGATAGGCAGTACAATTATGATTTACGGCCCTTCGAGGAGGGTTTTGGTTTGGAATTCCGAGTCCATGCATTTTGGCATATATGCATTGCATTAGGGTGCTTGACACACGAGTCGTGTTTGATTCAAGTGTATGATTGAGTGTTTGAACTTGAGATGTCATTGTGATTGTGATGATTGAACTAAGTGTCTATGTTTTGGAACAAATTGTGTGTAAGTGAAATTGATTGTAAAACTATTTCGAAACTCAAGTTGTCGTGGTGATTGTGTGGAAATTGCTAAGTGTTATGTTTTGGAGTTGTGCGTGAATGTGATTGAGTTAGTTTATATAGTTTTAGAAAAACATGCAGGGAAATCGATTCCCAAATCGATTCTATTAAAAACTATTCCTCGAAATCGATTTGGCAATCGATTGGATTCATTGCAGGAGCTCAACCATTTTGAAAAGATCGATTTGCCAATCGATTTGGCCATTACAGGAGCTCAACCATTTTGACAAAATCGATTTGGAAATAGATTGGCTTTAATACAGGGGCTCAGTTATTCATTCAATCGATTTCCCAATCGATTGAATTAAGCCCAGATTACAGTTTTCACGAAAAACCCTCAGGAAATCGATTTCCCAATCGATTGGCTTTAACACAGGGGCACAGTTAATCATTCAATCGATTTCCCAATCGATTGATTTAAGCCCAGAGTTCAGTTTTCACTAAAACCCTTCATCCAATTCGATTTCCCAATCGATTGGCTTAGTGGAAATTCTTATTTTGAGTTAGATGATCGATTGCTCAATTGGTTCATCAATGGATTGGCCAGTTGTTTATTACTTGATTGATTTAAGACTTATTTTGACTTCATTTTTATGTGGCAAGCATTATATGAACTTTTAGCATATGGAAAACCCTTTTAAGGTGCATGCTAAGTGGAAAGGTTATTTGTGCATTTAAAAACTTAAATGTTATGTGTTAACTGTTAATTTCGGTTGGTGACCCTTTACAACTATTGTGGAAATCTGGGCTTTGCCTTGAGATGAGAGCCAGGACAATCCTACCGGTTCGTACCCTACGAATGGGAATGTAGATGGGAATGCTTGACTGGAGCTATGTTAGGAGGATCTTACGAGGCGCGTGGAGATCACTCAGGGTGTATAGTTTTTTTGGTAGAATGATCAGATTAGGTTGACATAGAGGGAACATATGTCTTTATTTTGGATTGAGTTTATTTTAAATTGGAAGATTGTATCTTTACTAATATTGTCAACATGACATCTTATGTTAATGGATTCCATGTATCACTGGCTGTTGTGTAAATACTTTGGACTCATATTTCAAAAACTATTCCGCTGCGTATCAATTATATTGACTTATATACTTATTCAAAGGTATTTTACTTAATTATTCTTTGTTTCATTTTAATTTCTTTTGAAAAAAAAATATACCCTCGCTTTGAAAATCGGGGTGTTACATCAAAGTTGTTTCATTTCCCATTAACATGGAGAGGTAAAGATTGGATTTCATCCATTCCATTTGGGATCATACATACTTAGGATGAGTTGGAGGAAAAAATTATTAATAGGTAATTTTCAGTTTCAAACTTTATTTAGAAAATGGTGGAAATCACAAGTTTCGAGCAAAAGGATGCTAAGAACTTATATGATGCTTGAAAGAGGTATAAATTGCTTGTTAAGAGGTGTCCACGACATGGGTTTGATGAGTTTATGCATATCTTTTTCATGGGTTAAGACCTCAAACAAGGATGATGTTGGATGCTTCAACCGAGGAATCTTTGGGTATTTGAACTGTGTAAGAGGTTGTGAGTTTGATTAAACATATGGCATCAATTAAGTATCAGGTACAACATGACAGAAGATCATCCATAAAAGGTTTGCTTGAAGTGGATGCCAACACTACTATGTTAGGTGCACAAAAAACAAAGTCTTCTAAAATAGACAAGCAAACTAAGTAGATATAGGTGGTTCTTAGTTCTAAAAATATAGTTGTTGCTGCACAACAAGTTATCAAGTGCGATTTTTGTGGTGTAGGTCATGAGAATGGTGAAAGTAGCCCGAAAGAAGATGAAAAGGTTAATTTCATGGGAAGTCAACAATGACAAGGTTGAAATCCATATTTAAACACTTGTAATTAGGGTGGATGAATCATTCTAATTTCTCCTTGAAAAATGATGGACCAGGTTCCAACCAACAAGTTTGACAACAGAAGAAATGACCATCATTGGAAGAAACTCGAAATAAGTTTATGCAGGTCGCTTAATCATCACAAGAGAAGCAAGAGGAGGTCAACAAGAGTCAAATGGGGGCAATTATCCAAGAAAATAGCATAAAAAGCTAGTGGGAGTTTCTCCAGTAACACATTTGATAATCTCAAGAGTGAAAGTACCAAAGCCACAAGTTTGAGAATTGGAAAAGTGACTTCACCACCTATTCCAAAACAACAAAAGAAATAAAAGAGGTGTTAAGTGAAGTTGCAATGTCAATTATAAGGAAGGGGGTTTGAATTATAATTGCCCTTTTTAAAAAATTCATGTTTTAAAACTAAAAATTTAACTTAAGATTGATCTTGGTTATAAAGAAGATTGATCTTGGTTATAATGAAGATTGATCTTGGTTAGTCAAAAACAACAATATCCATTTTATCAATAAAAAATCTGATTATCAAGCATAAAGTAAACAGAGGTAGAGATAGAGAGATTACGCAAGCATATATCCTGGTTCACCCAAACACGGGTTACGTTCAATCCTCACAAGTGTGAAATTTTCCACTATTTGTTCAAAGGCAAGATTGTTCTTGGTTGTCACACTATTTTCCACAGATCAATCTTTACACAGTTTCTACCCTTCTACCTAGAAAGAATTTCCTCACTTCTACCTTACTATTTCATAAAGGATTTAGCAAGTTACCTTTCAAAACATGAAAGGGATTTTTACAAATCACTCAAGATTATGTTAACAAAATAACGTTGAGTTACAAAGTGGTGAATTTGAGAACGTTTAGAATCTGGGTATTTACTCAACTCTTGTTTGAGAAATAGATTCTGTAAATAGAACTCAGTTGTTACTGATTTTAACACAACACAAAGATTAAAAACAACAAGCTTTAAGAATGATATCGAGACACTTGAGTATGATTGAAATGATTGATGCTTTTCTTGGCACTTTGAGTTGTGTGTTATTCTTCATCTTGAAGCTGCATTTATAGACTTCAAGAGAGCTTGGGACAACTCATATGCCTGTTGAAATAGGGCCAACTGTCATGAAATAGTGATTGGATAAAGTCTGCCAAAAAGCAAGAGTGATAAAAACTGCATCCAAGAACATTCTTGATATCCAAGATTGTTCTTCGAATTTGTTTGTGATGAATTGACTTGTACTTGTGATTGTGTCAGTTGTTTGAGATGAGTGCTTGCTTTTCTGTAAGACCCGTAATTTTAAATCCTAAGTTATACAATTTTAGGGTATTTTGTGTTAATTTGCTTAGGCTTTTAACCTAGTTTTCGGTATTTAGTGAGTTAAAGGCCGAAAATATATTTTTGGAAATTTGATTAAAATTATTTGTCGAGGAATAATTTATTTAGGTTTCGAAGAATATAATTATGGGCAGTTTTGTTCAAAATATCTCAGGTTGCCGAAAAGTGTATTTGACAATTGAGTTGCGACGAGAGTAGATATTTTTATCAAAATAGTTGGAGATGTGAGCGAAGGGATGGATGTGAGAGTTGTTAGATATTTATTGGTTTAGGTTTAATTATTATATATATATATATATTATATATTATTATTATTATTAGTAATATATATATATATATATATATATATATATATATATATATATATATATATATATATATATATATATATATATATATATATGTTTGTGTGGAGGGAAAAGGGGAGGAAATAGAAAGAAAAGAAATATAAAGGAAGGAAAAAGGAAGAAAGGAAAAAGGGAGAGAAAGAAACAAAACATTTCCATCTTCTCCTTCCTCTGCCGCGACATTTCCTCTTCTCCCCTTTTTCTTCTTCCATTGGTTTTGCTTCCTTTTTCTTTCTTTGGCTTCAAGAATAGAAACCCAAGGCTTAAGGGGTAAGAAAGCAAAGATTTCTCAGCTTCATACTTCCTCGTTGTTTCGAAAACGAAGAAAAACGGTATTAGGGATTCAAACACAAACCTTCCCATTTCACCTAGATCTAAGCTTCGTTTCGTGAAGAGATAGAAGGGAAAGTTGCTCACTACCATGCTACGGTGCTAGGGGACCAACTTAGGAAGCGGCGTTGCAAGCGGAGTTTTTACCGGATTTGCTCGCGGTACTGTAATCACACGTTACAGCTAACGCGAAGGTAAGGGCTCCATCCGAACTTTTAGTTTGCATTTAGGGACTTATCTGTGGTGGTGTGGAAAAGGATTTTGTTAGGGTTAAAGTGTTGATTTGCGGGAAAATGAATCTAAAGTTTTATAGGTAAAATCTTAGAGTTAGGTTTTGGTTATATTGATGAATGTTTCATGGAAAATGAATTTACCTCATGTATGTATGATTTTGAGTAAATGAAATTGATTGTGTTGATTTGTGTCGTCGTATTCGACGTGTTCATAATTGATAATTATAGAATTTGAGTTGTGTTTTGTGTGGTTTGTGTGGAAAAGTGATTTGATGTGTTTTGGTGTGAATTATGAATTGAATGTGAAAGTATGTTTGAGTTTGTTTTGTGTGGAATTTGAAAACCATTAAGTCAAACGAGAATTAAGAATGGGGAATCTCTTAATGTCTTGTTTACTTAATGGGTGTTTGTGAAAATCCTTTAAGTTAACTGGGCATTAAGAATGGGGAATCTCTTGGTTACTTAATGTCGTTTTGAAAATCGTTTAAGTTAACTGGGCGTTAAGAATGAGGAATCTCTTAATGTCTTGGTTACTTAATGTCATTTTAAAAATCGTTTAAGTTAACTGGGCGTTAAGAATGGGGAATCTCTTAATGTCTTGGTTACTTAATGTCGTTTTGAAAATCGTTTAAGTTAACTGGGCATTAAGAATGCGGAATCTCTTAATGTCTTGGTTACTTAATGTTTGTTTTGGAAAACCTTTTAAGTTAAAAGAGTATTAAGAATGGGGAATCTCTTAATATTTCTGTTTGCTTAATGTTTTGTTTTGAAAATCATTAAGTTAAATGAGTATTAAGAATGAGGAATCTCTTAATATCTGTGTTCACTTAAATAACTTTGTTTTGAACCAAGGATACATAGCTCTGTCTTTCACAAAATCGATTTCCCCAATCGATTGATGTAAGTTCAGAGTTCAATTTTCACTTAAAACTTTCAGGAAATCGATTTTCCCAATCGATTGGCTCAGTGGAAAATCTTATTTTGAGTTAGATAATTGATTGCTCAATTGATTTATCAATGTTTTGGTCAGCTATGTATTACTTGATGGATTAAGAACTTTATTTGATTTCATTTACATTTGGCAAGCATTATATGAACTTTTAGCATATGGAAAATCCTTTTAAGGTGCATGCTTAGTTGAGAGGATATTTTGTGCATTTAAAAACTTAAATGTTATGTGTTAACTGTTAATTTTGCTTTGTGACCCTTTACAACTATTGTGGAAATCTGGGCTTTGCCCTCATATGAGAGCCAGGATGATCCTACCGGTTCGAACCCTACAGATGGGAATGTAGATGGGAATGCTTGATTGGTGCTATGCTAGGAGGATCTCATGGGGCGCGTGGAGATCACTCATGGTGTTTAGTTGTTTTGTAGAATGATCAGACTAGGTTGTCACAGAAGGAACAAATGTCTTTCTTTTGGGTTGCTTTTATTTTTAAACTGGAAGACTGTACCACTTTTGTTATGTAAATATTTTGAATTCATATTTTGAGAACTTTTTCCGCTGCTTGTAAATCATAATGACTTAATTACTTATCCAAAGCTGTCATCTTATTTATTTCTCTGTTTTATTTTAATTTCTTTCGGAAAAAAATACACCCTCGCTTTGAAAAACGTGGTGTTACATTTTCAGTCACGTGTGTAGTTCTAGATTGAAAGTACAATCAACAGTGTACTTTTACAACTTGCAACTTTGTACTTGTAATTGCATCACTTGAAGAATGATCTTGTTTTAAGCTTTTTATGAATCTCTTTGATCCTTCGAATTCTGGAATGAGTATGACTTAGATTGATTCTTGCTTATTCTTTGATGAAGATATGAGAGGAATAAAGCTTCCAGGATCCAATCTCTAACAAAGAAACTGATTATTCTTGTTTCTGTCAAAAACGAAGATCGTTCTTCGTTTTCCAGAACTACTTCAAGATCGATCTTCGTTTTCCAGAACTACTTCAAGATTAATCTTCGTTTCACTACTTTTGCTTTATTTGATTTTAATGAGATCTGATTTGTGATGTTTGATACCTATCTTATTTTAACACACTCTAATGCACATGTTAAATACCAAAACATTTAGAATCATAATTAATAGTCTTTAATTAACCTTTTGTTTAATTATCATCAAAACATTTAAATTGAGATTTTGTCTTAACAGTAAGAAGTTAACTAGAGCAAGAGAAGATGGAAGAAACAAAATTTTAGGGTACATAGGTCAAGGAGGATATGAATACGTCAATGTTGATTGATGAAAATTCAGTATTGAAGAAGTCACAAATTCAAAAACTAAAAGCGGGGGATAATCCTAAAATCATTATCCCATAAGTGAAATTACTGTACCCTCAAGGGAGGAAGAAGAAAAAAAAATGATGAGCAATTTGCGAAGTTCATGGAGAATATCTCTTAGTTGCAGATAAACATTCATTTTCTGAGGCATTAAAGAAAATGCCTACTTATGCTAAATTCATGAAGGAGTTGTAAACCAAAAAGAGGAAATTCAATGTAGAAGAAGCAATTCCACCTATTTAGTGGTGCAATGCCATTGTTTAGAGGAAGCTTCCTCCAAATTTAATAGATCTAGGTAGTTTCACTATCCCTTGTAATATTGGTAAACTAAATATTGGAAAAGCTCCTTATGATTTAGATGTCAACATAAATCACATGCGTTTGTCAATGGCGCAAAAGCTAGAAGGCGGGGAATGCAAACCTACAAGAATGTTCGAACATCTTGCTAATAGGCCTATCAAGTGTGCTTATTGTTAGAACCAAGTTGATTTAGAGATCTTTAATCCTTACTTATTTTGATGATAACACAATTAATTTGTAGGAACAATTTAAAGCACTAACATTCTGTTTTAGCGTGCATTATCCAGATTAGGTTATTCTATATGAGTTAACGCTGCATCCTCCGATCTTTTGGTTCAAGTTAAACGAACACAAAGTCTCCACTCTATTCTTCGCATTCTATGTCTCGTTAACATGCTCTAAAATGGGCCTCCGGTGACGTTATCTAATACAAAAAATGCTCTTATTAGTTTGGCTCTAATAATCATAATAAGCATCTTATATATGTGCATTTGATACCCTTGACAAGCAAATAATTGTATGCCTTTAATAATTGCATCAAGCATCTGACCGTTTGACTCTGTTAATTGTTTATGCTTTGATGTAACTCAACGCACTGAAAAGTCAATGCTCTGAAAAGACAATGCTATGAGGAACACAAAGCTTTTGTGCATCCTATACTAAACACCCTCAATTAGTATTTGTCTAAAGGTCTATATGACATACTATAATCGTTATATCCTCTGCATTTTCTGTCTTCACATCAAGATGCGCATACTCAATTTCAAGGATAACTTTGACAAGGTTTAATGGTGAATTAATTGCATAAGATTTGATACGAAACTTCATGATACACGTTGATTCCTTACAAACAGAACAATGGTCAGAAATTCTAAAAATCTCCATAAAAGGACGTGCGACCCTTATTGAAAAGCATAAGCAACAATGTACCACAATAAGCACAATACCATTGTGTCTGCACTATTGCACTGCACTTAATCTTTTTAGTCTAAGTGTTGAGAAATAATTTATGAGAGCACAACATTGTAAACACCCTCTTGTGAGAGTTATTTAGAAAATCCTTAAACCTGTTCTTTTGTAACCTAGCCTAGTCGTGGCTGCATCCCTCAACAATTTGAGTGTACAAAGCTATAAGGTTTAGAAGACTTGAACATAATCAGTTTGAATAGTAGGTGTTCATCGGAAGTGTAATTCAATTGTTGAATTAGTGGATTAAATGTCACATTGAAGGGACTAGAAATAGCTACCGTGTTGGTGGTGAATCAAGATAAATTGGTTGTGTTGTTCTGTTTTTCTATTTATTTGAATTGATTTCGTCGCTTTATTTTAGCCTTTTTAAAATTGTTTTAAAATGAAACAAAATTCAAACCATTTTTTTCTTGTGTTTTTTGGTCTACATTGGGAATCAGAGCTCAATCTCAAAGTTAAGTGCTTTGTTGGAACCAAGTTCATTTGTATACTTAGAGTATTCATGATAACAAAATTATTTTATGAGAAAAATATATTTGACTGCAAATAGTATGAAAATAGATATGGCCAAGACTTGTAGACGATTTGATCAAGATTTATTTATAACAAAATTTGAACATAATCAATCTGAAAACTATTTATGCTTTCATTGTTTGCTTCCTCTGAATCTGATTGCTTCTACTCCTAGTAAGTCACCAAAACCGAACTAGTTTTTTATTTATTTATAAATTATAAAAAAGTTATCAACTTTGGCAAACACAATTCAACTCTATTCTCGTGTTTGCACCTTCAATTGGCATCATACCCCAGTCTCAAGGCTGAGCACTTTACAATGTTTGAGAAAAGATCAGAGGGTTCAATATGTCTGGATTCAGTGAAGAAGCTGCTAGAGGAAATATCAATATACCTCATGTGTTTGATGGAGAACGTTTTGAGTATTGGAAGGAGATGCTGAGAAGTTTCTATATTTCAAGATACTGAACTTTGGGACTTGGTGGAAGAAGGTTATATTGCTCTGAATAATACTAATTGTATTGAAAATCCTAGAAAGGAGATGAATCTTGATCAGAAGAAGATGTACAAGATGCATCATAAGTGCATAATATTCATGATAAATGCAATTACCTTCAAGGTGTTTGACAAATGCACCAATAAGGTGACACCAAAGAGTATTTATGATAGTCTGATTCTGACTCATGAAGGAAACAAGCAAGTTCAAGAAGCAAAGGCAAACCTCCTAATAAAAAAAGTATGATTTGTTCAAGATGGAAGAAGATGAAGACATTGAAACAATGTTTTCTAGATTCTATATGCAGGTCACATGACTAAAGGTACTTGAGAGAAGAGTTATACTATTGTTGATCATGTGAAGAAAATCCTTAGGAATCTGACAAGCAAGTGGAGACCTAAGATCACTATCATTCTAGAAGCAAATATCTAAATACACTTAAGCTAGAGGAATTAATCAACTCTATCAAACCACGTGAAATTAAGCTTGAAGAAGATGAGCCCAAGAAGAAGAACAAGACTTTGGCCTTGAAATCCAAGCAGAAGAAGGTTTTAAAGGCAAAGTCAGAATCAAAAGATAGTGATTCAGATGATCAGAATATGAACTTAAAGGAAGAGGAAATCATATCTAGAAGAATTCAGAAAATGTGGCACATCAAGAGGAAATCATATCCTCAGAAACATTCCAAGCAATCCAATAGAGAAAACAAATGAAAATTTTGATAAGAAAAAATTATCTGTTATGGTTGCAATGAACCTAGACATATCAAGTCAGACTGTCCAAATCCGGAGAAAGGGAAACACCAGAGGAAAGATTCAAGACCCAAGAAGAAAAGTTTGATGGCAACATGTGATAATTCTTATGAATCCTCTAACGATGAACAAGCAAATTTGGCTATAATGGATCATACTGATGACTCTTCATCATATGCATATTTTTTTTATTGTTTTTAGTCTTATTTATCTTTTACTCATTAGTTAATTTGAGGATTTAAATGATATATTTTGTTAATTTTATTTGATTTAATGAAATGTTTATATTCTTATTTCCTTGATTAAGTAGAGATTTTTCGGAGTTTTGCGTTGTTACTTTGGTTTAGTACAGTGCTGAATTTTGGTGAGAAATCAATATGACCTATGTGGAGTATTGTAGAAGACACCGAAACCAAATTCAGACTCAAAATAAGAGAAAAATGCAGTATAAGTTAGACAACAGATGTTGTGCGCCTGAAGCGTAACAGCCGCGCCTGAGGCGCATTTCTTGCCTTTCAACACTGTCAGCGCACGTTTTCTGCGCCTAGGGCGTGTGGACGCGACAACATTCATTAAAAACACATTTTTTCCCTTTTTAGGTATCTTTTTGACTATTGGGAAGTGGGGAGACTTGTGCCCTAGCATAGAAACTCAAAGACGATCGTTTCTAACATCATTGGAGCAGTTTTATCAAGAATTATTCATGAATCATTCTTGTAATTCTTCTTTAATCCCTAACTTTTGTATATCTGTTATGAGTAACTAAACCCTATTTGTTAGGGATGAGTGTAACCACATGAAACCCTTAATTTTCTGATTTGATTTCTAGTTATATGAATGAGTTTATTGAATTATTTTTCTCATCTTTGTGCTTAATGTTTTTTATTGCTTGATCAACATTAAAATGTTCTACGATTTGTATTTTGAAACGGAAGTGGACTTTACGAATGCTTGAGATGAGAAATTCATGAATTTATAGTATAAGGATAGATATAGGTCATGAAACCAATTAAATTAGTTGCAAAGGCAATAGTTTAACAATAGAATCCCTGTACGGTAATGCTTAATTCTAATCTTAAATCTACTAAGAAATTAGGAGTTACTTTGGAATTAAAGGTTCTATCACTAAGACATTAGGGCAAGAATAATAAAGAAAATTCGGTAATAATTCAAGAAAGGAATTCAATAACTAGGATCAAATTAGGCACCAAGGTTGGATTCGAAGTGAAACTCATCCCTGACATTTTTCTCATTATAAAGGATCCATTTTATTACCATTGTTATTTTTAAATATTATTTCAATCAATTTGGGAACCTTTTGTTCAATTGCAGTAATTAAATATAATTCAATAGTAAAACGCAATCCTTGAGTTCGACACTCGGTACTACTGTTTTATTATTACTTGCAACGATTCAGTACACTTGCTGAAACGCTATCACATACCAACTCTGCCTTTGGATCCAACACATATTCTGACTTTGGAAGTGAATCAACAAATGAAGAAATTGAGGTATTTTTTGCCTTTATCCGTCCTAATTTAGTTACTGCTATAAATAATTTTTTAAAGAAGAATCACAAATTGTCTTTAAAACTGAAAAGACTTATAAAAGAAAATGCAAACCTAACTGAAAAAGTTAATGTGTTAAAGAATCAAAGTATTGAATTTAAAACAACAAATGCAACTCTGAAAACTGATATTACTAAACTAAAAACAGAAAATCCAACTCTGAAAACTGATATTGCTGAACTTAAGGCTGAAAATCAAACTCTGAAAATTAATCATAGTTCAACATCAATTTAAAATATCACATGTAACTTTGATAAGGATGAAGAAGAATTTCAATATTTTCTTGCTAATGGTAGGGAAAGAAGCAAATATGGTTCTATAATTTATGGAGTTAGTAGATATGGTAAAAGAGGTATAGGATTTGAAGAAACTGTAACTGAACCTAAACATATTCCCTCTGATATGTTGTGTGTTATTTGCTCTAAGAAAGGTCACTCAAAATTATCTTGTCCCATGTTAAATACAAGGAAAGAAAAGAAACATTTCAAGACTAACAAACCAGGGACCAACCAAATATGGGTACCTAAGAACAAAATTGTCTATGTTGCAAATGTCCTTGATCATGGCTTTTGGGTACATGTTTCTAGATTTTTAGTTTGGTATTTTAAAAGCTCTTTATAGCTTAAATTAATATTTTTAGCTTGTTTCTAAACTTTGGGTCCAATTTGAATAATAATTTTATTATTTGCATTTTCATTTTATTATTTGTATTTTGACTCTCTCTCGCTCTGTAGGCCATAACTTAAGCTCTGGATATCAGATTGGCACATACGAGCAGACATTGAAAAGCTAAAAATCAGAGCTGCAACCTTTGTATTGGAAGAAAAGACCAATTCACAACTATACTGAGCCTAAATTGCAGATTTCGTAATATGGACTTTTGTGATAATTTTAATTAGCAGGTGACTTGTTTTTAAACCCTAATGCCCAATATCAAGTACTATATTTTGATAGTTTTGTTTCTTTTCTACGAACGGAAAAATTATGATTCAAATTGCTACAAGAAATAAACAATTTTCATTTTAATTTCATGGAAGGTTAATTTTATAAGATTTATCCACGAGTTCAAAGTTTCATCAACACCTTGAGATTCAGGTTACACTGTAAATTTTGATTCATGATTCTATTCTTGTTTATTTGATTATATTGATATTTTGATTGCTTAAATTGAATTTCAATAGGATTGATTAACTTTATTTGATAGAATTTGGTTTCAGTTTCTAATTTAACTGAATTATAATTTTGCGACGCTTGATCGTTAATTGTAATATTTTGATGATTGGGATGCTTAATCCAATCAAAGAAACAAAAGTCACATAGGATTGATTACGCTTGTCTGATCAATTCTATAGTCAAATAATAATAGAATCACAAATTAGAAATTAAACTTATCGATATAATCTGTGATAGGTCTGAAACTCGAATAAGTGGATTAATCGTTTTACTCATCTGTTAAATCAAAAATCTAAAAAACCCCTTTTTAATTTCAATTTTCAATTCGGTTATTATTATATTAAAATTACTTGCAAAACGATTCGATTTATTACTTCTATTTACATTTTATCAATTGTATTTGATCCGTGTGCGACAACCGATCAGTCCTCAATAATCAAGTTAAAACACCAATCATGGTTCCTGAACAATGGATGCTCACGACATATGACGAGAGAAAAGTCTATGTTCCAAGAACTAACATTGAGCAAAGGAGGCACAACGACTTTTGTAGGAAAGCAAAAATGCCAGATCATTGGTTAAGGTGCAATTGATAATGGTACTTCCCCTTCTATGAAAGATGTCTTGTTTATTAAAGGTCTTAAGCATAATTTATTAAGTATTAGTCAATTAAGTGATAATAATTAAGATATTATACTCAATCAAAAAACCTGCAAGGCAATTAGTAAGAAATATGGATTTGTACTCTTTATAGGTCAGAGGCAAAATAACACTTATAAGATAAATATGTTTAGTCTAGATAAATCTTGTAATGGTGCTTCCCATTCTATTAAAGACGTCTTTTTTGTTAAAGGTCTTAAGCATAATTTATTAAGTATTAGTCAATTAAGTGATAATAATTATGATATTATATTCCATCAAAAAGCATGCAAGGCTATTAGTCAAAAAGATGGAAATGTACTCCTTACAAGTCAGAGGCAAAACAATATTTATAAGATAAATCTGTTTAGTCTAGATAGACAAGCGGCTGAGTGTATTATGCCAATAAATATAAAGCTTAATTTGGTACAAAATATTATATCAAGAAAACGTTAGATTAATTTCAAAATTGAACTTCAAATGGTTAGAGGTCTACCTAAGCTTAGTTACAAAACTGAAATTTTGTGTGAAGCTTGTCAAAAAGGAAAAAAACAAAGAACTATTTTACTCCTAACAACTCAATCTCTACCTCAAAGCCCCTTGAGCTCTTACATATAGATCTCACTAGGGCAGTGAAAACAACCTCTCTAAGTGGAAAGAAATATGGTTTTGTTGTAGTAGATGATTACACTAGGTGGACATGGGTATAGTTCTTAAGAAGTAAGAATGAATCCCACAAAGTGTTTATCACATTTTGCAAACAAATAATGAATGCAACGGGTCTTAAAATGGTAACAATTAGAAGTGATCATGAAGAAGAATTTGAAAACAAGTTCTTTGAAAGTTTTTTTGATGAGAATGGAATTTCTCACAACATCTCTTCTCCTAGAACACCCCAACAAAATGGAGTTGTAGAAAAAAAGAAAAGATCACTCTAAGAAATGACCAGAACCATGTTAAATGATATGAATGTTACAAAACACTTTTGGATGGAAGCAATTAGTACTGCATGTTATATTCAAAATAGAGTCTTAATTAGATCTAAATTGAATAAAACACCATATGAATTAAAAAAGATAAATTTTGAACAGTTTGGTTGTACTTGTTATATGTTGATCATTAAAGACAACCTTGGTAAATTTGATTCTAGATCTCAAAAGTTTACCTTCATTGGATACTCTGAAAGATCTAAGACTTATAGAGTTTTAATAGGGAAACTCATATTTTGGAGAAATCTATACATGTTAAATTTAATGAAAAATAATTTTACTTTGAAAAGTCAAAGCAAGATGAGGAGAGTGCAGGTTACTGGAACTACAGGAAGCAAATGCAGACAAACCAGAAGGACTTAAAAAATAAGAGCATACAAGCAAATTAGACGAATATGATAAATCTTCAAAGGATGAATCTGATCAAGTCAGAAACTGTCAAGATAAGTCAGAAGGAAGATCTGGATGGAAGTATAAATCATCTCATCCTGAAACTCTAATCATTGAAACTGCAAGGAATCCTTTGAGGACCAGATCATCACTAAAAGATATAACCTTTTTTTAGCTTACTCTCAGCAATGGAGCCTATCTCTATTGATGAAGCATTGGCTGGTGATGGATGGACTCTAGCAATACAAGAAGAGTTAAATGAATTTAAGAGGAATTCTATTTGGGATCTAGTACCTAGACTAAAGATGAACATTACTGGAACCAGGTGAATTTTCAGAAACAAGTTAAATAAAAAAGGTAAAGTGGTCATAAATAAGGCAAAACTTGTTGCACAAGGCTACAATCAACAATAGGACATTGATTACATTGAGATATTTTCTCTAGTAGCCAGGTTAGAAGCTATTCGTATCCTACTTTCTTTTGCTACAAATAAGAAAATTAATTATTTCAAAAGGATGTTAAAAGTGCTTTTCTAAATGATTATATAAGTGAAGAAGTCTATGTTAAACAACCCCCAAGTTTTGAAAGTTCTTAATTTCCAAATCATGTTTTGTGGTCTAAAACAAGCACCTAGGGCATGGTATAATAGACTTAATAACTTCTTGCTTAAAAATAACTTTGCAAAAGGACAAGTAGATAATACACTTTTTAGAAAATAAATAGGAAATGACATTCATATTGTTCATATTTATGTTGATGACATTATTTTTGGATATGCTAATGGCACTTTTTGCCAATAATTTTCTAAATTAATGCAGCTTTAATTTCAAATGAGTATGAAGGGAGAACTTAAGATCTTCTTAGGGATACAAATTCAAAAAAGTCAAAAAGGTATATACATTAATCAAATTAAATATACCAAATAGCTTCTTAGGAATTTAAGGTGAGTGATTGCAAACCTATGGCTACACCACTGCACCCTACTTGTTCACTTGAAAAAGATGATTCAAGCGAAAAACTTGACCAAAAATCCGATTGAGGAATGATAGGATACCTACTTTACCTTACCACTTCCAGACCTGACATCATGTTTAGTTTATGTGCAAGATTTTAAGTTGACCCTAGGAAATCACATTTAATGGCTATCAAGAGAATACTTGGATACCTAAAAGGCGGTACCAACCTTACATTGTTCTAAAAGAAATCTCTTAAGTACAACCTTAAAACTTAGTGGATACTATTAGTCTAGTTATGATGGAGATAAACTTGAGAGAAAAAGACTAGTAGCAACTGCACCTTTTTAGGTGACAACATAATATCTTGGTCAAGTGCAATGTCAACAGTACAGGCTGACTACATTTCAGCAAATGGCTGCAGTTCTTAACTACTATGGATGAAGCATCAACTTAACGACTACAAAATCCTAGAATCCAACATTCCCATCTATTGCGATAACATTTATGCCATTTGTCTATCCAAAAACATTATCTTACATTGTAGAATACATAGAGATCAAACACCAGTTCATTAGGAACTTTGTTAAAAGGGGTACTAAACATTCAGTTTGTAAACACGAAACATCAATGGCTGACATATTCACCAAATCCTGACTGATGTCGTGATAACTTCAAAGTGGTTTTGTTTTATATTAGTTTTTATATTTTCTTGTATTATGTTATATTCATGTTATTAAAAAAATGAAAAATGAAAAATAAAGTCTCACTTTCAAGTCTTTTTACTGATGACAAAAGGGGGAGAAAGATATTAGGTAAAATGGGGGTGAAAATGATACTTAGAATTAGGGGGAGCCCTAAGTAAGGAGGAGTGAAACAAATAAAAAGAAATGTTTTTATCAAAAATTCAATTTTTGTTATCATTGAAAAGAGGAAGATTGTTGGAACCAAGTTCATTTTGTACTTAGAGTTTTTATGATAACAAAAGTATTTTATGAGAATAATATATTTGACTTCAAAGAACATGAAAGAAGATATGGTCAAGATTTTAGAAGATTTGAAGAAAATTTGATGAAGACTTGATCAAGATTTATCTACAACAAAATATGAACAAAATCAACCTGAAGAATTTACAAATACAATATGAACAAAATACGAACTGGATGTGGCCAAGTTAGTGGTAAACTAGGGTAAATCTATGTGTCAAATTATTTATGTTTTCATTGCTTCCTGCCTCTAAATTCGATTGCTTGTACTCCAAGTAAATCACCAAAATCGAACTAGTTTTATTTATTTATTTATAATTTATAAAAAAAAAAATTATCAACTTTGACAATCACAATTCAACCCCTTTCTCGTATTTGCACCTTTTATGCTATTATGACTAACTCTGGTGACGAAGTTACATGTGGAAACCTTAACAACCCTTCTCTGTTTGATGGAGAAAGATTCGAGTACTAGAAAGACAAACTCATAAGTTTCTACATCTTTCATGATCCTGAACTATGTGACATAGTCGAAATTGGCTATAACGATATGAAAGAAACAATACAAGATGCCTCATAAAGCCAAAACATTCACAATGAATGATATCACCTGCAAACAGTTTAAAGAATACAATAACAAAGAAAATACTTAAAGTATCTTTGATGCTCTAGTTCTCAACTACGAAGGAAATAAGCAAGTACAAGAAGCTAAGGAAAATTTACTTGCTAGGAAGTATGAACTCTTCCAGATGGAACAAGATGAAGACATTGAGAAAATATTTTCTAGATTCCAAACTCTGGTGTCTGGATTGAAGGTTCTCTAATAGAGTTATACTACCTTACCACGTCAAGAAGATCCTTAAAAGTGTTCCTAATAAGTGGAGCCCAAAGGTAACAACAATTCAAGACGCTACGAATCTAATACCTCTAGAAGAGATGATGAGCTCGTTCAAATCCCATGATATTGAACTGATTGAAGATAAGCCCAAGAAAAAGTCAAAGTCCTTGATTCTCTAACCCCCAAGGAAAGAAGACAAACTCCAAGGCCTTACAAGATACTAAAGAATCAAAGGATAGAAAATTGGATGTTTAGAGTGAAGATTTAGATGATGAAGAGTTGACCTTTATATCCAAAAACATCCAACTCATGTGGAACAACAGGAAGAAATCTTCCCCCAAAAGATATTTCAAATGATCCCAAAATAATAGAGAAGGAAGTGAAAAATTAGACAAGAAAAGATTTCAAGGTAAAGAATAAAGGTCTTATGGTTACTTGTGATGACTCTGATGAATCATCTGATGAAGATGAAGAACATGCTAACATGGATCTAATGGTAAATACACACTTTGACTCTGATTTTGACAATGAATCTATTGATGAGGAAATTGAGGTATTACCTAACCTATCTTGTAATGAACTTATAGATATGTTAAATGAGTTTCTCAACAAAAATCAAAATATTTCTTCAAAACATATATCTCTTAGAAAAGTTGATGACATGGAGCCAAATATATATAATTCTCTTAAAAAGGATTTTGAAAACCTAAAAAGGAAAAATCTAACTCTAAAAGAAAATGTTCCAAAACCTTCTAAGGATAGAGTTTGTAATTTTGTTAAGTATGAAAAGACCTTTCAATAATTTCTTGCAAATGACATAGACATAAGAAAACAAGCCTCTATGATCTATGGTGTTAGCAGAAACAATAAACGTGGTATTGGTATTGAAGAACTAAAGGAAACTCCTAAGGCTAACCTACTTAATAATGCTTGCGAAAAACATGGGAAGAAAGACACCTTTTAGAACTTGTCATATGCAAAAAGCAGGGAAAGAAAGACACCTTTTAGAACTAACAAACCATAACCCAACCATATTTGAGTGCCTAAGAATGAAATAATCTATCTTGCAGATATCCTTAGCAACAAAGTTAAGACACCAATCATGGTGCTTGGACAATGGATGCTTACGACACATGACTTGAGAAAACTCTATGTTCCAAGATCTGACCCTCAAGAATGGAGGATTCATAGGTTTATGAGATAATCAGAAGAGTAAGATCATTGGGCACGACATAGCGGGTAAAGTTCCTTAAACTCAAGGATGAGTCACATAAAGTGTCACTACCTTCTGCAAACAAAAGTAAAATGAAAAAGGTTTTTATATTGCAACGCTTTGTAGTGATCATGGGGGGGAATTTGAATATAAGCTTTTGGAAAATTTCTGTGAAGAGAATGAGACTTTACATAACTTTTCCTCTCCTAGAATACCTCAACATAATGGTGTTGTAGAAAGAAAAAATAAATCTATTCAAGAAATGGTACACACCATGATTTACATAATGAATGGTTCCAAACACTTTTGGGGTAGAAGCAGTGAACTTTGTATGTTATATTCATAATAGAATCTATATTAGATGTATTCGTAATAAGACTCCTTATGAAATATGGAAAGAAATAAAACCCAATGTTTTATACTTTCACCAATTTAGCTGCATAAGCTATATTTTGAATACCAAAGGGAATCTTGGAAAATTTGATTCACGATCTCGAAAGTACACATTTTTAGGATACTTTGAAAAGTCTAAAGCCAATGGAGTATACAACAAAGAAACACTGATTTTTGAGGAATCAATTCATGTCAAGTTTGATGACAAAAAACTTGATTTTGCAAATCTATAAATATCAAAGGAACAAGATATATTAGAGGAACCAACAAAACTAGCCTACAATGAATCAAAAGATATACTTGATAACTCAAGAACAAGTAATAATGAACCTCCCGCAAATTATGATCATCAAGAATCCAAACATGGATGGAAATACAAATCTTCTCTTCCAGACTCTCTCATCATAGGAAGTGCAAATGATCACATGAAAACTATATCGCTTTTAAAGAAACATCTACGTTTGGACTACTATTTGAAATTGAACCTACAACTCTAAACGAAGCTTTATCAGATGATGGATGGATAATTGAACCTACTATCTGAAATTGAACCTACAACTCTAAACGAATCAATTCAAAAGAAATGATGCAAGGAATTGTCGCGTCCCATTTGTCCGTGAAGAAGGAGTCAACACCAACTTTATTCTATTAAAGAAAAAATTGGATAAAACCCTAATATATTTATCTTGAACAAAAAATTCGGATTCGAGAGTCGATTACGAGTAGGAAAAGTTTTACCACCCAACATCGTCTATTAAAATGGTTACCCTGTAATTAATTTTATACAAATGTTTATATATTTAATTATTTATCCTACCCCAACAAGAATAATAAAAAACAAAATAAATCATTTACACTATTTTTTTTTTTATTAATTTGGTTTGATAAGGAGAATACTTTGCTCTTATGTATCCTCAGGTGTAATAGGGAAATCAAAACACGTGTAGTTCTTAGATAGAAAATATTTGTGCGTTGACTGATTTTATTATTAATTTCACTTCATATATATTAAAATTAATAACAACTTAACGATAAAAAGGATAAAAGATAATAATAATAGTAATAATAATAATAATAATAATAATAATAATAACAATAATAATAATAATGATAATAATAAGATGCGGTTCATTTTTTCGGCTTGGGTGCGAGTCACTTTCCCGGTTTAAGATGCAAGTTATTTTCTCAGTTATGTGGGTAGGAGTGGGAGTCGTTTTAAAGGCTTAAGAGGCGAGTCATTTTCTTGGCTTTGGGGGTGCAAGTTGTTTTCCCGGCTTTAGATACGGGTCATTTTCTCGGCTTCAGGGTTGAGAGTCATTTTTTCGGCTTACGACGCATGTCGTTTTCTCGACTTAGGGGGTCCGAGTAGATTTCTCGACTTACGATGCAGGTCATCTTCTTGAATTTGTGGGTGCGAGTAGTTTTCCCGACTTAAGATGTGGGTCTTTTTGTCGGCTTCGAGGGTGCAAATCGTTTTCCTACTTAAGATATGAGTCGTTTTCTCAATTTCGGGGATGCGAATTCAAAGGTAGATTGTACTAATTTCTCGTGCCATAGTTTGATCTATATTGCTAGTTCAATGGTGGTTTCTTCTTTCTAATTTCCTCGAGAAGAAGACTACGCCTTACCCTCTGTCCTTGTCATGGAGCTGCTTAACATATCTGCTTAAAACGCTAATTTTTACCTAGGTCGCCCTTTTATGTTTTCAACGCAACAGGTATTTATTATATTTTTTACACCCTCGTTTTTGCCTAAGTCGCCCATTCAAGTTAGTGGGTATTCATTATATATATATATATATAATTATTTTGTTTTTTTTTTATTTTGGTACCTTCTATTATGTCTGGGTTTTCTTTTCAGGTTTTCAACCTAGCAGATACTTTATTTTTATGTCAAATTTTTGCCTAGATTGCCTTTTTAGGATTTCAACCTAGCGAGTATTTTATTCAAATATGATATTTTCTTACAGCGTTTGAGTTTACAGGGATGACTGAGTATTTTTCCTTTCATATTTATATTTGTGAGGGTTAAAGCTCTAATTGAGAAAAATCGGCGCCGTTGCCGGGGACTCTCTGATAATAATATTAACCCTGTTTTCAGGCGACTGTCTCAGATTGCTCCCAAATTCCTTTTTTTCAATTTTTTCAATTTTTCATATTCTCCAAAAATTCCATAAAAAAATTGTGTTGCCTTTATTTGATTTTTAGAAATTTTTTGTGGTATTTTTATATTTTTTGGATTTTATTTGATAGGGTTTTCGATTTTTCACTTCAATTTTAGCATTAGGGACATTATTGGAATATTTAGAATTGTTGTTTTGTATTACATTGATATGAGGATGCATGACTAGGGCTAGTTATGTGAATCTTCATTCTCTTAAACCTGAAATAGATAGGACATTTCATTTACGTTGTAGACTTAATAGAGCTGCTAGTGTTAACGAGTTAGAGTCAAATATTGAAATTGACAACTTGTTGCAAAATATGGCTGATGTGAATAATAGAACCTTAGACAACTTGTTGCACCTAATGTCATTTATAATGCATTATGTATCACATATCCTGAAGCTACTGTACCATTTGAACTTAAATCTGGTTTAATATACTTGCTTCAAAAGTTTAATAGTTTTGCAGGTGAGGATCCCCACAAACACTTGAAGGAATTCCATGTTGTATGTTCTACCACGAAGCCTCAAGGAGTCACATAAGACCACAATCAGCCAAGAGCCTTCCCATTTTCACTCCAAGATGCTGCCAAGGACTGGTTATACTACCTTCAACTAGGTTCTGTTACAAGTTGGAATGATCTCAAGATATTGTTTCTAGAAAAATTCTTCCTTGCCTCAAGAGTTGCTTCAATTAGAAAAGAAATATGGGGCATCAGGTAGATTGACAGGGAATCATTACATGAGTATTGGGAGAGATTCAAGAAATTAGTGTCAAGCTGTCCTCATCACCAGATTTCTGAACAATTGCTCATCCAATATTTTTATGAAGGCTTGCTACTTATGGATAAAAGAATTTTGGATGCTGCTAGTGGAGCAGCACTTGTCGATAAGACCCCAGAAGCGACAAGGGCTTTGATTGGGAACATGTCCATTAATTCTCAGCAGTTTACAACTAGAAGCAATTCAACAGTGTTGACAAAGGGTGTGAATGAAATTCAAGCTTCTTCCCACAAGAATTTAGTAGGAAAACTTGATGAGCTTCTTCCCAGATTCATGTCCTACATTGCAAGAAGATCCAATTGATGATGCTCTTCAAGCATATGCATCAAATATATACAATCCTCAAGCCAACTATTATCTATCATCTAACATGTATAATCCTGGTTGGAGAAACCATCCCAACCTGAGATGGGGGAAGTCATCTACACAACAACAACCTAGGAAGCAACACCAAAATATTCCTCAACAGCAAAACAATGCACCTTCATTAGAGGACTTCGTTTAATAGATGGTTGTTCAGAATCTTCAATTTCAACAAAGAACAAATTCCACCATTCAAAATTTGGAAATAAAGATTGGTCAGCTAGGCACTTCAATCAATCAATTACAGACTCAGGGGTCAAACCAATTGCCTGCACAATCAATAGTAAATCCAAATGCTCCCAATGTCAGTGCATTTACATTGAGGTTTAGGAAAGCTGTTGAAATACCAAAGGTACCTAAAACTGCACTGAAAAATAACAAGGTTGCTGAGGATACTTTGATATCTGAAATTGTTGATGTTGAGCAAAATATACCACTTCCTTTTCCTCAAAGGGCAGCGAAGACTAAAAAAATGGATGAGGCATATAGGGTTAACGAGATCCTAGATACATTTAAGAAGGTGGAAATGAATATTCCCCTCCTTGAAGCAATTAAACATATTCCAAGATATGCAAAATTTCTAAAATATTTGTGCACACACAAGAGAAGGTTAAAAGGTAATGAAAGAGTAAACATGGGGCAAAATGTTTCAGCCCTCATTTAGCCCATGCCTCAGAAATGCAAAGATCCAAGAACTTTTTCCATTCCATGTACCATAGGCAATAGTCAATTTGAAAATTCTATGTTAGATTTAGGAGCTTCCATTAATGTTTTGCCTACATCTATTTTTAACTCTCTAGATCTTAGACCTTTATAGAGTGCAAATGTTACCATTCAATTGGCGAACAGTAGCAATGCTTGTCCCGCTGGACTGGTGGAGAATGTACTTGTTTGAGTTAATGAATTGATATTTCCTGCAGATTTTTACATTATGGACATGGAGAGAGAGAGAGAGAGAGAACAAGTCCAACAGAGCGCCTATCATCTAGGCAGACCATTCTTGAAAATTGCTAGAACAAAAATTGATGTGCATCCTAAAACTCTATCCGTGGAATTTGGTGATAGCATTGTACAATTTAACATCTTTGATGCTATGAACCACCTCGTGGAAGAGCATTCTATTTTTCAAATTGAATTGCTTGCTGATTTGGTTGATGACACTTACCCCGATATATTTGCTACTGATTTTCCTTCATTGTGTGGTTTTGATGATACTTACACTTTTGAATTATGTATAGATACTCAATTGTGCTTTGTGTATCCTGAGATCAAAGCTGCCTTGCAGGTTGATCATTATGCTGATATTGGTATTTCTACTAACATAATTGATGTTGCAGACTTAGCTTCGGCCACAGGTGTTGTACGTTCCATTGAACAACCATCGACTATAGAGCTTAAACCACTTCCTGAAAATTTGAAATATGCATATTTTGAAGGAAGTGGCAAGTTACATGTGATTATTTCAGCCAAACTTGAAGATGAACAGGATGATAAATTGTTGCAAATTTTTGAGAAAACATAGGAAGGCAATCAGATGGACCTTGGCTGATAACTTGGTATTAGCCCATCCATGTGTATGCATAGGATACTATTGGAGGACGGGGTAAAATCAGCCAGGAAGCCCCAAAGGCGACTTAACCCATTAATTCTGGATGTTGTCAAAAAAAGAAGTGACCAAGCTCTTGCAAGCAGGCATTATATACCCCATCTCTGGTAGTCATTGGTGATTTCGGTGCAGGTAGTCCCAAAGAGAACTGGACTCACAATGGTTAAAAATGAAAATAATGAACTTATCCCCACATGAGTGCATAACAGTTGGAGGGTATGCCTCGATTACAGGAGACTAAACCAGACAACTAGAAAGGAATATTTTCCCTTACCATTCATTGATTAGAGGCTTGAACAGTTGGTTGGTAAGTCACATTGTTGTTTTCTTGATGGTTTTTCTGGTTATTTTTAGATCATATTGCACCAGAGGATCAAGAAAAGACTACGTTCACTTGTCCTTTTAGTACATTTGCCTACAGGAGGATGCCCTTTGGCCTATGCAATGCTTCTGGCACTTTCCAATGCTGCATGATTAGTTTTTATAGGCGCTTTATCAAGGATGTCAGCAAGATAGCTCTTCTGCTGTCAAATTTGCTGCAAAAAGATGTTAGTTTCACCTTCGATGACAAATGCAAGAAGGCGTTTGATTTCTTAAAGGTAGCACTAACCTCTACTCCCATAATTCAGCCACCCAATTGGACCCTCCCTTTTGAAATTATGTGTGATGCATCTAACTATGCATTGGGAGCAGTCCTTGCACAAAGGGTTGGTAAGGCTGTCCATGTTATTTATTATGCTTCTAGGAATTTAGATTCTGCACAGGCTAACTATACTACTACTGAAAAGGAACTTTTAGCTATTGTTTTTGCACTTGATAAGTTTAGATCATATTTGTTAGGTTTGAAGGTAGTTTTTTTTTACTAAACATGCAGCTTTGAAGTTCTTGTTGAAGAAACCAGAGGAAAAACTGAGATTGATCCGGTGGATGTTGTTACTTCAAGAATTTGATTTAGAGATTAAAGATAAAAATGGAGTTGAAAATTTGGTGGCAGATCATTTGAGCAGAATAGAAATGGATGAGGACCCCATCCCCATTCAAGATGACTTCCCTGATGAGCAACTGCTACAGTTGTGTGAGGTAACTCCTTGGTTTGCTGATTTAGTTAATTATCTAGTTGTTCGAGTCTTTCTGTAGTGACCAGGTGATTAGGCGATGTGTTTCCCACCATGAGGCTCAATCCATTTTTCACTTTTGTTATGCCCCTCAAATTGGAGGACATTTTGGTCCTCAACGGATAGCAAGAAAAGTCTTAGACTCGAGTTTCTTTTGGCCCACTTTGTTTAAAGATGCTTTTGAGACTTACAAAACTTGTGAATAGTGCCAAATAGTAGGAACAACAATCACTCGTAGGAGTGAGATGCCTCAACAACCTATGCTTTTCTGTGAAGTATTTGATGTGTGGGGCATTGTCTTTATGGGCCATTTTCATGTATCTTTTGATTATGTTTATATTTTACTAGTTGTTGATTATGTTTCGAAGTGGGTGGAAGCAATACCCACTAGGACTAATGATTCTAAAGTTGTTGCAGCTTTTATCAGATCAAATATTTTTGGCTGGTTTGGAATACCCCGAGCCATCATAAGTGATCAAGGCACTCATTTTTGCAATCGCACCATGGACGCTTTGCTTCGGAAGCATGGGGTTGTGCACAGAGTTTCTACACCTTATCATCCCCAAACTAATGGGCAAGCTAAAGTCTCAAATAGGGAAATCAAACAGATCTTAGAAAAGATGGTGCAACCAAATAGGAAAGACTGGAGACATCGACTTGAAGAAACTCTTTGGGCTACAAAACACCAATAGGAATGTCCCCTTATCGACTTGTGTTTGGTAAGACATGCCACCTCCTAGTGGAAATAGAACACCGTGTTTATTGGGCGGTCAAGAGTTGTAACCTTGAGATGGAGAAAGTAGGTTTGGAGAGAAAGCTTCAATTGCAACAACTTGAAGAGCTTACGCTTGAAGCTTACAAGAACTCTCGCATCTATAAGGAGAAAACTAAGTACTTTCACGATAAGATGATTTCTAAGAAGAAATTTTCCAATGGCCAAAAAGTTTTATTGTTCAACTCCTGTTTGAAAATTATGGCTGGGAAACTTTGATCGAAGTGGATTGGCCCTTTTGTTGTTACTAACATTTTTGCTCATGGTGTAGTGGAAATAAAAAGTGAAAACACCAAGAAAATTTCAAAGTAAATGGACAACGCCTCAAGCTATTCCTTGAGAGGTCTATGCTTGAAGATGTTACCATAGAAGAACTCTCCTTGGAAAAGCCCACCTACACTGAAGTTTGAACAGAGAGCTCATTTTGCTTACTCTTATTTTATACTTGTTA
This sequence comes from Cicer pinnatifidum, assembly GCA_037974775.1. Classification (NCBI taxonomy): domain Eukaryota; kingdom Viridiplantae; phylum Streptophyta; class Magnoliopsida; order Fabales; family Fabaceae; genus Cicer; species Cicer pinnatifidum. The sequence continues at coordinate 774,630 of JBBPBR010000004.1, forward strand.
CTTTCATTGAGAACAATGTGTAATTTAAGTGTGGGGGTATTATTTAGGATTTTATTTGTTATATTTCAAAAAATAAAAATTAAAAAATAAATAAAAATGGACATTACACTGCATATTTTTTCATCAGATTTTATGGTTGTAAATATTGAGAGTTTGTTTGGACTGATATGATTGGATAGTATTTTTGCATTCTTGGTAAAATAAACTGGATTAAAATGTTAAATTGTGTATCATTTGTGATAAGTCATTAACTTTTGTGAGATTTTTTATCCTTATTATGAATGGAATACGTTTTTCCATTTATTTTTCTTGTGTGTTATCTCACTCATGATTGCTAGTTACACCAGAACTTGACTTGACTCTTGTTCGCATGCTTATATTGAAATGATCTAGGCATTTGTTTCTGATTAAGCTACTATCCAAATAATTCTACCCTACAATTATCCATTTGTTTAAGCCCCTTTGAGCTTAATTACTCTATTCTTTGTTATATAGCTCATTACAAGCCTAAAAATGAAAAACAATGAATTGACTCAATTTTGGGGGATAAAGCAGTCTTTCCTTACATAAGTGTAGGGGTACTCAACTTGTTTGTTTAAATTTGAGGCTTATGAAAAAAAAAGGAGAAAAAGAGAAAAAGAAAAAGAAAACAATAATATATGAGGAAAAATGGTTGTGTTGAGAGCAAAGAGAGTGTGAAAATAAAAGTCAATGATGTTTTATTGAGTTAATTCTTAATGTTGTTTTTCTTTCTTAATCATTACTCCTTTATCCTCTTTGATTTTCAGTCCTAGTCTCCTTAGGATTATCTCATCCTTATCTTTGCCACATTACAACCTAAATAAAGATCTTTTGATCATTATTTGCATGTGTTTCAAATATAGATTATAGAGGCTTGTCAAGCCTATGGTAGTGCTAGCTTTCATGATGTACTTTGAGTGTAAATAGTAGCCCAAACACTTTGAGTGTAAACACTTTGATAGAAATTTATATCCTGGGAGGACTCTATCACTTGTGATGCATTCTTTAGTTAACTTGTCCTCTTGTTTGACTTGGTTGTGATAACAAAACTATTCATGATTTCCTTAAGCTAGAAATATTTTTTTTTTCTCTCACCACTTTGCATATAGAAGAATATTTGGAATCGCATGCATTGTTTTGCTCGGAGTGCAAAAGTTTAAGTGTGGGGTAATTTGATCATAGCATTTGGGCACATGTTTCTAGCCTTTTAGTTTGGTATTTTAAAAGCTCTTTGTAGCTTAGATTAATATTTTTAGCTTGTTTCTAAACTTTGGGTCGAATTTGAATTATAATTTTACTATTTGCATTTTAATTTTATTATATGTATTTTGATTCTTTCTCGCTCTGTAGGTCATAACTTGAGCTCTAGATATTGGATTGGTGCATATGAGCAGACGTTGGAAAGATAAATATCTAAGCTACAAATTTTTTGTGTTGGAAGAAAAGACCAATTCTGAACTTTACTAGGCCTAAATTGCAGATTTCGTAATCTGGACTTTTGTATTAATTTTAATTAGCAGGTCACTTTTTTTTTAAACCCTAAAGCCCAATATCAAGTACTATATATTGACATTTTTGTTTCTTTTCTAACGACGGAAAAAATTAGGATTCAAATTGCTACAAAAAATAAACAGTTTTTATTTTAATTTCATTGAAGGCTAATTTTATTAGATTAATCCATGAGTTTAAAGTTTCATCAACACCTTGAGATTCAAGTTACACTATCAATTTCTATTCATGATTCTATTCTTGATTATTTGATTATATTGATATTTTGATTGCTTAAATTGAATTTCAATAGGATTGATTAAATTTATTTGACAGAATTTGATTTCGGTTTCTAATTTAATTGAATTATAATTTTGCAACACTTGATCGTTAATTGTAATATTTTGATGATTGTGATGCTTAATCCAATTTTAAGTAGTAATTGGATGATCCTCAAAACATCATTTATGTGAAAAAGTAAGACGACGCAATATTCCACTGAGTAGTAACTGGTGATCCTTTAAACATCAGTCATGTCAAATATTGAAGTAGTAGAAAAGAAAAGAAAGGAAGTTTGTGAGTAAAATCAATTTTCTACTCTCTTGTACTTTATTGGTTGATATTAGTCAAAGTCATGGTGTGAAAATAATATGATTAAGAGGTTTACTTAACTCCAAGTTGTAAGCCAAGAATCCCAAATGACCCACTTATACCTTAGGCTCATTATAACCTTAAAAGACCTCTAAAAGCGTATGTACAATTTACATTGTGAACCTATTTAGAACATCTTCAAGCATATGGTTGTTTTTGCATGTATCATAATCTAAATGATAAACACAAAATCCTTTAAATACTTCAGAGAAATTTGGAGAGTTGAGCGCAAGTGAAATTGAATATGAGGGGTTAGTGTCAGATGCATTGTCTTCACTTTAAGCATCATTTGGAGTTTTTTTTTGTTTTTTTGTTTTGTTTTTGTAGTTAGAGATAATTCTTTGCACGATATTTGTGTACAGTCACAATGGTTATTTTGACAAGTGAGATTAGGATGGCATAGAAGGTTGTAAACTTGTCGGTTAATCAAATCTTTTTTTTGAATAGCTTTGTTACACGAGGAAAAACAACAGATTACGTTTAGAGTTGTGATGAGTCTTCATCGATACATATTTTTAAGCATTTTATTATCAATTTTATTCAACCTTTCATTTAGTTTTATAGTCAAATTAATAAGAAAAAGGAATTTCAATCATCTTGGATAATTTTGAATGTTTTGCTACTAATAATTTCTAACCAGACAAACTATCGAAGTATTTCTTCTTGCTTTGATGTTGCATGTAAATTAAATTGAGGAAAAGACATTCAAGAAGTTACAGAGGGTTACTACAGACACAAGATGGTTCCTTGAGTGCAAAATTACCTTTTAATGGATCTTGGAGCACAATAAAAAGAAGTAGGGGCACATTACGCCAATAATTGTGTTGTAGTGCACATCTTGTCACAACTCCATGTTTCTAAGCACAATTAAGAAGTCCCTCCGTGAATTGTGTAGCATGGATGTGTCCCATTGAATTATGAGCCAGCGCATTGCACCATACCCAAGGCAATGCGCTTGTACACACTTTTAGACCTGTATTTAAGTTAAAAATCATTATTTTATTAGGATTCTGAATTTTTTTTGGATGCAACGGATGAGGCAGCTAAACCTTATAGGAGACCTTGAGCAACTTTTATGCGTATTTTCTTCTTTCTATGTATTTACTATCAAACATTATAATTAAATAATTTACTCATTGATTAGGGATTAGATGAATCTTCTTGAAACTATGTAGTTTTCGTTTTTTAAAGTTATTTATGCAATTAAAATGTATCTCATGATTCATATATTTTTGTTCTTAATGATATTTTATTTCTGAAAGCTACTTCAATTTCCTTACAAAAAGTGTTCTTTATTAAAACATTAAACTTACTTTTAAAAGTAGATTTAGACAGAGTAAGTTTGAATCACAAAGAACTAAGATGTGATAAATAGAAAAGGATAAATGAGACACAAATATTTTATACTAGTTCACGATAAATTATTGTTACATATAGTCCTCCCCTCAATTTTGTTCCTTTTTAGGCTTTGAGTACTTTTCTATAGTCTTTCAAGGTTATCATTGTAGAACCTTATTTAACTTTTTAGCATCATGTCGTTGAGGTTTATGAGAGACGATGTACATTTTCACGTACCTCTTAACGGTGAGAGAGTTGTTTCCACTATTGAGTTGATTTATATCATTTCTAGTTTGTTTCTAAATTACCACACAAAGTTTATTTCCAGGATTATAACACTCATTGAAAAGATGTTACATTCATTCTTTTCTGTTGATGTGTTCTTTACTTTTTCAGATTTCCTTCTTAACACATAGCCTTTTTCATTTTATCTCGTACTCTCTCTCACACATAATGGGTTGAGTGGGTTCTTCTTAAATCGAGAGAGAGAGAGAGAGAGAGAGAGAGAGAGAGAGAGAGAGAGAGAGAGAGAGAGAGAGAGAGAGAGAGAGAAGAAGTGTTTGTCGAGGATATTACCGTTGAAAATTTTCAATCACCATTTAATGAAAATATGTCTTTAATATGTATCCATATATCTCCGTGAATGATTATGCGTATCTTGGCATGAGGACAAAGAAGCAGAGGATACTATGATCAAATCATTTATTAAAGACTTTCAGAAAAGTAGCAAATTCAAGATGTTCATAAGAGGATGCCCAAAACTTTGTTTTCTCGGAGCAACGACTTTATCAAATCATTGACTTTCTTTATAATGTTGACTTTTTTAGAAAATTGACTTTCATTAGAGGATACATAATAATTCAGAGTTAGACAACCAAACACTTGATGTGATTATCAGAGGAAGAGACAATCACTTGCTTGTCACACTTATCAGAGGCAAACAAACAAACGCTTGTTGAATTCATCAGAGACAAATGATTAGATGTAAATTGTAGTCATTGGAGGCATACGATCTAGAACATATTTTCATTCATCAGAGGTAATTAGAACATAACATATTTGCATTAATCAGAGGCAACTGAACCAAGGTATTGCTTGCATTTCCATAGGCAACTGAGACACAACGTCACTCTCATCACCAGAGTCAACCGAAGCTTGCTTGCTTTTTTCAGAGTCAACCAAAGTTTTCAACATCAAAGGCGTGTGTCACCAGACTTAGAATGTCGAGCAGAAGCGAAGTCTTGGTTTCTATTGTCTTTGTCCAATCATCAGAGGATATATCTTATATGATAACGCATAGTTTGTTATGCTTGTATTTGTAGTACTTCTTTTGCTATATCACAACTTGCTCAATTACTAGACATAATTACTTGTTTATTAGGTGATAATATTTGTGTTTTAAGACATTTAAATTATTTCTAATTTACTTATAATTTATTTGCCTTAAAAATGGATAGTCATTAATATAACTCTTTGTCTTTTAACTTAATTTGCACACTCATAACATACAATTAAGAGACAAATATTTTTTATTTGTTTGTTTTTCCAAATAATTGTTCTTTATTTACTTGGTCATTTCATATTAATCTTCTATTTATCACTCTTTTTTGCTACTGTAAATGCAACGATACACTATAAATTAAAAAACTGTGGCTTTTAGTTCTCGCATTATATTTGAACTTGTAATAACTGAAATCAAACAAATAACTTACATGAATTAAAACTAAATAGAAATTAGTAATTTAGATTTAAATGTATTTTTGTTTCTCTAATTTTTACTTAAATTTAATTTGTCTTCCATTTTTTTTAATAAATATGACTTTTTGAGTCTTTTAATAATAAATATAACTTTTGAGTCCCTCGACAAATTTTTGTGGCCATCTCTCATTATCGGTGTTTTATTTTCATGTGATTATATTTGAATTAATAATATATTTTAATAATTTAATTTATCATAGTTTATAATTAAAATAAATTAAAAATAATTTTAGAAACTAGAATATGAAATCTAAATCGTCATATCTGATTGTTACACTTTATTTCACATTTTAATTTTTTTCTATTTTTCTACGTGATATTTTATTTTTGGTAACTAATAACGATACATTTGCGGCGATTTTACTTCGCCGTTATTTCCGAATAAAATAGAAAAGGTTGTATCCTTATTTCTTTATATTTTCGTCTCCGAGCTTGTTTGTACCCTTCATCTTGCAGGTCGGAACCATGTCTTTCCTTGCATCTATCGGAAACAACTATATATTCTCATGATGGTGTAAAAAGATAATTTTTTGTGTAGTGAAAATTAGCATGATCTTACTAGACAATTTGTTAAAAAATATATTGTTGACATTATTTTTTATTTATTTATTTCGAAAATAACTTCAAAGTATTTTGTTATAATTCTTTTAACAGGATAAAGTATATTTTTTATTGAGTTTAATCCAATTCAGATATTTTCAGAAAATCTAATTTTTGTTTTATTCAATTGATTACTGTAGAAAGAGTTGACTATATGTTTACTTTTAATGGTAACAATCTATTAATAGATTTTTGTGTTGCAACAATTGATAGTTGAGTTGATAAGAAGATTAGTTGTATTGATTTTGAATAGAGTGAACTAATGAAATTGTGAATTTATGATTCATATCTACAAAATTTTAATTTTTTTTAATAATATTATTTAATTAGTAGAATATAGTTTTAATTTTTTTGTCAAAAAAATATGATTATTAATTAATATAGATGATTTCAAAATAAAAGAATTACATTGAAAATAATTAATAATTAATTAATACAATTAAGTATACCATTTTTTATTGTATATTTATTTTAAAAAATTGTAATGATATCTTGTGCCGTCCCAACACCATTCATATATGTGTGTTACCTATCTGTGTTGTACGTCTAACGTGGGTGAATATTTGATACTAAGAAATGTTTATGAGGATAGGTACATAACATGTGTTTCAAAAGTAAAATTGGGATATGATATATAAAGACTTTGGAGAAAGTTTTACAAATGAAATTGATTGGAGGAAGTGAATAGCAAATTTTATAAAAAAAAATATGTATGCTAAAAAATAATTAAAAAAAAAAAAATAGATATTAGTTGTGATAATGTTGTGAAATACCACTACGCCAAATTTGACATTTAACAGCGCCCCTTTTACAGCGCTTGCTAAACACAAGCGCTGTTGTAAATGTATTTGAAAAATAACGGAGCCTTTTACAACGCTTTTATTCACAAGCGCTGTAAAACAAGCGCTGTTGTAGGTCATATAACGTTTGCGCATAATGTTATAAGGCTTTTACAGCGCTTTTCAAAAAAACGCTTTCGTGTATGCTTTTACAATGCTTTTTTCACAAGCGCTGCAAAATACGTGCGCTTTAAAATAATTGAACCACCTATTACAGCGCTTTTTTCACAAGCGCTATAAAATACAAGCGCTTTCATTGAATTTAACTACCTATTACAGCGCTTTTATTGACAAGCGCTGTAAAAGACATAAATTTCAAATAATTATATACGTTGGGAACCCTCTACATCTTTCATCACCTCTACTCTGGGAACCCTCATACCCTCATATCCATTACGTGTTGTGCCGCCATCTACCTATTACGTGTTGTCTCAGGTATTTTTTTTAACTAGATTTTTTTTATCAAATTAAAAATTCATACCACATGATCTGTGTTATGTTTTGAAATTGTTATATATATATATATATTAAATCTCTTCTACTAGTCAAAAACTCATACCACATGATCTGTTCTGTTTTTGAAATTGTTAGTTGATATTGGTTTCTTTTTGAAACTTGTTGATATGTTTTGAAAGCTTATTAGTTTTGTAACTGCATTTATATAGGTGGTATAATATGGATAGGAAATGGATGTCAGCCAATCGATTGTCAAAAGAGTATGAAATTGGAGTGAAGGAGTTTGTTGAGTTTGCAGTGAAGAATGCAAAAGATCCAAATAGAGTAGTTTGTCCTTGTTTAAAATGTTGTTTTGGAAAACGTGTTAGAGAAGATGAATTAGAAGGACATCTAGTATGTAATGGAATTGATCAAAGCTACACATGTTGGATAAGACATGGTGAGAAAAAAAAGGAAACATTAATTTTGAGAATAGTTCGACATATGCTTCAACTGACTTCGATACATATACATATGAGCCGGACCGAGTTGATGAGATCGCAAAAGCAGTTGAAGAAGATCTTCGAGATTGTCCTAAAATGTTTGAAAGTTTGTTGAGTGATGCATAGAAAGAATTATATAATGGTTGTACTAAATTCACAAGACTGTCGGCGATATTAAAGTTGTACAACCTAAAAGCGAGTAATGGATGGTCTGATAAAAGCTTTACAGAATTATTAACACTCATAAAAGATATGTTGCCAGATGATAATGAACTTCCCAGTCGAACCTACGAGGCTAAACGGATTTTGTGTTCTATTGGCATGAGTTACGAAAGGATTCATGCGTGTCCTAACGATTGCATTTTATTTCGAAATGAATATGAACTACTTAAGGCGTGTCCGAAATGCAATGTCTCTCGATATAAGAAGAAAGAATCTACTCCAGCAAAAGTCGTGTGGTATTTTCCTATAATACCAAGATTTAGGCGCATGTATCGCAGTGAAGAAGATTCAAAACACTTGACATGGCATGCAGATGAAAGAATTAGAGATGGAATGTTTCGACACCCTGCAGATTCCCCACAATGGGCAAAAATTGATCACGAGTATCCTGAATTCGGGATAGAGTCAAGAAATCTAAGACTTGCACTTTCTACTGATGGAATGAATCCACATGGTCTTCAAAGCATCTCACACATCACGTGGCCTGTGATTTTGGTAATATATAATCTACCTCCATGGTTATGTATGAAGCGTAAGTTTATGATGTTGTTTCTGTTAATTTCTGGACCCAAACAACCGGGGAATGATATCGACGTATACTTGACTCCTCTAATAGAAGATTTAAAACGTATGTGGGAGACAGGTGTGGAAGTTTATGATGGGTATAAGAAAGAATATTTCAATTTGAGGGCTATGTTGTTCGGCACAATTAATGATTTTCCAGCATATGGTAATTTATCAGGATATAGCATTAAAGGTCAGTGTGCATGTCCTGTATGTGAAGAGAGTACAAATTGGACGCGGTTGAAACATTGTAAGAAGAATGTGTTTCTTGGACATCGTAGATTTTTACCTTATAGTCATCAGTATCGTTGGTGGAGAAATGCATTTAATGGAAAATCAGAGGAAGGTAAAGCTCCTTTACCACCGACTGGATATCAAATACTTGAAAAAGTACAAGGTTTGACCAATAAATTTGGAAAACCTTTTGCGGGAGAGCTGGTCAAAACTGGGTGGAAGAAAAAGTCAATTTTCTTTGAATTACCATATTGGAAGTCATTGTATATAAGACATTTCCTCGATGTGATGCATATTGAAAAAAATGTATTTGATAGTGTTATTGGTACGTTACTCAATGTTCCAGGAAAGTCTAAAGACGGCATCAACGCAAGATTGGACTTGGTCGATATGGGAATAAGAAATGAATTGGCTCCAGTAAAGAAAGGAAATCGCACATATCTACCTCCAGCCGCTCATACTCTATCTAGAAAGGAAAAAATTGTTTTATGTAAATTTCTACACGAAGTTAAAGTTCCAGAAGGATACTCTTCGAACATTAGAAATTTGGTTTGTATGAAAGACCTCAAGTTAAAAGGTTTGAAGACCCATGATTGTCATATTCTAATGGAGCATTTGCTACCAATAGGTATATGTTCCATTTTACCTGAAAAAGTTCGACTAGCATTAACTAGATTATGTTTCTTCTTCAGGGAAATTTGTAGTAAAGTGATCGACCCTCAGAAATTACCGACATTGCAGAGGGAAATTGTTGTTACTTTGTGTGAGCTTGAAATGTATTTCCCACCATCGTTTTTTGATATAATGGTTCACCTTACTGTTCATCTGGTTAAGGAGACACAACTTTGTGGGCCAGCTTATATGAGATGGATGTATCCGATAGAACGATATATGAAAATATTAAAAGGGTACGTAAAAAGTAGAAGTCGACCAGAAGGTTGTATTGCTGAACGATACATTGTTGAAGAGGTTGCTGAATTTTGTACTGAATATCTGTCCAATGTTGAATCCATAGGGCTTCCCATGTCTCGTCATTCGGGAAGACTATCAGGAGAAGGGATAATTGGAATGAGACTACTGACTATATCAAGGACAGAATTGGAGCAGGCACAATTGTATGTTCTGCACAATGATGATGAGGTTCAACCGTATGTTACAATACACATGGATCAGTTATCTCGTTTGAACATGAATAGGAATCAAAATTGGATAACTCGAGAGCACAATCGAAGTTTTATACCATGGTTAAAAAATCACATAAAGTCAAAATTTGACATAGACCCCGGATCAATTTCACAGAGATTGAGGTGGCTAGCAAATGGTCCGAGCTTACATGTCTTTTCTTACACTGGTTATGTTATTAACGGCTACACATTTTATACCAAAGAACAAGATGATCAGACCACTATGCAAAATAGTGGAGTCACTCTCGTAGCTGAAGCGATGCATGTCTGAAGTGCAAAAGACAAAAACCCAATATATGCAAATCTATCATATTTTGGGGTTATCGAGCGCATATGGGAGTTAGACTACACAATGTTTCGTGTTCCCATATTTGGTTGCAAGTGGGTCGATAATAATAATGGCGTTCGGATTGATGAGTCAGGATTCTTGCTTGTTGATTTTAATAGGGTGGGATACAAAGACGAGCCTTTTATTTTAGCGTCGCAAGCTCAACAAGTGTTTTATGTCACCGATCCTTCTGATGATAAATGGTCTGTTGTCCTATCGACCAATAAAATAAGTGATGATAACAACAATGATGAAGATGTTGGTAATGATCTTTTATTTGCAACATCACAACAACCACATGAAATTGATTCAACTGATGATGGTTTATATCTTAGAGATGATCATGATGAGGGAATTTGGATTAATCCATCGTTTCGTATTGTAAATGGACAAACAAATGTGAATCCCACCAGGAAAAGAAGAAGGGCATCTTAATGTACATGTTTAATTATTTTATATAAGCCATGCATGTAATCTGAATTATTGTTGTAATCTAAATTATTGTTCTATTCTGGTTTTATTGTTGTAATCTGAATTATTGTTCTATTCTGAATTATTGTTCTATTCTGGTTTTATTGAATTATTGTGGTATTATATAATCTGAATTATTCTGGTTCTATTCTTGTTTTATTGTTGTCTAAGAAGGCAAGCATAACCAGTGATTATTGCATGTTTATGTAAATTTGGACAATTTCAATTCTTAAGAACTATGCATGTAAAAAAAGTGCATGTCTTTTACAGCGCTTTTTAAACAAAGCGTTGTAAAAGGCCCTTTTAAAAATTAAACAATGAGACATTTTACAGCGCTCTTCTTACCAAGCGCTGTAAAAGGCCCTTTTGAAAATCAAATAAAGATACCTTTTACAGCGCTTCTATGAACAAGCGCTGTAAAAGGCTTTAAAAATAATATTCATCAGATAACTAACATGACTTTCTCTAACAGGATTTTCTTCAAACACCTTTTACGCATCATGGGAATCCCCAAAAACACATTGTTAACAAAAACATCAGACCCATTGTTAATAAAAACATCAGACACATTGTTAACAAACCCATTTTTCGCAACATGGTAATGAACCTGAAGATCAAGTTACGATTTAAGAATGAAAGGGAATGTAAAGAGATTAAAAGGGTGTTGAGGTGGAGATTGAAAGAGTAAGCTTTGATGTTTGCAAAGAAGATGCATAAAAGGACTTTGAGGTGGAGTTTGGTGAAGAGGAAGATATTTTGGTGAGACTATGTGGGTTTTGCAGAGCTTGTTTAAAAAATAACATAACAAAACACAAAAATAACATAATAAGGCCTTTTACAGCGCTTGTTGGGATAAGCGCTGTAAAAGAGACTTTTAAAAATTTAAATAAGGCCTTTTACAGCGCTTCTTTGAACAAGCGCTGTAAAAGGCTTTAAAAAAAACATTATATAACATACTAAAACAATGAGGTCTTTTACAGCGCTTGTTTGGAAAAGCGCTGTAAAAGAGTCTTTTAAAAATTTAAATAAATACGCCTTTTACAGCGCTTTTATAACAAGCGCTGTAAAAGGCTTAGCCTTTTATAGCGCTCTTTGGAAAAGCGCTGTAAAAGGGTTATAAAAAAGCGCTGTAAAAGGGTTATATATATAACAGTAACCTCTTCAGTTTCCTCTTCATTACGTAAACTACACTATCATCTCAACCTTCATCGTTCTTCTCTTCTTTTGCAAACCTTATAATCTCGTTCATTACGAACTGTATTTCCACGATCATCTCCTTCATTTCGAACCTTATTTCCATCCAAGATCATTTCGAATCTTATATTTTCATTGAAATACGTAACCCTCATTACGTATTTCTTCAAAACCGTTTTTCTGTGAACTTTATTGCTGTGAAATTTCTCCGTTCGCTCTTTTCTTTGCATTTCATCCTTCTTCGAACCATTATTCAGGTATTGATGTTATTTATTTTTTGTAATCATTAAAATGCATGTTAAGCTTGTTTAAAATATATATACTGATACATGTTGAGCTTGTTTAGAATAATGCATGATGCATGTTGAGCTTGTTGATGTTATACTAAACTGCATGTTGAACTTGTTGTAGTTAAATGGATACAAACAGAGATTTAGAATGTCAAAATGAAGAAGTTGGCACCAGTAGGACTTATGAAAATGAAGTCAAACGTGGTGCAACTATCATGCAAAAAGTCATTAAAGCAAGGAGTAATGGCATTAAATTTGAGGTATACTATACTCTGTTTGCTGTGTATTTTTTTAGCTTTTTTTAATAACATGTACTTACTATATGAGTTTATTAGGTTGGATGGAATGAAAGTGGTCAGCCAGTTGACCCCCACAGCGCAATGTTTGTGAGCTACATTGGGGTTGTTGTTCGTCAAAATATTCCAATAACAATTGACGACTGAAGAGATAAGGCATTAAAGGATGCCAAAGATATCATCTGGAATGATATTCAAGTAAATTTTTTGATCCAATCTTTTGTCATTTATAAATATTTTCATTGAAATACTTTACATATAATTTTTTTCATTGCAGACATCTTTTGTCCTTGATGAGGGACGAAAGAATTATGTATTGAGAGTTGCTGGCAAAATCCATCGTGGATTTAGATCGCATCTCTCAAACTTCTATCTTAAAGATAAAGAAGGAAACACAACAGCTGAACCTCCAAAGATATATCGACATTATATATCAAATGATGAATGGAAAGCGTTTGTTTCCAAACGTACTGACCCCGCGTTTGTCGTAAGTGATTAATTTATTAGCATTTGTGTGTTTTATTATTTATATTCGTATCGTATTTTAAATTTTTACATAATTGCTATTTTTTTATATAGAACATTAGTAAGGCAAATCGCGAGAGGGCAAGCAACCCGACGCACCCATACAGAAGGTCACGTATGGGATATGCACGTCTAGACCAAAACCTTGTAAGTCAATGTAACATCAATGATGAGGGAATTTGTATTATAAACTATAGTTTCTAACTAATATTTTGTTTTAACGAATAGCGGCAAGAGACCCAATCCAATCAACCGTTGGGTCGTCATATCTTGTGGAAGGAAGCTCGGGTAAATAAAGATGGAGTGGTTGATAACGAAAATGTTCAAAAAGTAATAGAACTTTGTGTAAGTATATTATGACTTTAATATTTTTCAATATTGTATTTATCACTTGAATACTTTTTAATATTGTATTTTAAAAATGCTAATGAACTTAACTATTTTAATGTTACATGTATTTTAGGAGACCATCTCTCAAAGTTCTGAAAATGAAGAGGGCAACAAGGCTAGTTGCAGGGACATTTTGGGCAAAGTTTTTAATGTTCCTGAATATTCCGGTCGAGTTAGGGGGAAGGGATTTGGCGTAACTCCCAGAAGCTTTTTTCCTCAAGAGAAGCGCCAAAAACCTTCCAACGAGGAAGTATTAGAGAAGCTCAGAATCCTATCTGAGCAAGTGGCACAATTGGTGAATACGAACAAAGACAAGCAACTTCCGGTTCAGCTCCAAGGTGAAATACAAATGGAGAGTGAAAGCGGGAGTTGCAACGTCGGTTTGAAAATTATTCCCGAGGTAATTAATTACTTACTTGCTTATGTAATTACTTATGCATTAAACAATATTATATATTAACTGTACTTATGTTTTAACTATTGATTTAGGGTGTCACTTCATGTTTTCTATACTTGTCCTCGCCCACTCATCGGAAGGTGGGAAAAGCAAAATTGTACAATACTTTGGGAGAAGTATTGCACAATACTCCGATCCCAAAGGGCCATGTCAAGGTATCGCCTACTGTTGCTTTCGAACCAACTGCACCGTTGCCGATACCGGACAACGACGGAGATATGCAGACATTGGGCGAAGCTATTGGTAGTTACGTGGCATGGCCCACGAACCTTGTTGCCCTCATTAAAAGCCCTCCCAGAAACAAATCAGTTACGTCTCCCGATAAGGTTTGTCACATTTATTGCATAAGCTTTGTCAATTTTTCCAGATTCAATAAACTAACATTTAACCTCATTTTTGTAGGTCCAAATAAATAAACCACCCGCACATCCAAAAAAAAGCAGCAAACCTCAAAAATTGGAGGTTAATAGAGCTGCCAATAAAGCTGCCAAATTTGCAGCAATAAAAAAATTGGATCGTGGCAAATCAGTCCCTGCTGCTGCTGCTCCTAAAATAAGTCAGCCACGCCTTGGTAAATACGGGGTGTGTCTTGACATCCAAGTAAAAAAGAACCTATGCAGCAGCGACGATTCGCGCATGATACATATGAATAAAAAAATATTCGGAGAGGAGTATGAGGAATTGTTCGACAAGGAGCACGTATACGAACTTCTCGAACATAAGGAGCTCAGTGCAACTATAATGAGCTTGTATATAAGGTAAAAAATATTTTTAATTGCATTTATTGGTAATTAATTAAATGTATTGGTAATTAATCTAGTTTAAAATTTTCATTGAAGGTTTTTGCATGAGAAGGTCGTGTGCCCGAGGAAATTATCGAATAAATACTCATTCTTATCTCCGCATAAAACGTCCATGTGGAAACTGGATGAAGACAATGTAAAGAAATACATTGTAAATATGTTTTTAGGAAATATTTCAAAGGATAAATTGTTCTTAGCACCATATAATTCAGGGTACGTAATTTTATCTTTTTTAATTGATGAGAATTTAATTTATTAGTTGTGTATAGACCAAATTGTTTAACCAATTTTTTGTTGTTGTAGGGCACATTGGGTTCTATTTGCAATCAATGCCGTCTCTGAAGTTGTATACTATTTGGATCCCTTGCATGGCGATTACAACAATCACTCCGAAATCAAGACTTTGTTCGACACGTAAGTAATATTCATTTATTTTTGTTACACATATATATAAATAAGTGTTTTTTCATGCTAAAATAATCACATTTATTCATTTGATAGTGCATTAAAAGTTTTTCGAGCTCAAAGAGGTGCGGTAGTGTCGAAGCAAAAGTCTAATAATATTACATGGATCCCAATAAAGTGCCATCGTCAAACAAACAACATCGACTGTGGGTACTACGTATTGAGATTCATGAAGGAGATTGTTGACAAGAATAAAACTATTATCCCAGAAACGGTACGATATTTTGATTATATGATTTTCATATATAAATTATCTATATATTTGATACTAACTTAATATAATATGTTCAATTTTTATATTGCAGTACTTTGAAAATTCCAGTCCATCATATTCTGAGCAAGATCTGATGGAATTAAAGGAGGAATGGTGTGAGTATGTGCTTGAAATGAAAATTATTTGATTTTCTGGGAAATAGCATGCTGTTGGGCAAGGGATCTGAATATTATATGGTGCATAGTTATTATATGTATATGATCATAGGACAATATATAAACTTGCATATGAATATGTTGTAAATTAGGTTCAATGTATATTTATACCAAATATGTTGTAAATTACTGTGTTACAGGATAATATATATGTATCATATTGTGTGAACTGATTATGTTTTAAACTGATTATGGGCTCTTGTTCTGGTTCTGGTTCTGGTTGTGTTACTAATTCTGTTTCTGTTTTAACATGCACATGAATATGTTCTAAATTACTGATTCTGGATGTGTTGTGTTGTGTGAACTGGTTCAAACTAATTTTGGATAAAAAGATAAAAGACAGCGCTTTATAAAAAAAGTGCCATAAAAAGCTAAAAAACGCTTTTAAAATATATAGAGGGTTAAAAAAAATAAAAAATAAAAAAAAATAACACCTTTAACAGCGCTTTTTATAAAAAGCGCTGTAAAAGGTACCCCAAATATGTATTATGGGTATGTCTTTTACAGCGCTTGTTACAAAAAAGCGTTGTAAAAGGTACTCCAAATATATGAAATATGGGTATGCCTTTTACAGCGCTTGTTACAAAAAAGCGCTGTAAAAGGCATTCCAAATATGTATTATGGGTATGCCTTTTACAGCGCTTGTTACACAAAAGCGCTGTAAAAGGTACCCCAAATATATGAAATATGGGTATGCCTTTTACAGCGCTTGTTTTGAAAAAGCGCTGTAAAAGGTACCCCAAATGTATGAAATATGGGTAAGCCTTTTACAGCGCTTGTTGTAACAAGCGCTGTAAAAGGTGCATAATAAGCGCGCGTTATAAAGGGTGCCTTTAAGAGCGCTTTTTTGGAAGCGCTGTTGTAGCTTTTACAGCGCTCAAATCTACAACGTTTTTTTTTTGAAAAAGCGCTGTAAAATGCAATTTTTGGCGTAGTGTACAAATTATATAAGTTTATATGATAATTATGGTATGTGTGATTTGATATATGTTAATTAATTTTGATGAATTCCGACTATACGATATGACATATGTTAATAGATATACTAATTAATATAAATATTATGGTAATGTTGTTTGATTTTGAATTCTATAATCTATGTATTTTATGAATAAAATTCAAAGTGTATATTTGAGTCTAATATGTGAACGTTGCGGCTATATGTATTTTTTTTTGTTAAATAAATAACCTAATCTACATGCATAATGTAGATTGATACATATAGAAACAAATGACATATCATTTAATTGGTATTCGCGTAGCTTATATTTTATCAATTTTTTTAATTATTGAAATTGCACTTTAATTTATTATGACTCAATTTTTAAGATTAGAACATAGACTCATAAATTTTTAAAACGATTTTGATTAAAATTGAGGAGACAAAAACCTAAAAAATTTATAAATAAGAGAATTAAAATTAAGTTGAGTAATGTCTTTGAAAGGATAAATAAAATAAAAAAATATTTAAATTTAATATTCAGATACAAATCCGTTCGAATGTAAAAAAGTGGAAAATTTTGAGAAGTAGTGATAATTCGATTCCGCAAAATAGTTTAGTAATAATATGAATTCCTTAACTCCCCTTTTGGAAAAATAATACTCTATTTAGAATAAAATATTGTAGTTGGAAAATTAATGAATCTGGTTACAAATTAAAACTATATACATCAGGTACCTTTTTGTTTATTTTTAATGTTCATAGAAACGCACTATTTAACCCTTGTTTCTAGCCTAGCAAAGATCGTACTAGTCATTTTTCTTCAAAATCGAATCTGTGATTGCGTTGTTTTTATTTGCAGAATCGAAGAATGCCGCTGAAGGTGTCCGAAGCCACAGTATCTACTTTTGATGCCGTCTTTGAGAAGTTCCGATCAGAGAGTCTCCAAAACAAAGCCAACCTCATTCTCTTCTTGGCTGACAACGACCCTTCTACCTCTCTCAGCTGGTGCCCTGGTATTTGCTCTTCTCATGCTTTATTTTTTGGTTTGATTCTTTTTCTGTGGGTGATTTTGATCTTAACCAGATGGTTCTTTTGTCAAGGGTTTCTTAGTTTTTTTTTTTTTTTTTGTGTGAATTTCACGGGTAAAAACTTGATTTTGAAATAAATATAAGTTGATACTGTACTTGATTTCATTGGCCATATCGTAGTATTAGTGAGGGGAACAACTTTCCCCAAAAAATCACACATGATTCCGGAAATGGGCCTCCGGACGAAATAATTTCGGATTTGTCTGAAAGTATTTTTCCAGACTACATTGAAGTTGTGTGTGTCTGTTTTTTCTGAATGTATGCATCCAAAGTGATCTTGGGGTGGGGAAGTTACTTCCATTAGTGAGTATTTTCTTTGATAACCTATTACTGTGAAGGCCCAAAAATTGGCAAAATGGAAAAAGATGGTTCCGAAATTTGGTGGGATAAACAACTTAACTAAGCACTTATGGTATGAAGGCTTATCATATAAGTCCTTATGTATAAGTTTTCTATAACAAAAGATAAAATAAAGTCAAATTATTTTTTTATAAGCTATAAATAGTTCTTATAGGTTATCCTTATGTGGGAGTGACTATGTACAGGGTTGGTGTTTGTTGAATGCTGAAGATGAAACCAAAGAGGAAATTGTGAGTTTACACAATGAGAAACTTGCCTTGGCGTATGGACAATTAGAATATTGAAGAACTTGAGAACGGTTCATGGATTGTGTTATAGGATATAGAATAAAGGGTATTAAAGTAGTTAAACTAGTGAAGGAGTTAGTTAAGAAGAAGTTATTAGCTAATGGGTTAGTTAGGATTATCTTGTATAAATATAGTTATTGAGTTTGAGAAAATCATCGAGTATTATCTTGTAAAGTTTAGTGAATAGACTAGTGACTCAATTCTGATGAAGGGGGGAGCTTTGGAGGAGGATTTCTCTCCTATTGTTCTTATTTATACTATACCTTGCCTCCTAGAGTACGCTTTAAAATAAGCAGTAAACATAGGTTTGTAACAGATTGTCACGAGGTCTTTAAGTTTATTAGTGATATTGCATAGAGAGAACGATATTGTGACAAGGCCTTTAAGTTTATTAACAGATTGTGAACATGTTTCCTCATTTCAAAAGTGGATCATGCACATGCAAATATTTTTCGTAATGATCTATTTTAGATGCAAATTTCATTGGAGAGTAATTTAACCAAGAGATCAATCAACCAATCAGGGTCAGCCCAAGACATAGAGAGGTCTAAGGAGAATTTAAGAACAAGGCTTTATAGAACCTATAATAGTATTTTAGTAAAATTGCTAAATTTTTTATAAAAAAATTATTTTTTAGACACTATAGAATAAACAGTCATTTATTAAATAAATATAACCGAATTTGGATAATATTTCTTTTTCAATTGATAATTTAACATTTGTTGGGAGAATATTAGTTTTAAATAAGATTTCATTATTTTTAGATTTAAACATATTAGAATATGAGGCATTTTTATTAAGTATAATTTATTTATTTTTGGAGGACTAACACGGTCACTTTAGTGGCCTTATCATTGGACCTGCCCTACAATCCATTTGAATAAAGAATTTAAACATGAAGTTGGAGCCGTAGTTGGGGATCACATAAGAAAATCAAAATAATGGTTTTTTCCCAGACTGTACTCTAATAAGATAGTAGATTGAAGGAAAAGTTTATTTATAGACACTGTTAAAGGTCGCCCTCTGTTAACCTATTAGGCCTCACCATAAAAATATTTGATTTAGGGAATTGGGAAACATACAAGTTATTTCTTCTTGTAATTCATCTTTGGATGTTTTATATATGAGATTAATTTTGATGCATTGTTAGTGTACAACTTTTTACTCTGTCAACTAATCACAAATCATCATTTGTATGACTTTTATGACAAATAAGAATAAAGTCAAATATTTTCAGCGATCAAATGATTGAGTAATTATTAGTATAAAACATCTTTACACTATCTGTGTATATTCTCCAGTTAATGAGAGTTCATGATGAATATGACTAGTTTTTCTCTTAATGTTTTGATGATATTTACCCTTTTGCCTTGTTAGATTGTGTGAGAGCTGAGCCTGTGATCTACAAGAAGCTGGAAACATCATCAAATGAAATTGCACTTTTGAAAGCTTATGTTGGAGATAGACCAACATGGAGGAACTCACAACATCCATGGAGGGTGGATCCTAGGTTCAAGCTCACAGGTGTGCCAACGTTGATCCGTTGGGAGAATGATTCGATCAAAGGTCGCCTTGAGGATCATGAAGCTCACATTGTAAACAAAATTGAAGCCCTTGTTGCTGATAAATGATTTCCATTGTGTGTCAGATAGTTGTTATCACCACCCACCATGTAGTTTAAACCTTTTTGGTGTACTCTTTATACTTATGCTGGATTTATAGCTTTGCTGGTAAAGCATATATATAATAAATAAATGTTGAGTACTAATGGTTACAAGGGAAGGTTTAATAAAGGATACAGCGGTTGGTTCTTACTGTGTTTGAGGGTGGTTTTGACTTTTGAGCATCATAAATAATTAAATATAATTTCTAATCTTATATAATGTTGTTGAGTTTGCTGTGTAACCTTAGACAACAAGAATTTGAAGTTACTTGAACTGAACCACGTGCTCATAGGCCAAAATAATACCCCTCATAAGAAATTGCGTGAATTTGAACATTTCTACTTCTTAACTTTTAGCTTGAAATCTATATGCTTCAATATATTTTGATCTTAATCTTAATAATAAACAGAGAACACACTTTCAAGACAATCTTTGGTTTTTTTAGCTCGTGTGGTTTTACCACCAACTTAGAGCATCTACAATAGCAGATTCTTTAAGGGTTCATAAGTCAAAGAATTTACTTTGAGTTCTTCAACATTGGAGTTTGCCACAGTAGAAAACAAGTTTTCTTTGAAAGCAATGATTCATTAGCATAAAGTATTAATATGTGAGATAAATTGTGCCATTTATTTTGAAATACATGAAATGTATTGTGGGATTCATTTTAAGTTCTTATGAAGTTTACCATTGAAGTAAAAATTGACTAAGTTGTTTTAGTGTGATGTGGGTTATTGGGACACACCTAAATAACCTTAAGTTAGTTCACCAATAGAGGTGCTCTTATATGCTGGAATGGTGGCTATTTTGTATGGTTTGCTTCAAGCTTGTTATTTGCTATAATAATATTGTGATTAAATTTGATTCCAAATTAGTTTTGGACTCAATCTTGGAGGCGTCGTCCTTCCATCCTCATGCTTCCATCATATTTTACAACAAGAAATTGGTAGCTTTTCTTTGGCATGTTCCCCTCCATCATAATGAGAGAAATGAGTGTGCAGATAAACTTGTTAAATTTGAAGCTTCTCATCATGATTTGATCAAGAGATGGTGGCTACGTCTTTCCTTTCTTGAACATTTATCTTACTAGCCAATGCGTTAGGCTTGGTTTCTTTAAGACCTTAGTCTTATTTTGGTTGTTGTTTTCTTCTTTTTTTTTTTTATTCATAAAAAAATATATTTTAGAATATACATAAAGAGAACACTTTCAAGATAATTTTTGACAACTCTCGATCAACAATCGTATTGTTCTAACATCACCTTAAAATATTATATAATTTCTACCCATTTATGTCTACATTTACACTACACCAATCACACCAACCTAAAAGACATCATCTAGAAGAGGGGTTGAATTGACCTACTATGATATCATAAAATGAGATACTATTGTTCAATTGGTGGGATCTAATTAACTAATCCTTATTACGTAATAAATATGCGATAAATTTAAGGCAATCAAATAATATAAAACACATGCGCCTCAACTAAGAAATTTGACTAACAAGGTATCGACTATGAATAACAAACATAATTGCTTCAGTCGGAGTCACCATTTTACCTCTATGAGGCCATATTATGAGGGTCATATGAATGGTAGGAAGACAAATCAGTCTCAACTGATGTGGTTGGTTGATCCCTAGGTATGTGCCTTCGTCCACATTCATGACCTCTCCTTCAATAAACATGGCCAAACAAGCCACGATATGCACAACTAGTCCTGCTAACCCGCCTCTTGCTCAATATCTCTAGAGTAATAGTCTCATGGACGTGATGATGGACATCCCATATACGATGGAATGGTAGCTCTTGAATGAGACGAATGAGGGCTTCAAAATGGCATGTCGAGAATTCTACACACATTAGTCGCACGTCTTGTGTAAACAACAATACTCTAATCGTTGTCAAAATCCCAAAAGTCATAGTTGTGAAGGATATTCAGTGCGCTTTCCCTGCTACGTGACAACTCTTAAAATAAAGAGATATGTAGAAAAAAAATATGCTTGGATTAATGCCCCTTCATTATTGAATTTGTTATGTTTCTAAGGGTAATTTAAGAAATTTATGATATTTTATTTTAGGAGTAGATATAATGATTTAGTAGAAACTATGTTGGGATGTGTTGAATTTGTGCATAAAATTATATTTTGGCTAACTCTGGAGCAAAGTTGTTCAATGTTGCAACAATTAGTGACATTATAGGAAGGTACAACAAGAGCACATAAATATGGGACCCACATGTGCAAATTTCAATGTAATAATTTGGGACAACTTATCACATCAATGACACATTAAAGGAATATTCTAATTGTCCTATCACTTTATTCTATTGGATCAAGAATTGTTTTATGAATACAGACAAAATAGGCTCAAATTGGAGAGAGAAAAACTATCAAAAAGTGTCTGATATAAAAAGACAACAACTGTAGACCTAAAGTAGAGAAGTTTTAAACAAATTTTTAGAATCTCCACTATAAACCTTCCACAACCATATTCCATCACTACCATCATCTTCCACCATCTTTTGGAGCCATTGAAGCTAGTTTTGGAGCTTTGTGTTGAAGAAAAGGAATGTGCACTTTGAGCTGAAGCAGATCAGATACATTTATTGTTTTGGCTTTTATTATTCTTCTTTTCCTCACCCTTAAATCCTTAAACACATTTGTAATGAAATCCTTTATGTAAGCTTTCATTTCCATGTTATTCCCTAAGCTCAATATATATGAGCAAAAGATCTTTGCAGTTAAGGATTAAAGAGGTTATAAATGAAAGTTATATGTTAGTGTGTTTATATTCCTCTTAAAAAGTTATTTTACCATTGTCTTTAATTCTCAAATTGACCACTTAAGTTTTATTTCTAATATTTTGAGTTTGGAAAATGAAACAGATGCAAATGCTTGATTTAATATGGATTAACTTAATATACTTGAAAAAGATATTAATGTTAAATGTCTAGGAATAGCCTATAAGTCCATAGGGAAGCTTTGTGTCATTAATGCCGCATTGGATTTGTAGTATGAACCTAGGAATAGTATTAGTCTAATGAAAATCATGATACCTCAGTTGGAAAATCCCTAAGATCAAATGGTCCCAAGAATGGTACAACATATTCAACATCTAAATGCACTAAAACAAATTTTATAATTGAATTGTATCCTTAAATTTCTTGCATATTTGACTTTAATTTGACTTTTGCCTATCAACCAAAAGTATTTATCTTTGCTACTTGTTACTTTGGATCTTGACTAATTTAAACTTAATAGATTTGGAAATATGTTTCTCTCATCTATATTTGCACTCTTGAATTTTATCGCAACAAGTATTTGGCACCAATTTAAGGGATTGAACATTGTTATTATTACAAGTGTTTTCAAAATAGAGAGCTTGTTTGTTCACTGTTACTAATAGTGTTGTGATTTGTGGTGAAGTTCAGGAAACTTGAAACTGTATGCATAGATCCAAATCATCACCTGAATTTATACTTGAGCCTGAGATAGAAATACTCTTTAAAAGAAGGATGAAACATTGAGAATTACAAGATCTGTTACTAATCCTAGACTTGTTGATCACTTGTAATAACAGACACCTTGATGAATTATGGCAGATCCTATTGTCATAGTGGAGTTTGATATCATTGGTATGGAAAACGATAGGGGAGAAGAATTATATAATATGTTTTCTTTGATCCTTAAGCTCTTGATACTAGCAAGAGGCTTGACGCTGAAGCCACTCAATTTGAATTCAATCCTATGATGTTTCACATGTCTCAGAAAATTGGGAAATTTATTGAAGTTGCCAATAACTTTAAAATATCTAATGTGCCTGATGACTATTTCAAATTAAGGTTGTTTCCAAATTCACTAAGGGATAAAGCAAAGACATGGTTGGATTCATTGGAGCCTAATATAGTAAATACTACATGGCAAGAAATGAAATGAAATTTTCTAATCAAATATTTCCCTCATGTTTTAGATTTTAGAGAAAGGAATGACACCACCTCTTTCAAGAAAATTGAAGAATAAACTCTATTTGAGGCTCAGGAAAAGTTTAAGGGGTTCTTAAGAAGTGTCCTTATCATGGGATACCATTTTGCATTCAAATGAAATCTTTTTTAATGGCTTGGTACTGAAGGTGCAAACACGAGAAGGGGGGTTGAATTGTGTTTGTCAAAGTTGATAATTTTTTGCTAATTTGTTGAAAACTAAGTTGGTTTTTATGAATTACTGAGATAAGAAGCAATCAAATTCAGAACTAGAAAACAATGAAAGTATAAATAATTTGACACATAGATTTATCTTGGTTCACCACTAACTTGGCTACATCCAGTCCCCTTATTCATAAGACTTTAATTCACTAAATCAAATACCTTGAATTACAAAGCACTTTACCCTCCAAGCTAATCTTCCCAAATAGCCTACAAGCCAAGTCTTCTCCCAACAACCTAGATTGAAGAAGGAACTAAACCACTATCGAGTTGGATACAAAATACTGGAACTTTAAACATTTTTTTCTAAAAAAACTGATAATAGTAATAACTCTCACACTCTAAGAAAAAACACTTAGAGAATATTTCTCATTCCAACAAGTGTTTCTCTCTTTGAATTCTAAGATGAATATAGAATCTTGAGCTTGAGTTCTTCTACTGTTGTATGCTTTTCGATGATATTCTTCTTCAGCCTTGAATATCTATTTATAGTTAAAATTAGGGCTTCAATTTAGTCTTTGTTTAATTATGAATTGTATCTTCTTCATATTGAGTTTGTAATTCAGATTGTTTCTGTTCGTATTTTGTTCAGATTGCGTTTGTAAATTCTTCAAATTGATTATGTTCATATTTTGTTTTATATAAATCTTGATCAAATCTTCTTCAAATCTTGACCATATCTTCTTTTTAACTTGGTCAAAGATTTTCTTTAGTTATAAATATGAATGAAATCTTATTTTAGATTTTCATCAATTATAAATTTGAATCAAATCTTATTTTAGATTTTCTCCAATCATAAATTTGAATCAAATCTTATTTTAGATTTTCTTCAGTTATAAATATAAATCAAATCTTATTTTAGATTTTCTTCAATTATAAATTTGAATCAAATCGGTTTTCTTCAAAAACATGAATCTTCTTTCATACTCTTTGAATTCAAATGTATTGTTCATATAAAATACTTTTGTTATCATCAAAACTATAAATATAAAATCAAATTGGTTCCAACATGTAACATCAACAAGGTTTATTCTTGATGCATCATCAAAAAGAGCTTTATTGAGCAAGTCTATTGCAGGATGTTATGATCTTAATAAGACTATAACAACAAATAGCTACCAACACCGAAACCTAAAACTACAAAATAAATAACATTGGTACCTGCTCATGAGAATGTTGTAGCTTGTATATATTGTGAGGGAAAGCATGTGCGTGATGAATGTCATGATAAACACATATATATTAATTATTTTAGGAATATAAATAAACCCTAGTCCAATACTTACAATCCAAGGTGTAGGAATAATACCAATTTCTCATGGAGTAACCAAGGGAGTGCTCAACATGCCAAACCTACCCACCCTCTTGATTTTCCATCAATACCTGCTCAAACATCAAAAGAACCATCTTTTGAACATATGCCTCCATTTAGAATGAGGAGTAGTAATTAGAAATTAGGAGACTGAATTAGGGAAAATGGCCATAGTTGTGAATGGAAGACCAAGTGGGTCCCTACTTAGTAAAACTAAAAAGTCTAGGCAATGAGGCTAAATGCACGGAGCAAGTCAAAGCCATTGACCTTAGAGTTGGAAAACACATTGATAGTGCTGAGAAGGATGTGGAAGCTATTCTGAAGCACGAGAAGAATTAGTCAAGAGGAATTATTGTTGTATGTGCCACTCAAGAGAAATTATTGACGTATGTGCTAAAAAAATCACAAGAATGTAATGGGTTGGAAAATGGAACACACTAAGGGAATTAGACAAACCATTTGTAGCATAAAATCCTATTGGAGGATAATTCCAAGAAGCTTGAATCGTATTATGAAGTAAGTGTTCAAGAAATAAATCATGAAGTGATTGAATGCAGCGATAGTTTATCATATATTTGATAATGTGTGAGTTAGTTTTGTGCAACGTGTGCCTAAGAAAAAGGAGTTATTGTAGTTTAAAATAAAAAGAATGAGATTATTCCAACTAGAACCGTGACATGTTAAAGGGTATGTATGGACTATATCAATCTCAACAAAACCACTAGAAATTATCATTTCCCTTTTCCCTTCATTGATAAGATGTTGGACACATTAGGAGAGCAAGAGTATCACTGTTTTCTAGATAGCTATGCAGGGTATCAAGGACACCGCTACTAGGTTCTAGGTTAGTTTGTAGTATGAGGAACTGAAAATCTTCCATACGAACTCGAAGAAAAATACAATGATATGTTTTAAGAAGATCGTAATGACAAAAGCACACCATTTTATTTTTTGATAAAAAAAAGTTATAACTACTACCCACATACCAAATAATGAGAAGCCATGTAGCGCATGAAGATCATGAAAAGACAACTTTGATATGCTCTTATGGAACTTTTGCATTTCGAATGATACCCTTTGGATTGTGTAATGCACCTGCCGCATTTTTTAGGTGAATGATTGTTAGAACAAGGTTGGTCTAGGAACAACTCTTTCATCATATTTTGATGATAAAAAAGTACTTTATGAGAACAACTTATTGGACTAATGATTTCATTGAGTGTATAGTAAATAAAACTAGGAAACAGAAGAAACTATATCAGAGGAAGTGAAGATGTTAGATGAAACAAAGACATTAGAGAAACAAATATGTAAGAGGAAACAAAGACATTAGAGTCAAGAGAAGTCAAAGAAAGTCAATGTAGTATTTAGAATGTGGTTATTACATGCATTGTTATGTGCACATCTGCCTTTGAAGCGTCTGCCTAGTATGCCTCTAAAGCTTCTTCACATCTACCTCTGAAGATTGAAGCATGTGTCTTTTTAGCATGTCTCTGAAGTTCGAAACATGCCTCTAAAGTGCCCACTACAGTAACTCTAAAACTTCTATTTGAGTTGCCTTAGAAGCTCATGTTTTTCCTTGCTCTAAAGAATACAACTTGTTCTAAGAAACTGCATCTGATAGGCAATATGCTCTGAAGATGCAACAAGATGACGTTGCCCATGCCACAAATTCCAAGTCATACAATTTTGTCTCTGCCTCTAACTACCTGAACCAAGCAACACAACATTTGACTTTGATGATCAAGTTATGTCATGATGAAGAAAGTCAACGACTTTGATGGAAAGTGAACATTGTGATGTTGATTGAGTTGTTTCATGATTATGAAGGTCCAAAAACATATTATGATCTATTCCCTCTGCTCTTAATCAAGCCTGTGAAATAAGATTCAAAAATAATTATTTTCAAGTGCTATCTGGACATTCTCGCAAAAGTCATTCTAGAAGATTTTGTTGAAGATTTGCTTTTGAATTTATCAAGCTTCAACGGTCATATTCCCAAACCGTAACTATTAAGATTTATTTTTTTGTGAAGATCTTTGTTGACCTCTGTGACACCCTAAATCCCAAAATAATATATATAATAATTTATATCATATTCCTATAAAATTTGCAGCGGATAAATAAAATTATATTTTCAAGAAAATAAAAACTTTTGTAACTAATTTAGGATATCACGTTTCTCAAAGTACACATGCAACAATTCAAATTTTATTACTCAAATAAAACAATTTAATCTCAATGAACTTGATTTAAGTATAATTACTTGATTTAATTCTAAAAACTTACTAGTACTTTTAAGGTTTTCATACAAAAATTTGATTCAAATTAAATAAGTAAAATACAAATTAAAACCCTTATTCCCAGTATCACCTATCAGAGCAGGGTTCCTCCCAAACTTGAACTTCATGACTCATTAACCTGTAATAACTACGATTTCGCAAACGCAGGGCCCAGCCAGTCAAACACAAACAACGAAGGAGGTGAGTTTTGAAATCATGTTAATAGTATAATATGAGTAAGAAGAACACGCAAACAATCATAATAGAACCATATCATAATCACTTTACGATATATCAAAATATTTAATTAAATAGTATCATATTATAAAATCAAAGTCACTCAAGTAAAATAATCATCTCATTATAATATGCATCAATCATCTAATTATTATTAACTTTGAAACACATCAATCACAACAAACAATCACAAGGAAATGCAATGCTATGCATGAGCTTAGACTCTACTTCGCAATGTGGTACCATTCTAACTCTGAAGTACTTGGTTAGGAGGCCATGATACTATGCCACCATCCCGGTGGACGGACAATTCAATTTAGCCCTGTCCTCATAGATCCCCTCAACTCAACCTGAGACACATATACGTGACAGTCGAGGTAAACGTGTGTTGCATGGTAGCTCCCGACATTTGGAGTGCTACCTCCAAGTCACCTAGGAATTCCCCACCGGAATACCTCCAAGGTCTAACAATCTTGCCTTAAGGCTCGACAGCAGACCGCCACGATCAGGCTCATTCAGTTGTACTTCCCCATAATCACTAGGTTTGTCAGGCCCTACCTATATGATGATAAAATAATCTCCACTTCACAAATACACAATATTTATTTTCTCCCCCCGTTAGCTTAGACTACTCCATTAAGAGCACCATATTTAAGAATCATCACTATCTCATCAAGTATGGGGTACTTCAATATTTTCATCACAATTTTATAATATCATTAACCATAAATAATCATGATCATCGTATAAACTCATCACAATTTTATAACATCACTATCATCAATCAAAAATCATCATTATCATCACGTAAGCATATATCAAACCATGCATCCATATTTTATTATCACATCACATAATTTCATCTAATCAACCATGTACACATAATTTCATTCAACATCCAACATCACAATAATAACAAATATCAACTACCACACAAGTATCGAAAATTAAATCAATCAACATCTTATAAAAATTTCTATTTCACATTTTAATCTCACAATTCTCATATTTCAAATTAATCAATTTATCTCTCAAAGGGCTACTGCCGTACGTAGCAAGCCCCGGATGAATCGTTGGGAAATACGGTTTTCCCGTTCATCTCACAATATATTATACTCATGAATTCAAACGCTCTCTCACCCCTTACCTTATTTTGACGCTTTCACACACAAATACGATTCCATGAGAAAACTACCTTTGTTCATTGACTCTTTGTCCTTCAATCGATCTAACTCGACAGTTTATGGGTGAAAGTCAAAATAAATTATGAGGAAATATTCTAAAAAACTAAATTCGAAAATCGGTCAAAGAAAATTACCATGAATCAGAAAACCAATTAGTGGATAATATAGCCACTTTTCACACGGTCGTTTTGGCGTTGGTTTCACTCAAATCGGACTTACGGTGAAGGAGAACGATGCAAAATAACGAACTCTATAAACGGAGAAGTTGGGTATTTTAGAGAGAAATTGAGGTTGTAAAAAAAATCTGGAAAATTATATTTAATTGACGAGTTAAATGAATGAAATAACACACTCAATATTGGACGAAAGTGGAGAAAGTTTTCTGGAACAATTATCGATCACCGGTGTCAAACGATAGAGAGTTATTTGGCTCTCACGAAACCAGCTTTTTCAATGGTATTCTTGAACCAACTGTGTCCACTCTTCACAAGA
The DNA here is from genome assembly GCA_037974775.1 of Cicer pinnatifidum. Lineage (NCBI taxonomy): Eukaryota > Viridiplantae > Streptophyta > Magnoliopsida > Fabales > Fabaceae > Cicer > Cicer pinnatifidum. Next base: position 804,165 of record JBBPBR010000004.1, read on the forward strand.
TCCAGGGATTATCTTTATCTTTGGTCTCTATCCATTCATTCCTTTATCTAATGTAGTATATATCTTTTATCCACAACCATTATCAGGGGGGCTTTGTATCCGGCGGCTTCATATCTGGATCCAATAGATTCCCATTGATATTATCTTCGCCCCTCTCCTCTTCACCCCTTTTAGCATTATTTTGCTCTAATGTATTCTTATCTTCTAATGTAAGGGAATTCTTTCGTGCGTGATTCTTCTCTCTGCCGGGCAATTATACCACCTCTTTCCTGTTCCAGCTGAACTAATTTCTGAGAAAGAGCACGATTCTCTTTTTCTAAAATCGCATTTATCCTTTTTAAATTCTCTAAGAGTTTTGTTCCAATGTAATTTAGACATGACGAGTCATTGATATCAAGTGGATCTGTACCTACACATTTTTCATATTCATCAAATAAGGACTTCCTCTTGGTGTTATCAAGAGTTCTAAGAGTGATAGTACTCTCTATCTTTTTAACCACAAGTTCTTTCCAATCGGGTCGAAAAGGATAAGTAACCTTCTCCGTCAGAGTTCGGGAGGGGTTGGCGTACTGCTCTTCAAACCATTCAGGAGTTATAACACTTCTACCCGCTCCCTTGAACTTTAAGACCTTCTTATTGCCTTCAGACTCTTCTGTGGCATAGCAATAGCATTTAGGTGCTAAAAAGTATCCCTCCAAGATCCTATCTTCTAATTTGAATTTACCTAAAACTGAAGAGGAAACATCTTCCTCCGGAAGTGGATTACCAAGGACAATAGAGTCGGTGTCTGTATAGAAGCAGTCTTCTCTTGATGTATACTTGTACATATAGATCCTAGAGCAGGCTGTGATCGCAGCGGCTAGTTGGACCGCGGAGTTCTTCGGGGGCTCCCAATAAGAAGGCCCCTTACCCGGATTGGTAAGATAAGATACCATGTATAGATCCTCTCTAATAAAGACTTCGCCTATAAACTCAGCGCGTCTAAATAGAAGGTCACGTCTAGAATTATTGCACATCTCGGTTTTTGTGCTTTGAGGATTGATGCCAAATCTACCATATAATGAGTTCATTAGAATTTTATATACATAAGAAAGGGCGTTATTTCCCATCTTTTTAGCATTGGATCTGCTTTCAAAGAGAGAGTTAACGTAGCCCTTGAATGGACTTTCCATCTCCTCGAAGAGGTATCCACAAATAGGTATTATAGTGTAGCCTATCTCTCTTGCATACTTGAGCTCCTCACTATAGTAAACCCCAACAAAGGTGCCAGTTGGAAAGATAAGAGTGCCATCCTTCTTATTCCGATAGGGAAGAAAGGGTTTCTTTATACTCTTAGGGCATTCAACATAAGCTTCAATGAAGCCAAACATGCTATCTAATGTAATGGATTCTAAATCAGAATGCCAGACCGGTATACCCCCAGGCATTGGGTATTCCTTCATAACAAAAGGATAGAGAGAGTTAACATCATAGTAGTATAGGTGTTTCCCGTATAGGGTGTATGCGTCGGTATGCCCACCGTAATATCCACGCCGAATAAAAGTATCCTCATTCTGATTAGGGATGTGGATACGGTGCTTATTTTCATCGTAATATTTCTCACGAAAGAGACTTAGAGCCAGTGAGGCTATTGTTAGCTTATTTACAATGTCGGCCTGGTAAGCCTTATAATATATGTCCTGGAAGGTCTGCATAATACCCCCAAGCAGAAGAATATCCTGCGCCATATAGTCTAACAAACTTTCTTTCATAATACTAAGACTTTCTAGTCTTACATCCTCATAGGAAATAGAACCTTTAGAACCTAACTCTGGGCATAGATTCTTAGCAAGGTCATCTAGTTTGCCGGGGAGTAGATGTAAGGAGTCTCTGAAGGTAAATAAGAGCATCTTATGTTTAGAATAGACAGCAATCTCGTAGAGTCTATTATCTCTCATAAGGGGCTTGACCGTGTAATTAGGATGATATAATGCTAGGTGCTTAAGTAGGAAAATGCCATCGAATCGACCTAAATTATGGAAGTAGATAGTTTTAGCCGAGCTATTTTGTCGAGTAATAGCCGCAACCCTAAAGATAAAAGATTTGAGCATTTGGGTGCTCCTTTCTTCAAAGGTAGGGAAGACTCTTGAAGAGTAATCTTCGCTGAAGTAAGTAGTGATACTATCATGCCTAACTTGAATCCCCGGATGAACCACCATGACACCTACATACAGCATAGGGTACATGATGAGTATTATCGATTATTATGGTCTCAGTATCGGCCACCAAGAAAGGTCTCAGGTCTATCTTCCCCGATTTCCTAGGAACTCTTATATACTTAGAATACTCTCGAGAAGTAGAACGAAGACTTTTAACAGGTAAATTGGTAATATAGAATTCTCCAGAAGCTGGCTTAAGGCATTCAGAGAGAACCTCCTCTAGCAACTCCTCGTTAAAACGAGGAGGCTCTTTGATATCATCTTGAAAATGAGCTCGAATTGCTATTCTAACAACCAAAAAGCCATCATAAATCTCAATTAATTTCAATATACTACGAAACACATGAGCATATATCTCTGACTTAGAAATTGGCGTACCATCATCCAACGTTAAGGGAATAGACTGTTTATTTAGTGGTTTTGCGATTTCATCATCTTCTCCTATTTTAAAATAGAATATGATATTAGCTTTCGCGTACCCTAATAAGACAGGATAAACATAGCGTACTAAGAGATACATCACACTTAGGCTGAGGAGGTCTGACTCGTGGACCAATACAGGTTCTCTATACTCCAAACACGGAATTAGTAACCTAGGGTGCGGAAATATCGATTTCTTACTAGATATGGACTGAATCCGGTTCAATAAGATAGATGTTTCAGTAGCTCGAGTACGACAGTCTGTAGTGTACGGAACATTATGCCCACCCCGAAGGGTTCTCATCATCATCATCATCTAATGGTGAATACAATAGTCCCCATTGAGGGCACTGCGGAACCTCTCCCACTTATCCAAATGCTCAGCAAATATCTTGTTAGGTCCGCAGACAGCCTTACAATAGAGTTGATAGCTTTGTTTCAACTGCTCGGTGATTTTCTTCCATCCTGCTACATTCCTGACCTCGGATGGGGGAGAGCCTCCAATATTTAAGAATTCATCTAGAATATGGTGTGGTATGATCTTATCATCAAAATACCCCAAATGGAAACCTCTATCATTTTTATGGTAGCCTTTATCTATAGCAGGCTCGATAATATTTCTATAAAGAAAGCGGTTAATGATTTTAAGTGGGGGCCCCATTTCCATAATGATAGATAGGTAAAAAGTAGGCATATTACTACAACTATATGTATTAGTTATGAAGTTGTCGTGCACTGTGTACAGAGGTAAACCATATTCGCCCGCATAGAACGCCATAGACATAGCTATTTGAGCATCTTTTTGATGAATGAAGTTCACGAATGTGGAAGCCCTACTTTTCCTCTTATCCCGCACATTTGAGGGAAACGAGAATGTGACTTTATGAGACTTTCTCAACTTAGAGTTGAACACTCTAACAGTGTGTTTTTCCATCTTTTTATAATCCTGTGATGTGCTAAAATATTCCGCGTCGTACAAGACAGGTCGCTCTAGGGAAGAGCAGACCCGACCTACCAGGCGGATCAGACCGAAAAATGCATCCATATAACTATATCTTGTTTTCCAAAATTGGAAGCATAAAGCCGCCAGTTTTGGACATTCTTTTGGCAAGACGTCCTGGCTAAGACACTCTTTAAGATCCTCAGTTGTGCTAATAACGGTTTTACCATAGATTATGGGCATAAAAATCTGCTTAACTATACTCCTAGTTAGGACCCGATCCAAGATCGCGCATAGCTCCGGATTCACGTCAAGAAGAGAGACCTTGAGGAATTCAATTAATTCAACTCTGATGTGAGAATAGATGTCAAATATATCTCTGCCGTTATCAAAAAGATTGGTTAGTGACGCAAAACATTCATCAAGGAGGAAATATGCCATCAGTTGATAAGCGCTAGCGCTAGCATCCTGAGTTACAGGAACAGTATTATACAGGTCGGGTAACGAGAGACTTTGACAGCTTTTAACGGTCGCCATATAGAAGAGATAAGTATTCGATAAATATTGGAAAGGCCGTTTAGCCTTCTGTGAATGAGTCAAGAGAGTCTTTATCTTTATCTGATTCGCCTCGCTATCACTTCCATTGTGCTTCAACAACAAATCATCTATGCTGCAGCTCGCGTCGTACAAAGCCCCGACCTCATTATTTAAAGCCTCTTTCTCATTTTTATATGATTGATAGAGGAATCCAGTAGCGGTTAGATATTTTTTTTTATAGAATTCATCCTCATCATTATTTTGAGAGGCATATTTAAGACCATCTTTACAATCAAGAAGTAGTAGACTTCGGGCTAAATCCCGCTCGTGGAAGTGAAAGATGCCACTGCGGTAGATTCTACCTCTGAAGTCTAGAAATGCCGGAAAGTATAAAGAATACCCATTGTAGCCCTTTGCAAGATCTATAATTGTACACTCATAACGAACCTGCTGCATATTCTTCATCAATAGAGCGCACACTTCACTAAATTTGTATATAGTTTGAATATCTAGATTCTTATTAAAATGACTTCTTAGTATCCCAGAGGCACGGGGAAGTATTGCCTTGGAAAGAAATTCGGGCATCAAGAAGCCATAATCTTCAAACAAAGCCCTATGTTTAATAATACAATTAAGGAATGGAGTATTTATTTTAAATGCTTGACGCTGCAAGCTACTGATGGAAGTACAAAGTCTCTTTAGCTTTTTATGACTTTCAGGATCCTTATTTAGTCCGAAATAGATGAAGAAACTCTTAGCATCGGGTGAACTCATACACCGCTGAGTGCTGTAGATTTGGCCTGTAGGGTTGCTTAAATACCCACCATAGATATCTGAGAGATATAACCACGTTCGGTCGTGTTCAGGACGGCGGGGAGCCCAATCTTTTGGAGGAAATACCATAGGTAGACTTAACTTAATAGGAAGTAATGCGGTGTTAAACAAGCATTCGGCATAAACAAAAGAGCTCCTATAAGAACTTTGTGCCTTTTTGACTACCTTTTTGACTTTAGGAATACCCCCGATTATAGAATCAGATACATTTACTTCATCCGTATTATATGTTACCAAACGCAATAGACCACGCCTAACTAAAAATTCTACTAATCCAGTACCAAAGGGATACGCTTTAGTTTTGGCTTTAGTACCTTTCTCCTCCGCTACTTTAGGCTTATTGACCACACTATTATCACGCAACAAGAGTGAGGCATAATCCCTTACATTACATTCTATACGTTCAATCAAACTAGCAAGACTAACCGAATTCTCTAGATTAAACAGTTGGCCAAGGGAGTGAACGAGTAGGCACTCTAGGGAGTGCTCGCCAAACTCTTTCAACAAAGACTGATCATTATCTGAGAGTACTAATCTTAGATTCTTAACTTCGTCGGCAGAAAGCTCTGAGGCGCCGGATTCTAGCCTATCACCTCTTTGAGCATAAATAGTCATTCTACCGGGATGATCTTTATCCATAAGATACTTCCCATGAAGGAATTCTTTGGCACTTGGCAAGTCGGTTTTAGTTAACATCTCCATGATGTTAGGACATACCTTATACAGAGACTCCTCAGAGTAGTTCAAAGTCAGATCCTCAATCTCTCTCTGAATAGATTCATATAATTTATCATCTTTAATCTCAAATTTATACCTGTCAAGAAGATCAAAGACCAAACTCTTATAACTTTTAACAAATTCACATTTAGGCACATTGATAATTCTTGTTTTAGGATCCATAATTTCCTCCACATGAAATTGAGATTGCACCACATTTAGAGTATCCTTCTTTTGATCCCCCTCGAGCCTACTATCGTCTTTCGAATTAAGCTTCCGATTTAGTTGGTGCAGACGCTGAAGGATCAGCTGACACTAGATAGGAAAGGCTTTCGATCGAGAAGCTCTCGAACCTGTTCCGAAGTCAGTTTAGGATTCGGTTGGTGTTCCGACATCCCGAATCGAGGTGGCTCTAAACTCAGGTTTACCTACCTCTCTAGTTAAAGAGAGAAGATAGGGCTTCGAAATCTAATTTCCTCTCCTAAGTGCTTGCTGGTTCCAGACTCCCTATCTTGGTTGGCTGTCATTTCCAGAGGAGTTGGACTGCTTTCCACTGATAGTATCCAACAAGGAGTGAAGAGAGGGAAAGTTATCTCTAGCATATATTTATTTAACGGAATCCATCTTTCTTTTGATATCAATTGAACAGAGGCTTAGTTGTGTGATTCATATCCACCAGTGGATCAAGGGTAGGTTCTTAAAAGGCCTTCGAAAGGAAACTCCTGCAAATCCTGCCTGGCCTGGAAGGATAAAAGTGTACCCTTGAGTTAAAGCGCGCCCTTGGTCCTATTGCTACTGCTTCTGATTCACTTGCTAACAGCGCTAGTAACCTCTTGACTTAGTAAACTACCCCATTCGTAGTGTCCTTCCTCTACTGCAGGTCGACTCAACTTGCTCGTGGAAAGGCAGGAGCCTGGAAGCCAGGAAGAACGAGCCCTTAAATTATTCTATTCTGACTTCTTCTACCAAATGAGCATAGAAAGAAGGGTAGACGCTCCTTTAGCCATCAATCCATAACGAGACTTAGGTGATCCTATCTCTCTTATAGAGAGGGCGAGAAAGAGCTATGGCGGGGCAGAGCTTGGAGCACTTAGTCGAAGCATCTTCGCCACGCGGGTACGGGCATATCATAATATAATTGGATAAACTCTCATGTGTGAAATAGAATGGAAGTTATAGAGAACTTAAGAAGTGGTAGAAAGCGCTCAACCAAGAGGTGATGACGCTGATGTGAGAGATGTTGTGGTAGATAGGGAATTTGGTTTGGATAACCAAGATCCATTATATACGATGAATGAGATTCCAATGAGAGAGTCGAGAGCCAAAGAAGACCTTCGACTTGTCTTGTCAGGATTATGGAACTGGCCTGAAATTTCAGCATAGTCTTTCAAGATCTTAAGAATCTCCTTGGCATCGTAATCAAGGATATGAATCCACTGAGGCATCCCTATCTCCTTCCTCAGAAACGGAATCTAGGGCCAAGGGGAATGTATTAGATTGAGTCTTTTCAGCTTCTATCGACTCTCTATGTTGACTGGGGAAGCCTCTCAATGTGCAATTTTACTTTGCTTTGCTAGCCCTATCTTTATTATTTTGGCCTTATCTCGTAAAGAAAGGAAGGCTCATGAATGACCAATCCCTGGAGGAAGACTATGATTCTGCTTCTTTCTGGTCGTACTAGGCCATTAAAGTCTCACTACTTATTATTTATGTGAATCTTTGTATCCCCAAGGAAATCCCATGATGCATTGAAATAGCCAGGTTGGATCATCATAAAACACAGGAATGGGTGCTCAATCAATGGAATGTTTGCTTTTAGATCTCTTCCAGTGCTTATCAAATAAAAATATCAGGTTGAAGTCGAAACAAGGGCTTTAGCGCCTGTGTACATGTTGCGCTGAACCTCTCTTCCTACCGCTAGGAGTGAAATAAATTACGTGGCTGCCCGATCATGACGTAGTGCGAGTTTTTTCAGAAAAGGCTTGACTTGCTGCTCCCCTATCCGAATCCCACGAGTGACTAAGCGCGAGACGAGCCATAACATAAGGGGCGAAGCTACTCTTCGTAGAATCGACCATAGATATCTTCTTTTTGAAAAAGAGAATGCATTCCTATAGTTCTATATTTAGTAATTCCAGAACTCTTTCTTGTGTATTGAGGATCATCGAAATAAGCCAAAATACTATTTCTATGAAAAATACCATTGATAGGTATTTCAATGGAAACACCGGAAGGAGACATTAGTTTGTTCTTTTGTTCTTGAATCCATTGGAATGGAATAACAAATCTATTTCTTCGCCTTTTCGCCAATAAATAAAAAATATTGTTAAAAATAGCAGAATACATCAAATGAGAAGAATCCGTACATATGATTTGATTAAATATTGAATAATCGGTAATCCCCCTTTCTTTTGTACCAAAAGTTTCGAAATTTAATAATTTATGTTTTCCTGGATCATTCCTTACTAAAAGGTTAGAAATCTTTTTTTTTTTTTTTTTTTCAGTAGAAAGAGAATTACTGTTAATTTGATCTTGATCCTTGCGAAGTAAAAAATCGATTGTATCAGACCTGCACGACTTTCCCGATAATATCCATAAATGACTTGTTTTTGGTAAGATATGTACATTACTATACAAAAATTCGGATGCATGGTACACATCGGTACTCCAATGCATTTCCCCTTCTGAGTCAGAATAAATATGTTTTCGAACCTTTTCTTTCAAATTAAAAGTATATGTTCCCGCGCGGATCTCAGCAATCACTTGTTCTGATTTTATATATTGATCATTTTGAACTAATAGAAAACTTTTTGATGGAATAATCATGTTATGTATAATATCGTAACTTTCAATAGTTACATACAAGTCTATATTACATATAAAAGCAGGATATCCATGACGTGTACGTGTAGGGTGAACTAAATCCTCATTAAATTTAATTTTTCCATTCGAGGGGGCTCGAACATATTCTGCAGTACCCCCTGTGAATACTCCACC
>JBBPBR010000004.1:820307-857623 GCA_037974775.1 Cicer pinnatifidum
GATGGCAGAACGACTGACTCCTCCCTTTCCGTTAGCCCAATCCGCTTTATGATCCCAGTTGGTACTAATCTTATATCGGGCGAATTCTATGTTCAACAAATAGTTGAGCGATGGAAGGACAAAGGAACTGAATAAGAACAAGCGAGACAAAGGGATATTAAAAAAAAAAGCCTTCTCACGAGCTGGAGTCGAACCAGCACCTCTGGGATCAAAATACAGGCCCAGCGAACTACCTTTCATTCTGATCGTGACTTTCAAAAAGAAAGAAGAGAAAGAAATGGGAGTTGGCGCCTACATAACAGGTAGCTTGCTTACCAAGCCATCCCGGCTTTTAGCTCCTCCAGTTCGATTATTATTTTTTATTATTTATTGACTTATAATAAAAAATACTACTAACTATCAAAATGAAAGACGATCGATTATCTACCCAAGAAGATAGAGAGTCCCACATACGAGAAAAGGTCACAAATAGAGTTGAACCAAGTAACATTGCAAAGGCATAATGATAGTAGGGTCGGGATATCCCCGCCCTCCGAACCGGACGTGAAGGTCTCCCCTCATCCGGCTCTCTGCAGGGGAATCTCCACTCACTGCTTCCCCTAATATCCTCCACCACATCATGGGGGTTTACAGGAGATCCCAGAGGCTCGCTCGGAAAGGCTGCTATACCATACCTTTTGACTCAACTCTACTCTAGTAGTCACTGGACTCACTATAGTAGTCCGTCCGGCTGCTCTTGCTGAAATCATTACTCTTCATTCTCCCGTGCTCTAGCAATTGCGCTCCCTAGACCACTACCATGTAGTTAGGTAGAGACAATAAATCCGTAGTGACGGGAATCTGGGGATCCCTATCAATATCAAAAAATAATAATATATGTATAGAGAAGCTACCTTTCTCTCACTCAATAGATGTATCTGGTACGGTACAGTACAATACGAGACGATGGAATGCTATGGGATGGATGGTAGAGGGCTGCCTGCGCCCAAAAGCGATGATTCACTTGTCCCCTTGTCCATAGGGACCTCGTGGCATACAACCGAAACGACTCCCGCTATATAGCCGCCCCTCTCTCTCTTTTTATAGCCTCGTGGACGGACTAAAGAAGGGAAGTTACAGAACGGGGCAGTGAAGAGAAGTAGACAGCAAGCTTTTCTCAGCCCCCTAACCTTTCGATTATTATTATAACGCTAGCGCGCCCCTATCTCTAATCTAAAGGGGCGTAAGCACTTCACTCGCTAGGGGATGGGATTCATTCACTTGCATTCCTGCTAGCACTACAAAAAGCTCCGGTCTTCACGCCCCTACTACTGCTGTGCAGCCTTTCCTCGGGTTCGTAGAGTCGGGTTTCCCGTTTACCCACAACGGAGGACCCCACTAGACCAGGCAGGCGGCCACGGGTCATAACGCACTCTTCGCACAACAAATCCACTTTGAAGTTGACTTATCCGCTCGGCCAATCGTCGGAATGTGTACGATATACCATAAGGGCCCAATATCTCAATAGCACCTTTGTCTAAAGCTTCGAATGATACTTCATATCCGAAACGCAGGAACGATCTGACTAGAAAGTCATTCAAAACTTGATCGAAGAACCAGCGTTTATTGAAGCAGCTATAGAGTCGATTACAAAAAGTACTTGTTTGAAAGGCTCGTTGGAATTGATCCGCTACAGGATTTACATTATACGCAACAGAAGCACCTGAAATACTAAACAGAATAGGTATAAGCTTGGTAATGGTTGGAGCAGCAAACTCGGATTCGGCAAGAATCTCATTTTTTGGTAGTACGAAGGGGGAATTGGCCCAAAAATTGGATAGGGGTCAAGACACAGTCGGGCGCCGGCGGCTGACTCAAGTGCCCCCCGAACCGCGCGAAATGGTCGCCTATTACACGGCTCACTAACTCTGCCTGGGGTATGGGGGTACCTATTATTCGTCGGCGGTCCGGCGCACCCCTACTCACTTAAAGGATGCTGCTTAATGACGAAGGAAATTATTTCTTAATTAATCTAGAGACTTCGTTCCCTTTCGTTAAGCACATCGAGCCAGGAGTGGACATCATCATCTGCAGACAAATCCAGATCCTGTTTCATCATTAGCTTAGCTAAAGTGGAATAGTATGACTGGCTTTCCGGAAAATGAGACGAAACCCGCTTTCTCACTTTTTTCATTAACACTATACTCAAGTGGGTCTTCCTTTGGGCTTTGGCTGGCCTTGGCTTCGGTGTTCCTCTCTCTGGGGTTCCTATTTTGTGCGTTGGAAGTTACGGCCTTCAATCTTTTGTTGGTTGGAGTGGTTGTCTATTTCTATAGGCGTCAGGCCTACAGACCTCCCCTCTACATCGATGATGATGGATGCTAGTGGGGCCGGGGGGGGGGTGACAATCCTTCTTATTCTTTTTTTGAGGGTCTCTCTGGCTGGTTTCAAAATACCGCGGGAAGAAATAAATTAGCAGCCTTCTCAGGGAGTCGGGCAGCGGCTTCTTGGTGCGCTCGAAAGAAATTCCCCGGGCATAAGCGGCGAGTCTATCTTTAGGGACTTGGAACAGCCCGGAGGAGAGCCCGCACCTCAACCAGAGGCTGCGCAGCCTGGGCAAGTTCCAGAAGGGCCACTGGGGGAAGTCTTTGAGAAGATCAATACAAGACTTATCTTTGCTGCCTCTAAAAAGAGGGGGTGGCAGCCCCCCATAGATGAGATTATAACTTTGATTAACCTCAAAAGTCAGGTTATATCTCGGATGGCCGAGCTGGACCCAGACCCTTTCTGGGTTGAAAACCGAACCAGCCTTCTGGGAGACTCCATTTTAACAAAAAAAAAGTGGGAATATCGGCCAGAGACTCTTACAAACCGACTCGCCCAGTTGGATAGAGAGGGGACAAAATCTGCCTTTTTCCGGGAACTTCGTGCATTGCGCGAAGAATATCCACAAAACTGACCCCCTGATTTCCGAGATGTTTTTTTGCCTATCGTTTATTTTCCGAACAAATCTAATGGATCGGGATTGGTATAAGGTCACCTATTGCTACTAAGAACCTAACAGAACTTTTCAAAAGAGAGTTTATTTTTCACACAAATGATTGTTTTTCGGTTGGATCGAGGTCCACTTCTGGAACCCCACCCGCATTAGTAGAGGTGCTTATTTACTAAAATACTGAGTTGGCCTTATCTTCTGCCACCGAGCCTGTGTTACTAATTCCCCTTCTTGGCTTGATAGTGAAGGTAGTGGTAGTCAAGCATGTCTGTGGCTAGAGGAGAAAAGCATCTTTGAAGGAATTCAATTATAATAAGATATTTGCCTATGCTTTCTTAGTTAGAAGAAGAAAGTTGGGACAGAGGCTTACAAGCCTACAGAGTCGGAAGTCGATGATAGAGGTTAATCATTACAAGCACTCTTAAGCGCGGGCAAAAAAGAAGCAACAAGATGCTTACTAAAGGTGGGACATAAAGGAATATCCTTTAAGGCATTTCGGGAATCGGTCTGATTCTATCTCTATTTGTTCCCTTTTAAGATAAGAAAGGAAGGATCCCAAAGAATCGATCTCTCTTTTAGTTGTTGAATCTCTCTTTGATTGATCAATGTGTGATATTCCGAATCCTCATTACTAATGGAATCAAAATTTTCTCTGGATTGATCAGAAGATCCTTTCTATCTACTCCGACTGAGAGATGGCCCCTTTGCGGTCGTGAAAGCCGATGCTGAACCCTTGCCGGCTTAATAGATCCAGGATGTGCCTTCTACTCCAGGAGACCCTTGACTCTCAACGAGAGGGATCGCACGCCTTTAGCCCTTTCCTAAACTAAATCTCTTCTCAACTACGAGCCGTAGCGGGTAAAAGAATGAAGAGTAGCTAAATGAAAGAAGTGAAGCAATGCGCTGCGAAGGGACCACCTATCAGTGGCCGACTTAAGGTCAAAGCTGAAACAGTCGAAACTAGGAAGAACTAGACGAAACAGCGGTTTTGTTTGGTTAAATGTACCATCCGTTGGCAGGCGGCGTCAAACCTCCGCAAACCCTTGGTGGACAGGCTTAAGCAATCGCTGATTCATGTAGTTGGAAATAGCAAATATCCGGCGCTTGCCAGCGCCCTCAAGGGAGCAACCTAAGCGACCAGTTACCGGTTGAATACCTAGTAGCTGGATGGTAAGACAGGACCTATACGCCTCTCAAACCAATCTAGGTCTTCTGGTTTGAAGGTTTGTTTTATTCTTCCGAAGGCGAACCGTGTTCTAGGTGGCCATAAACAGCCTTGAGACCACTGCTCACCACGGGCATGAACAAAGGTCATCAAGAACTAGAAGGCCCCCAACTCATGCGCGAAGGATGTGAACGAGGAGCAAAGATCCCTTACCTCTATCTGTCTTGCTAGAGTAGAGGAATGGATAGAATAACCTTACTTAATGCCGCTTTCTCTCCTGCGGTTAGTAGTGGCATGAGTAGTTTACCCCTGTTAGCTAGTAAATTTTTTTGACAACTTTCCTGGATATTTATGGGCTATCTATCTTGCTTGCCAGTCCACTCATTGTTATCTGATAGCCATTGGAAACCTTCTAACTATTATCATATATAAAGAAATTCGGGGAATCTTTCCAGCGTACTCTCGTTGGTGCACACTCTGGACTTGTCGATCGTTATTCTATATGATGAGTGATTGATTGAATTGCTAGTCTGTCAGTGAGAGAAGCTGTGATTGATAAAGTCCCGCCCAAAGAGCTTAGCCAAGAGTGGACCAGGCCATATGGCGGTCCCGCAAAGCCGGTCACCGGGAGCAAAGATCCTTCTCAATTGTTTCACTGCCATCCAAAACTCGGAAATAGTTTAATCAGTAAGTTCCTCCCCGCTGCAAGAGACCGAAGAAGGTTGTTGAATCTCGTGCAAGTTAGGTTGTGTTTGTATTGGCTGCAAGCGGAACGTAGGCGCTTTAGGTAGGTGTGTGTTGACCATGCACTCTCGCGTCATGTAATGTCGTATGATAGGATAGAGGTGGTGTGGTGATTGACCTCAATGCTAATGGTTATCCCCAAGGTTCAACGAATGAGTGAAGCTATGATCGTACCCGGATAGAAATGACGGTCTTCCTCTGATGTCTCCAAGCCGGCCATAATCGAATAGATAGGCAAAACAGCCAATAGCTGTCTGTTTTAGCCTATCGATAGATAGTAGGTTGCTTCCAAGCTCAAACCATTGGAAACTGAATTGCAATTGTATTCTTGTTATTGATAGAGTGATATTCTCCGCCCCTGTCAAATAAAGTAGAGGGAGAGAAGGAAAAAGAGCAAAGGATTTACAAGTCTAATGGGATAGGAATGGCTGACACGTTGACTGCCTTCAAGAAAAATAGAACCCAAGCGGTCTAAGCCCCGGGACGGACCCCAACCGAAAGAAAGGCGCTAGACGGACTAACGTCAAGCGAGATAAAGAAAGCAGCTGGCCCTATGTGTAAAACCTTGCCGCGGGAGAGTCTTTCTCCAATGAGAATAAAGCAAGTTTTTGGGCAAGACAAGAAAGGAACTCGCCCTTTGACACCACACCAAGGGGTAAGAGCTGATTGCTGGCGATGACTTGGTGAAAGGAATCTATGAGAGAAGGTTCTCAAACCGGGTTCCGACCGAATAGAGTGCGGAGCCAACGAGTCTTTAAGTAAGTGGGCGTTAAGCGTAACGAGTCTAAGGTTACAGAAGCGTTCGCCAACTTTGATAGGTAAACGCTTTGCAAGCAAATAGAGCAGAGAGCTTACCGTCTGTTTCTATTAGAGTCGCGAGCTTGTTGTAGTTGGTCCGTGAAGGGAGAACTTGCTGCTTACTTGCTATATCCCCGCGTTCTTGCACGGCTCGTTCTTCGAGCCCTGCTTCTCCCTTCCCCCTCTCCCCGTTCGTTCTACCGTCCAAAAGCCGTATGGAGTATAGCCAAGTGGTAAGGCATCGGTTTTTGGTACCGGCATGCAAAGGTTCGAATCCTTTTACTCCAGATTATGAACACCCGATCGGATCTGTCAAGAACGAGCTGACGACTACAGGGGAAGCGGCTGATTGCAGTCCCTGAGCCCAGCCCGGGAGGAATGCACGGTTCCTCAGGAATCACTATCAGGCTCGGGGATGCACAAATATCTAAATGATAGACAACGATTCCCTAATGAGACGAACTTACCGCATAAGAGAAGAAAACTCAGAACGAAGGCTTAGAAAATTAGTCTTTGGGGGGAGGCCCGCCCGGAGGAGAGCTGGCAATGGGCTCTTGCCTTACTTAACTTAATAGGAGGTGCTAGTACAACCTTTTCCTGAAATGGGGATTCCAAGTCGTGTTGTTCTTGTTATATTTAAGTAGTAAGCATGGGCGCTTCAGGGGAAGCTAGCACTACATTTGATATTCCTTCCTTTCTTTCCTTGGTCTCTTGCGCTTTCAGGCAAGGGTAGCTAAAAAGTCAGAAGGTTCTTAAAAAAAAAGACAACCTCCCCTGGTCTCCTTAGTGATCGGAATGTAGCCAATGGGAAAATGACGTATGGTAGTAGTAGTATGGGTGAGTGCTTTCCCAGTATCTATATAACTTCTTCGTCGGGCTAAAAAGATAAGTAAGTCAAATATCCTTTTATTTAAATTTAAGGCCCTTATTAAAAAACTGTAGCTCGAACGCCCAGAGTCCAGACGCTCAAGCTCTGATTTCACCCGATACGAAAGGATCTCCGCTAAAAATGAATCTGATTCCCACGAATACCAAATATATAGTATGGCCATCTTGTCATCATATTAGCCTTCCCCAGAGCATAGAGCTACTTCTTCGCAATGTAAATTTCCTTCCTCAGCTGCTCCAAGAACAAGATATCTCGTAGAAAGAATAAGTAGAGCTAGACTGCATGCATGAGTGGCTTGTAGGAGAAAGAGTGGAAGGATTCTAGCCAAGACGGAGACGCAAGCTTGTCTGCTATTTTATGTTATAGTTTAGCTCGCGGATTGGTCTTCATTGCGTACTAGCTTCAGTGGGAATTAGAATGTGTTCCGTACCACCGTGGAGCGGCTTTTTGCAAAAAGATGAGAGAGAAACTCAGTAAGAGATGTCGGAGAAGCGAAATATACGAGATCACAAACGCAGATTGCTCGCGGCTAAATATGAATTGAGACGAAAGCTTTATAAAGCCTTTTGTAAAGATTCCGATCTTCCTAGTGATATGCGGGACAAACTTCGTTATAAGTTGTCCAAGTTGCCAAGAAATAGTTCCTTTGCACGAGTAAGAAACCGATGTATTTCCACGGGTCGCCCTCGTTCCGTATATGAGTTCTTTTGAATTTCTCGTATCGTTTTTCGTGGATTAGCATCTCGAGGTCCTTTGATGGGCATAAAGAAATCGTCTTGGTAGCAACCGCCAAACCCATAAAACAAGGGTTAGCTCTGCAGCTGGTCCACAAGCAAGGTAAGTAGGTCCATTACCGGCCGGCTCCGGACCGAAAAGACCTAACGGAGTAATCCCTTATCTCGGATCGGAGATGCTAACGGGGCAGGAATCGAAGTGGGGGACCTATCTACCGCCTGTGTCTATCTCCTGTCAAGTATGCTCCCCAGACATAGACTACGTACAGGGTAGTACTCTTGGATTGGATATAATATCACCGCGTGAACGTGAACATAACATTAAGTTACGAATGTAACTCCCGAGGGATCGACCACTATTCTAAATAAAGTAAGGCGGAGAACTGTTGTTCATTGGAGCGCCGGAGTTCGGGGGTTGTTCCCATCATTGAAGTCAGAGTGTGGGACTGAGCCTTCCGAATGATAAAGAAAAAAAAAGTGCTTAGTTTCGTTGGAAAAACCAACGCAAATATCATATTTACTTTATCTCGCCCAACTTCTAAGGATAGATAGAAAAGGTTGGAGAGAGTTACTTTATGAAATTATCTCCTTTCTAAAGCTGCGCAAGGCGGCCCCACCCCTCTTTTCCCCCCTTTAATGAAAGACCCTCGCCCGCTCCGCTTCCTATTCATTTTTGGGTCGGGACCCGGGGACCTTTTTTTTCTCAAGAGGTGATTTCGAGAATCAACCAACCGAGAAATCCGTAGCCCAGGCGACTCACAGCCTCCCTCTCGCCCAAAAAAAAATGGGATTAATTCAAAAAAAAAAGCTTTTTGATTGATTCAGGGCGCAGCGAAACCAAATTCTTTCAAGGCAAAAGGGGGGCTTACTTACTTGACTTTTCCTGACGCTGAGTCATCCTATTCAAATTTAGCTATGTTAATCGAACAGGAAAAGTTTTCAGATGATATGGACCCCCAAGAGATGGACGAGAACCTCCAATTGCTTAGGGGTCGCACTCTGTCCCGCTTGGTGGACGAAATCTTCTCTCCTTTTAGAATTCTTTCTCCCACACACCTTTGCCCTCTTTCACCGAAGAGGAAAGAATAATCTTCCAAGCGGACAGAGACCTAAATTTCCATTAGATTCATTCCTAAGCTTACTTTGTTGCAGTAAGATGATCAGTCCGAGAGTGCTGGGGAGAAGAGAATGCGGTAAAAACCCCTCAGATTCGGTCACCGAGCAGTCGGACGACTCTTCAGTAACCCAGGATGACCCCTTCGACGCTCGCTTCTTTCGCTGTAAACCCCCTCCATCCTTCGGAGGTGGCAGAAATAAAATGTACTATAAATAATTGATTATTTCTTCTTTTTAAGTAGGGCCCCAGAACGAAAAAAGGTGGGGGAACCAGAGTTGTCACGATAGGAAAGAGATAAAAATGACTATAAGGAACCAACGATTATCTCTTCTAAAACAACCTATATCCTCCACACTTAATCAACATTTGATAGATTATCCAACCCCGAGCAATCTCAGTTATTGGTGGAGCTTCGGTTCGTTAGCTGGTATTTGTTTAGTAATTCAGATAGTGACTGGCGTTTTTTTAGCAATGCATTACACACCTCATGTGGATCTAGCTTTCAACAGCGTAGAACCCGTTATGAGAGATGTTGAAGGGGGCTAGTTGCTCCGTTATATGCATGCTAATGGGGCAAGTATGTTTCTCATTGTGGTTCACCTTCATATTTTTCGTGGTCTATATCATGCGAGTTATAGCAGTCCTAGGGAATTTGTTCGGTGTCTCGGAGTTGTAATCTTCCTATTAATGATTGTGACAGCTTTTACAGGATACGTACCACCTTGGGGTCAGATGAGCTTTTGGGGAGCTGCAGTAATTACAAGCTTAGCTAGCGCCATACCTGTAGTAGGAGATACCATAGTTACTTGGCTTTGGGGTGGTTTCTCCGTGGACAATGCCACCTTAAATCGTTTTTTTAGTCTTCATCATTTACTCCCCTTTATTTTAGTAGGCGCCAGTCTTCTTCATCTGGCCGCATTGCATCAATATGGATCAAATAATCCATTGGGTGTACATTCAGAGATGGATCAAATATCTTTTTACCCTTATTTTTATGTAAAGGATCTAGTAGGTTGGGTAGCTTTTGCTATCTTTTTTTCCATTTGGATTTTTTATGCTCCTAATGTTTTGGGGCATCCCGACAATCATATACCTGCTAATCCGATGCCCACCCCGCCTCATATTGTGCCGGAATGGTATTTCCTACCGATCCATGCCATTCTTCGTAGTATACCTGACAAATCGGGAGGTGTAGCCGCAATAGCACCTGTTTTTATATGTCTGTTGGCTTTACCTTTTTTTAAAAGTATGTACGTGCGTAGTTCAAGTTTTCGCCCTATTCACCAAGGAATATTTTGGTTGCTTTTGGCGGATCGCTTACTACTAGGTTGGATCGGATGTCAACCTGTGGAGGCACCATTTGTTACTATTGGACAAATTCCTCCTTTTGTGTTCTTCTTGTTCTTTGCCATAACGCCCATTCCAGGACGAGTTGGAAGACGAATTCCTAATTCTTACACGGATGAGACTGATCAGTGAAAAATTCTGACACCAATCATTTACGTATTACACCAAGAATTAATTGACAAGCGCATTTGTTTTATAGTTGGCTATGTTGATATAGCTTAGATAGGGAAAAGATATTACTAGGGTAGGGCTGGCTTCACTTTTAAATCCGGGGGCTTTGTTCCCGAAACTCCCTTCCTCCTCCCCGTCCTTTGAAAGCAAGAACATTCGCATAGAGGAGTATCCTTATCACGCATGCTTTTCCACTGATGACAAAATGACCTTCTATCCTCTTCTAGGGATTCCTGGAGAGGGTAAATTCATATTTTAGTATTATGCATGAATATGCTTCTGCGCCAGGAATATCTCATAGCGGGAAGGCCCAGAGATCATAAAGAGATGGGAATGGAGGCATTCCAGCCCAACATACTCCGGTGAATGGGTCGAGAGAGATAGAGAGGGGAGTGGGATACAGGAAGTATAGTGAAGAGTTGAGTGGCTATCCAACCATCCAATCGGCTATGGAGGGTGGTTTCAGTAAGCGGGTAAACCGATGATGACTAGTCCGTAGGCCGATCGTCGCTCATCCCTCGTGTTCTCTCCCGTGAAGTGATTAATCCATAAAATGGGCATGCAATCCCTATTGAAAAGCCAGTATTCCAATTGGAGTAAATTTCCACCCTCTGATGATCCATTCCGCCCTTCCGTATAGCCAGAAAGGTATGGAATCTTATGGATGACTTGAAGTAGTTCTTCCACCCCCTCCTCTTTCACCTATCCCTTAACTCCCCAGGGATTCCGTAGAGCTATACAATCACGGTTAATCGCTCGGAGGGAGGGAATAGAAGCAAGCATATTCCGTTCAGTCGGTAATGAATCAATACGCAGGGAAACTTTATTCCATGGGAATGGCAAGTCTCGGACAGGCTCATATTGGTTGGATATGCTCTTTCCATAGGCGACTTTCCAGAAGGTCTTCAAGGTGGATATGCTCTTCTTCGATGGTCTTTCTGAGAAGAAGATTCATAATTAACTACAATTTTTGACGTCCGCTGTCCTCAAAAAGATATTTATAGCGAGCAGCACTACTAAAAATGACCGTTCGATAGGTTCCCATTTGGGGGCTTCAACCAGATTTCGCCCTATGCATCGGGAATTGGATCAAGATCAACTGCTTTTTAATTAAGCTTTTGGATTTGGCTCTCGAATTGACTATTGAAAAGGAAGGGATGTTGGGCGAGGTGATGGCTCTCTTTCAAGATATGCATCTCGAACCAGGTCTCCAACCGGCACTTAAATTGGCCCTGCACTGGGGGTGCCCCTCCCCGGTCTCAAGAACTCGAGCGGTCTTAACTTAATAGGTACTGGTAGCCGATTCGGATTGTATAGCTGCTGGGAAGCATAAAGATCGATCAATGTCCTGATTGCAACGCATTAAGATGTCAATGCCTAGTAGTGAATGTGTTCCCGGTGGGTCTATCGTCAGTGTTCTAGTGCAAATAATATATCTATGTTTTTCAAAGCACGTCAAGACCAAAACAAAGCGAACGGACGGCAGGTTACTTTGATCTCACGCGGGCCTATACTTCGGCAACTAAGAAGGGGGCTGGGCAATAAGGAGGCTCCTAGCTAAACTTGTCTCGTTCGCGAATGAACCCAACGTCAGGAAATGAAAGAGGCCGCCCTAAGCACCATGCCTGTTTTGATCCTTGTTCCCCTTCTCGCCTCGCCCTATCCGACTGGACACCACATCTCGTCTTCAACTCATTCCGACACTGTGAGATCCTATGGTCACGCCTTAGTCCGAAGGGCTAAACGGGCTTTTTGGCTTTCTAAAGAAATGTGACTCTCCACCTATTTCATTGTGTGCTTACCCCCCCTCTTTCTACAAAAAAAGATAGTAGATAACGTAAGACTTTGCTTGGCTTGCTCCGAGCCATCTTGTTAAGGAAGGGCGGCTAGGGTGGGAAATGAAGAAGAATTGAATTCCAAATAAGGAGATGAGAAGGAAGACTCTTAGTTGTTGAATGCGAGTCACTACATAGGTGGAATTTTATAAGTTCCTTTAGGCCCGGCTAGCCCGTAGAGTCTTAGGCTTTTTCCCACTTTCCCTGACGCAAGGTCGGGGTCGTTACGAATAGGACACATATACACCAAACCTTTGAAGGATGAGGTTCCAGTTTGCCATTCCTATTATTTATAGGCTTCCAGTCTCCTCAGAAGTCCGCTCTTCTATCTTCGCAGAATTCACCCGGCTCTCTTACTCACCTTCGCGTCTAGGGAATGATGTCTTTAATTTAAGATGATTCAATTGGTCAATCGTCTTGTTATTCTCAATCAATTCTTCCGGGCCTCTCTACGGGATTGGAAGAAGGAGTTTTCACCCCAATGAGTTAGAGTTCCTCCGAACCGTGTCATTCTCGAAGTATGGCACAACACTCTGTCGAAAACACGAGGCGGGAGTGCGTCGAAGCATGAATTGACCTAGCGACGTGAACCTTGGGTGAGGTGCTGTGCACTAGCGAGCGACTTCCTTCCCCAAAACAAAAAAAAGAATGCCGCTATCATTATCATGCGCGAAGCTAAGCTTGATAGGAGCCCGAGCTAAGAGAATAGAGCAAACTCGACGTCACAAAACCAGGGATAGATCGCTCAAGGGAGCAACTCGAGATAGATGCAAGATTCTTTCTCCAGCCCTTCACTTAGAATAGAAAGAAAAGTCCATTTTTCAGCACGCACTAATTCCTAAGTTTTGTCGGTCGAATAGCCTTCTTGTGTGACCTTCCACGGGGTGGCAAGCTTTAGAGAATAGGGGCGAGGTCCCCATACTACAAAAGGCCGTAAGCAGTGGCTCGACGGAGATGGTTCGAATCAAGCGAAACCAAAGGCATTCGTTGGCACCCGAGATGCTAAGGATCGAAGACTTTTGGGATATGGAATAGTACTTTCTGTTTGTGCCCCTTTTTACGACCAAGTCACAATGGCAAGTATCTATCTGGGGATGCGCTGCTGTGGTGACGGACGCGATATGAGGACATGCTGGAGGGCCGTTTCGAGATCAACGCCTGGGATGGGAGGAACTAAATAGGGAGCTCAAGGAAAGGAGCAGTTCCTGCCTGGGAACGTTGTATGGCTCGCACGAGAGTCCCTGATGCGGGCCGGCACTATTCGAGAAAATCAAAGCAGACCACGGGGGACTGACCCGAGCTATAGACAAAGAAGGACTTTGATAGATAGAATAAGGCACTAAGACATCAAAAAGAGGGCTACTTCACTATGAATGGTAACATATGAATTGAAACTAATGCGACGGGTGTCAATTACCAAAAACGACTCGACCACTAACTCAGTCCCGCGGGACATTTCTAACACAAGGCCGAAGATGGATGCGAATAATATTTTACTCTCGAACCATCACACGGATTCCAACCCAACTGCCCATGATATAGTAAGAACGGAATGGAATGGAATGGAAAGGCAAAAAAACTATTCTATATGCAGACGTGAAAGCTCTATCGATAGAAGCATTCATTCTAGCCTATCTTTTTTTTTTAGAGAGGAACGATTCCCTCGTCTGAGAACCGCCATTCACGCACTATTCCTCCCCACTAAAAAGAGCGATTGATAATCTCGATAACCTAAAAAAAAATGCAGAAGTGAGCGTACCCCAAAGCTATCCTCTCTTCCCCTTTTTTAGCTTTAGCCAACCCCATTTTTTTTCACCTTGAATTGGTCACAGCCAAAAATCTGATAAATAGAAGGAAGAGAGATCAGAAAGATAGGCGGACGACTTGACTATAGTATAGGTCGGATGTTTCCGTGAGCAGTAAGCAGCAGATCTCCCCTTATTGATTGAATTTTTTATGGTGGCCGCCTGTGAATTCTTTCAAGGCAAGGGGCGGCCTGATTCGACATTGTTGTTTACTCTGATCCGGTCGAGGTGGTTTTCGTTTACCAGCGCGTAGGCGGTCTAAGTTCCTATGACCGAGTCTTTCTGGCCCCTGTGAACATCTTTTCTTAATGTATTAAAGAGGGCCTCTCTAACCGGTGAAAAGTGGTAGGTGTCCACTAACGGCCATTCCTGGCTCGGCTCCGATAACGCAATTCCGGAAGGAGTCGGTAGTTGGGCACTGGATCCCTTCGAACCTGGAGAACGCGTGACGCTGGGTTGGGGTTTGGTGAACCAACTGGTCGCTCCTCTAGTTGAAGTCTCGGGCCCCTTTTTCTTTCGTTGCCTAGGTTACACCTTCGGAATACCCCAGAAGGGAATTTATCTCTATTTCCCTCAATCTTCACTTTACGCCACACCGACTCTCCTTTCGTCATAAGGCGTGGAATTAGACCAAGGGGAATCTCCATAGGAACTAGTCCCTCAGATTTCGCACGTAGGAGATCGAGACACAGCCCCAGGGCTTTGAGGAAAGATGTAGATCGATCGCCTCAGATAGACAACTACATAGAGGGTCTCTACAAGTCTATATATTATTCTATATTTCGTTCCCCCCGTAAGATCACCAATGAGGTCTGCAAGTTTAACATCTAAGTAATACCCGATCCGATAGTTTACGATATATATTTAACAACAACATTCTAAGCTAAGAAAGGAGATTTTTAGATATCGGTAGTTGTCCGGTCGTACCCAAATAGTAAGATTCCAGAGGAAAATGCACCTAAGATCAAATATTTCGAGCCGGCTTCCGTGGAAAATTCAGACTTTCTTTTTGATGCTGCCATCACATAAAAACATAAACTTTGAGGCTCAATAGCTAAATACATGGCAATTGAATCATGAGCCGAGATCATAAAGAGCATACTGCGAGTAGGAAGTGGAATTAATACAATGAATTCAAAAGCATCAAACCTCTCTTGTTCGGAAGAATCGAAACACATCGAAATGGTACCAGCCGTACTTAATAATAGAAGGATTTGGCAGAAATATGTAAAATTGTCCCTCCTAAAAAGATTATTCTGGAATAAATGGGCAATAGTTAGGAGAGGTGCGCCAGCAGCGAGCAGAAGCAAGGTTATTAGATACCTCAGGAAAGCCCGGCCAGAACCACACGTGCAAGTTTCCCTGCATGTGGCTCGTCCGTGATAACTTATTCGGATTTGCGCGAACTAGCGGACCGATCACTAAGTGGGGATGCTCCCTCCAGCATGAGCGAACCTTTTCGAAACAGGTTAGGAATGGGCGTCACTACCCAGCCAGGTTCTATTGATTATGTCCCCTTCCCCCTTGTCTTGGGGCGTTTTTGGCTTTACGAGAGAAAGCCCGCCAAAAAAGTATTTATCTTCTCGTCCTGGAGAATATTCCGGTGCGTCCACAGAAGAGGAAATCGCAATGCATCTTGCTCAGCAGGCGTAGCTTGGAGTGGGAGTGTAGCGTGGGTAAGGTAAGTGGCCGCCAGAGAGGAAGCCGGCCTATTAAGCGCAGCTAAGCTAATATGCGCCGGAGAAAGTCAGGTGCCGGAGGTAAGCTCTATTCTTTTCATGGATTCCCCATAACGAATAGGCTAGCTCTATCTCTCAATTGCCTATCCTGTGCTCGAGAAGGTCCCCCAGTTCCTCGGCAGCACCTCGAGGTGCATTTAATGATAAAGATCTCTGGGGAAACCGCTAAAAAAAGATTGAACATGTGATGTGGGAGGATCTGAACTAATTCAGTTTTCATTTTCCCCGTATGGAGCACTGAGTGACAAACGTTACGCAGGCAGGCTGCACTCTACCACTTAAGGGCAGATAGACCGTCCACCCAGTGCCGCTACCCACCTCTACTCTGATCTATGGCTATAGGAAGAGATCAGAGTTTCTTACCGCCGTAAGAATACGTTGGAACGCCCGTGTGTCTCGGGTACCCAACCTGTATATACTGCGTAGATGTGAGCGGTACTGCCGCAAGGAGAGTGCCCTACCTTGCGGATAAAAAACAATGCCGCGAATTCGATGGCGATGGCGGTTCGAAACGATACTCGTCGGATTGAATCCCAAATGAATTAATGCAGCTTCCATTAACCCTTCCATTTGGCTGCCCTTCCAACTCCCTTCCCTTATTTTGTTTATTTTATATTATTAACAATTAGGGTTCATAGAGTCAATCCCATTGGTCTCTTTATTTATATTTTACTATTATTATTTTTATTTTGTTAAAATAAAACTAATAATTATTTAATCTCCTTTTTAATATTCCTTCAAACCCCATTTAGTTTTCCAAACATTACTAATATTTTATAAATTAGAGTAATTAAAATAATAAATATATAAACAAAACATATTACTAATAATAGAAACTTTCACATTCAAAATAATCCCTACAATTATACTTATTTCTCAAAATATTCATATTATAACATTACCATCATATTAGAAAATAGTCAAAATTATAAAATAAATAGATATAACAATAATATTTTATGTAAATTACTAAATCATAATAAATATATATATAAAATCACAATACAAAAATAAGTATACAAAAACAAAGAAAATCAAACACAATATTACTACGATCTCAAGATTCTATAAATAATTAAAATAATATATATTTAGAAATAATTAAAATAAGAGATACTTAAAAATGATTAAAATATAAATATGTAGACACTTAACATTAGTCAAACATATATGAAAATATCATATCATATTAATTACCAACTCACATATACACTTAATATCACATAAAATCTTGTTCTTTAAAATATTATATTAAAATACTATTATTTTTAGAAAAATATATAAAATATAATAGTATAAAATATTTATTATTTATATCGTTTGTTTAATATAATGTGTATCAAACTAGCATATCATAGAAAACATCCATATAACAAAATTTACTCACAAAATTTATCAACATATATTCTAAAATAATTTTAACATCAAATTAATTATTTAAAATCCTATTTAATTAATAAAATAGTTTATTATCAAATTTAGGGTGTTACAACCTCCCACAAGGAAGATTTACTTAGAAAATTCATGGAGAATTATTTTCAAGCGCTAGCTGGACATTCTCGCACATAATCATTCTAGAAGTTTTTATTGAAGATTCATTTTGGAATTAATCAAGCTTCAAGGGTCATATTCCTAAACCGTATATATCAATGTTTATTTTTTGTAAAGATCTTTGTTGACCTCGCGTAAGGAAGATACAATCAAAACTTGTTTGGGATAGTATTGAAACCCTAATTCATGTGATATAAATGGATCAATTTTGAAGAAGAATATACAACACAACAACTCAGAAAACCTTACAAACTCAAACTTATGTAAGTATTCAGAAACCTTTTAAGTTTGGGGTTGCTCATGGGATAACAACCTTTTAAGTTTGGGTGGTGATTCTCACAAAAAATAAAAAATAAAAAAAAATAAAGAAAAAAAAAATAAAGAAAAAGAAGAAAAGAAGAAAAAAAAACGATAAATAATATCTTGATAAATAATATCTTCTTGGTTCTTTTGTCAATGTTTGAGAATCTCCAGAATGAAAAGGTGAAAAAAAATGGTAGAATAATTTGGAAATATATGCCTAACTCCAAGTAGTAGAGCCTACTATCCCAAAATGCCTACCCTTACCTAAGCCCCATTACAACCCAAAAGTCCTCCAAAAATGTATGTGTTTGCTGCATTGTGATTGCTAACTAGAATTTTTTCAAGCCTATGGTAGCGTGATGCATGTTCTAGGATTTGAGTGATAAATTCATAACCCTTCTAAACACTTGAGAGAAATTTTGGTGAGATTGTGTGAAGAGAGAGTTGAATTTGATAAATGAATGCCAAGGTGTACAAACCTTGTTATTTTTTGTAAGCAACCATAGAGTATGATGGATGTTTTGTAGTAGCTGAAACTTTGAGAATTGAGTTTGATTTGAATTGAGAAATTGAGTTTAAGTTTGCTTTTAACTGCACCAAATTTGAAATTAATTGTTGCTTGGGGACAAGCAATAGATTAAGTTTGGGGTTGTGATGACTCTTCATCATATGCATAATTTTTATTGATTTTAGTCTTATTTATGTTTAATCATTAGTTAATTTAATGAGTTATTTGATATATTTTTTTGATTTTAGTTATTTGATTTAATGAAATGTTTTTGTTCTTATTTGCTTAATTGAGTAGAGATTTTTCGTAGTTTTGCGTTGTTACTTTGTTTTAGTGCAGTGCTGAATTTTGGTGAAAAATCAACATGACATATATGGAGTATTTCAGCCATATCTAGAGTTCTAGATGTCCAATTAGTGTCACTCCAAGTGCTAATGAAAGCTAAGATCCATATCTACAATTTTCAGGAAGACACCGGGAACAAATTCAGACTCGAAAGATGAGACAAATGGAAAATACGTCAGACAGCAGATGTTGTGCGCCTGGAGCGCGCCCTGTGCGCCTGAAGCGCATTTCCAGCCATTCTTCACTGCCAATACGCGCCCGGAGCGCAAATCCTGCGCCTGGGGCGCGCGACGCGCATCAATATTCATAAAAACGCAAATTTTTACTGTTTAGGCATCTTTTTGACTCTTGGGAAGTTGGGAGACTTATGCCCTAGCATAGAAACTCAAAGACAGCCGTCTCTAACGCCATTGAAGCAGTTTTATCAAGAATCATCCATGAATCATTCTTGTAATTCTTCTTTAATCCTTATCTTTTGTATCTCTGCCATGAGTAACTAAACCCTATTTGTTAGGGATGAGTGTAACCAGATGAAACCCTTATTTTTCTAATTTGATTTCTAGTTATATGAATGAGTTTATTGAATTATTTTTCTCGTCTCTGTGCTTAATGCTTTTTATTGCTTGATCAACATTAAAATGTTCTACGATTTGTATTTTGAAACGGAAGTGGACTTTACAAATGCTTGAGATGAGAAATTCATGAATTTGTAGTCTAGGGATAGATGCAGGCCATGAAACCAATTAAATTAGTTGCAAAGCAATAATTTACAAGAGAATTTCTATACGCTAATGCTTAATTCTAATCTTAAATCTACTAAGGAATTAGGGGTTACTTTGGAATTAAAGGTTCTGTCACTAAGACATTAGGGCAAGAATAATAAAGAGAATTCGGTAATAATTCAATAAAGGAATTCAGTAACTAGGATCAAATTAGACACCAAGGTTGGATTCAAAGTGAAACTCATCCCTAACATTTTCTCATTATAAAAGATCAATTTTTTTACTGTTGTTAATTTCAAATATTATTTCAATCAATTTGGGAACTTTTTGTTCAATTGCAGTAATTAAATATAATTCAATAGTAAAACACAATCCTTGAGTTCGATACTCGGTACTACCGTTTTATTATTACTTGCAACGATTTAGTACACTTGCTGAAACGCTATCAATAAACTAACCTAGTAGTGGCTATTCTACCTCAACGACTTGTAGGTTTTCAAGTTAGAAGTTGAGAAGACTTGACTTGTAGGGTCAAGATATTGTAATACCTCAACGGTCTGTAGGTTTCTGGCTAGAAGTTGAGAAGATTGGCTTGTAGGATTAGGTGTTGTAATTAAGATATTGAATTAGTTGATAAATCCTTCAGTGTGAGGGGACTAGACGTAGCTGTTGGAACCAAGTTGGTTTTCCACTTAAAGTTTTGATGTTAACAAAAGTACCTATGAGAATAATATACTTGGATTAATGGCTTCATTAAGTATGCAAAAATTGAAAGAAACAAATCAGATGAAGTTACCAAAGGAAGCGACCAGAGGAAAGTGACCAGATAATGAGATCAGAAGAACACAAAGTATACGTGTCTACCTCTAAACATATGCCTCTTAAATTAATGTGCCTTTAAAGGTTATGAAGATTTCCTCTAATGTTTGGGTTTGATGTATGGGTATGAAGTGTGGGTGTGAAGTCTAGGTCTGATTTTTCGGTCTAAAGACTAGGTCTGAAGACTGCCTCTTGAAGTTGCAAACACGATAAGGAGTGTTGAATTGTGTTTTCCAAAGTTGACAAATTTTTGATAATTTAAAAAAAAAAAACTAGTTTGGTTTTGGTGACTTACTTGGAGTAGAAGCAATCAGATTCAAATGTAGTAAGCAATGAATACATAAATAATTTGAGATGTAGAATTATCTTGGTTCACCACTAACTTGTCTACATCCAGACCCCTCATTTAGAAGGCTTTAATCCACTAATTCTAATACCTTGAATTACAAAGACCTCACCCTCAAAGCTAGTCTTTCCAAACAACCTAACAACTCTATACTTTTGAGGAACTAACCACCTTGACCCTACAAGTTAATTTTTCTGCTAACAACCTGACAACAGTAGATTGAAGAAGGAAGTAAACCACTATTGGGTTGGATACAAAATATTGGAACTTAAGTAGATGCTTCTAACAAAGCTAACAATAATAATAACTGTAACACCCCGATTTTTAACAGCAAGGGTGTATTTTTTTTTTCAAAACAAATTCCTAATAACAAAGAAAGAAAGAGAAAAATACCTTTGGATAAATATTAAAGTCATAACACAATGACAATTAAGTCAACATAATTTACAAGCAGCGGAATAGTTTTTTGCAATACGAATCCAAGGTATTTACACATCAAAAAGTGGTACATGGGACCCATCGATAATAAAATGTCATGCTGACAATATGGGTATAGGTACAGTCCTCCAAATTAAAATAAACACATCCCAAAAGAAAGACATCTAGTCCCTATACGTCAACCTAATCTAATCATTCTACAAAAACTATACATCCTGAGTGATCTTCAAGCTCCCCGCAAGATCCTCCTAACATAGCTCCAGTCAGGTGTGTCCAACTACATTCCCATCCACAGGGCACCAACCGGTAGGATGGTCTTGGTTCTCATCTGAGGGCAAAGCCTAGATTTCCACAATAGTTGTAAAGGGTCACCAACCAAAATTAACAATTAACACATAACATTTAAGTTTTTAAATGCACAAAATAACCTTTCAACTTAGCATACACCTTAAAAGGGTTTCTATATGCCAAACATGCATAAACAAAGTTGAAAAATGAAGTTTTTAACAAAACAACACTGTTGTATTCGAATACAGCATCTCTGTATTCGAATACAAGGCTGTTTCAACATTCAACAGCAAAAACAACATGTTTGTATTCAAATACAATAGTCTGTATTCGACTACACAGTAAGTCAGTGGCAAAAACAGCATGTCTGTATTCGAATACAGCTTGCTGTATTCGAATACACATCAGACAGCAGCAGAAAAACAACAAAATTCAGAATTTTTCAGCTTTTCAAAGGGTTTCGAAATCAATCAACACTTACACACAAATCCAAATAATCACCCTTAACAATTATAGCGCAATCACCACGACATCTTGAGTTTCGAAATGATTTTGTAATCAATCACACTTACAAACAATTCCAAAAAATCCACACTTGGCAATTATAACACAATCACCCCGACAACTTAAGTTTCAAAAAGGTTTTGCAATCAATCACACTTACAACAATCCAAAACATCCAAACTTGGCAATTATAACACAATCATCATGACAACTTGAGTTCAAACACTCAATCATAATCTTGAATCAAGCATGACTCGCGTGCCAAACACCCTAATGCGATGTGTATATGCCAAAATGCATGGACTCGAAATTCAAATCAAACTCTCCGGGAGTAGAAAATCGTAATTGTACAGTCTCTCACAGACCATCACTTATTACCAAGGTGCCACCTATTATTGGCCCGCACGATTTATTAATATTTAGCCTATCACAAGTCTTAAACTTCAATTCCAAACAAAACCCTCCGCGAGAGGCGTAAACCCTAAACGTACAGTTTCTCATGAACGAACACGAGTGCAGTCTCTCATGGACAAACATGGGTGCAGTCTCTCCCAGACAAACACGATTTTCAAGGGTGTAGTCTCTCACAGACAAACACCAGTGCAGTCTCTCTCGGACAAACATAATCTACCTGGGTGTAGTCTCTCACGGGCAAACACCAGTGTAGTCTCTCACGGACAAACACAATTTACTAGGGTGTAGTCTCTCACGGACAAACACCAGTGTAGTCTCTCACGGACAAACACAATTTACTAGGGTGTAGTCTCTCACGGACAAACACCAGTGTAGTCTCTCACAAACAAACACAATTTACTAGGGTGTAGTCTCTCACGGACAAACACCAGTGCAGTCTCTCATGGACAAACACAATTTACTAGGGTGTAGCCTCTCACGGACAAACATTAGTGCAGTATCTCATGGACAAACACAATTTACTAGGGTGTAGTCTCTCACGGAAAAACACCAGTGCAATCTCTCACGGATAAACACAATTTACTAGGGTGTAGTCTCTCACGGACAAACACCAGTGCAGTCTCTCACAGACAAACACAATTTACCAGGGTGTAGTCTCTCACGGACAAACACAAGTGTAGTCTCTCACGGACAAACACAATTTACCAGAGTGTAGTCTCTCACGGACAAACACCAGTGCAGTCTCTCACGGACAAACACAATTTATCAGGGTGTAGTCTCTCACGGACAAACACCAGTGTGTTGGACCTGAGTCCCCTTGATCTTGATTTTGACATAATTAACAAACATACAATGTTCATACATCTTGTGAAATCTAACATTTTAAATTGAGTTAGATTTCAGAAACAACAACTCAACCCTACACACTTGAGACAATGGCTTGGAGCTCAAGGAATCAACAAAGTTGGAATTTTCACTAAGAAAATCGATTAGGAAATCGATTTTGTAAAAGGGTTGTTTGAAAATGTTTAGTCTGTGATTAGACTAATCGATTAGGCAATCGACTGGCACCATCCTTGTTAAAAATTGTGCAAGTCAGAGACAAGCCATTTAGCAGGCTAATCGACTGGGAAATCGATTGCTCCAATCACAAGACTAAAACTATTTGTAAAAAGCGATTGACAAATCGATTATGCAAGTCACAAGGCCAAGTCATTCAATAAGCTAATCAATTGGCAAATCGATTTCATAAATAAAGTTTTAAAAGGAACTTGGTCTGTGACAAACACAATCGATTGGACAATCCATTGTGACAATTACTTTTGATTACAAGTTTAGTATCAATCGACTAGGTAATCGATTGAACTGAACTATGTGGTAAAGTCATTCTTTTAGAAACATAACACCTAATCGATTGGCACACTGATTTATTTGAAATAAGCAAAATCCCTGATTTGAACCAAATTGATTGGCAAATCGATTGGATGAAAATTTTGAGTTACAGGGAACACTCAGAATATGGCCAAATCGATTATGTGATTAAATGAATCGCTTGTGTGAATTAATGAATCGATTAAGCAATCGATTGTTTTGATCTTGTTGTTGGAACAAAACATATGTAATCGATTAGGCAATCAAATCCATTATGAACTGCACTTAATTTTTTGAAAGATACTTTAAAATAATCGATTGGGAAATCGATTAGTTTATGTAGTTTCAAGATTCAAGAAAAACAAGACTCGCGATAATCGATTGGGAAATCGATTGAGCCTTTTTATAACTTTAATAAATCGATTGGCAAATCGATTTGTCTGTTGTTTTTCAGAAACTATATAAACTGTCTTCAATCAATTTCTCTTATAACCTTTGAAGAATAAGTTTGCATAACAGTCATACCATACTGAATCGTTCTAACACTTTTGATAACACTTTTTCAGACCAAGAACCAACGATTATTGATGATCAATTGAGGGCTGAAAAAGACTTCTTGAGAGAAAAAGAAAGAGATCTCACAAACACTCATATTGAAGAACAACCTCTTGTGTGAGATTGATTGCAAGGGATTGAAGACAAATTCTGTAATTCATTTTGTATTTTTTCGTAACAAATATTCTATAAACAAAGGACCGAGAAAAATCCAGCAGTGAAGTTGGTAGTTATCTTCGTTGTTGAGAGGGCTCATCAAGAAGAAACTTTGTTGTGATCTTGGAAGAGTTTAGAAAAAAAAAACTCTGGGATATAGTGGTTGTGAAAGATAGAATAGGGAGAGTAGTTTAAGATTGATAGGTGAGGAGCTGGAACATCTGTAAACTGACTCTGTGAGATTCTATTGGAAAAGGCTAAGATCGTTGATCTTAGGACTGGACGTAGGCCGTCTAACCGACGGCTGAACCAGTATAAAAATCTCGATGCACTTCTCTCTATCCCTTACTCTTATTCTAATCTTTCCTTGTATGATTGTTTGATTAATCTTGACTGCATGCTTTAGTCATAACTCTGATTAATTGATATTGCTTGAATTGTTAAAATTGGCATGTTGTATCTTGATCAATCTGTTTAACAAATTAAAGTATCCGCTGCACTCGTTATTTGATCATACATGTACCTGTAAACCTTTGCTTAAGAACAACTCCTTGGGACCGTGATTGTTTCTTGTTTAATAAAATTGCATTTTGTTAAACTGCTTGGTAATATTAGAAATTGCATATATTAGAAGTCATATCCATCCTACAATTGGTATCAGAGCCTGTCTTTTTTTTAGAGTTTTTCTCATAAAAAGTAGATGACTTATGTAGAGTTTTTAGGTGAAAGTGCTTCATTGGCTAGGCCCCCTGCCTTTAATGGGGCCGCCTATATGTACTGGAAACATAGGATGTTGATTTTCTTAGAGGCTGCTAGCATAGACATATTAGATGCTGTTTTAGAAGGACCTTATGTGCCAAAAATTGCAGGAACTGATAATTCCTTCATTCCTAAGCCCAGGGCTGACTGGTCTGAGGATGATAAGAAGAAGGTAGGTTATAATGCAAAAGCTAAGAATATTATAACTTCTGCACTTTCTGCTGATGAGTTTTTCAGGGTCTCTAACTGCAAGACAGCAAAAGAGATGTGGGACACCCTTCAACAGACACATGAAGGAACCACAAATGTGAAAAGAGCTCGTGTAAACACCTTGATGCATGAATACAAGCTGTTTAGCATGAAGAAAGAGGAATCAATTAACGACATGCAAACCAGATTCACACACATTGTCAACAACCTGAATGCATTAGGAAAGGAAATAGACAATGATCAACAAATCAGTAAAGTCATGCGATGTTTAACTAGGGAATGGCAGCCAAAAATTACTGCCATTGCAGAATCAAAAGATCTTGGAAGTATGGCTATAGCTACACTGTTTGAAAAATTGAGGGAGCATGAGATGGAATTGCAAAGACTCAATGAATCTGAGCAGATTGACAGGAAAAGGAAAGGGTTGTCTCTGAAAGTTCAAGCACACCAATCAAAAGTTGAACAAGAGAGCTGCTCAGGTGAATCAAGCAGTGAGGATGATGAAGAGCTTCGATTACTTGTCAAGAAGTTTAAGAAATTTCTGAAAAAGAAAGACAATAAATTCAGAAAACCAGCAAGTTCTAAAGCAAATGACACCAAGACAATAACTTGCTATGAATGTGGAAAAACAGGACACATAAAGTCTGAGTGTTACAAGTTGCAAAACAAAAACAGAACTGCTAAGAACAAAGACAAGGAACCAGCCCCCAAATCCAGAAAAGCTTATGTTGCATGGAACGATAATGACAACGAATCCTCTTCATCTTCTGAAGAAGAACAAGCAAATTTGTGTCTTATGGCTAACACAGACTCAGATTCAGAAAGCGAAGTAAGTTCATCTAATCCTTCATATGATGAGCTACAAAATGCATTTAGTGAATTACATGATGAGTATGTTAGTACCATTAAGAAGTTGATTAGTACTAAGAAGTTACTAGATGAGAAATGCATATTGTATGATGAGATTAAACTTGAGCATGATTCCCTTAAGGATACAAATGAAAATCTGAAAAATGAAAATCATGCATTGCATAATGATCTAGACAAGTTTAACAGTAGTAAAAACCAGTTAGACTTACTTCTTGCTAATCAAAGGAATTTCAATGAGAAATCTGGACTAGGCTATAAACCAAATATGCATGCTACACATAATCGCAATAAACATGGAATTGGATATAGGCATGTTAAGCATCACCAGAACCATGGCAGATCTAGTCATATGCATAATGTCTTTGTCAAACCAAAACAATATGCATCCTCTGCTGTCACATGACATTTCTGTTGTAGAAAAGGACATTATGTTTACAATTGCAAATTTAGAAAACTTGCCAACAGAGGATGTAAACAGATTTGGAAGGTCTAGACACCCAAGTTTGAAACTGACCCCCCAGGACCCAATTTATATTGGGGACCTAAACCTAAATTCTGATTTTGTTGCAGGTATGCTTAAGATCCACAAGGCACCAATGGTACCTTGATAGTGGATGCTCAAAGCATATGACAGGGGACAAGTCAATGTTCCTGTCCCTAAGCCTAAAAGAAGGTGGATTTGTTAAATACGGCGATAACAATAAGGGTAAGATTTGTGGAAGTGGTGACATAGGCAGCGAATCGACTGCAATCATTAAAAACGTCTTATACGTGGAAGGGCTGAAACATAACCTTCTAAGTATAAGTCAACTATGTGACAATGGCTTTCAAGTAAGCTTTTCACCACTTTTTGCATAATTGAGCATAAAGATGATAAAAGCATCAAACTGGTTGGTGATAGAGTTAACAATATCTACATGTTGGATTTAAATGCCATGCCTTCTGATTCTGTTTGTTGCTTATTATCAAATGCTGATGAAACATGGTTATGGCATAAACGTGTTGCACACATTCATATAGATCATTTGAATAGACTTGTTAGTAAACAGTTAGTCATAGGTCTTCCAAATAGAAAGTTTTCTAAGGATAGATTGTGTGATTCTTGTGAAAGAAGTAAGCTTGTCAAATCTTCTTTTCCCCCAATAGACATGGTCAAAACCAATAGGGTTTTGCAGCTGATTCACATGGACCTCTTTGGTCCATCTCAAGTGAGGAGTTTTGGTGGTAATATGTATGGCTTCGTGTTAATTGATGACTATTCCAGGTTCACATGGACTTTCTTTCTGACTCATAAAAGTGACGCGTTTTCTGTTTTTAAAAAGTTTGCAAAATTGGTACAAAACGAAACTAGTCAGAAAATAATGTCAATCAAAAGCGATCATGGAGGTGAATTCCAAAATGATTCTTTTGATACTTACTGTGAACATAATGGTATCCATCATATGTATTCAGCCCCTAGGACACCACAGCAAAATAGTGTAGTGGAAAGGAAAAACAGGTCTTTAGAGGAGCTAGCTAGGACTATGCTTAAAGACTCAAATATTCCTAAGTATTTCTGGGCTGATGCAATTAACACTGCCACACATGTTGTCAACAGAGTTTTGATTAGGCCAATTCTTAGGAAAACTCCTTATGAGTTGTACAAGGGTAGAAAGCCTAATATTTCTTACTTTAGGGTCTTTGGTTGTAAGTGCTTTGTTTTGAACAATGGCAAAGAACACCTAGGTACGTTTGATCCCAAGGCAGATGAGGGTATCTTTCTAGGTTATTCCCAAACTAGCAAAGCCTATAGAATCTACAACAAAAGGACAAAGACCATAGAAGAGTCAGTTCATGTTAAGTTTGATGAACTTTTTAAAGAAAACTTGAACAACACTCCTTCTATGGTTGATGCTTCTTTGGATGAAGTTGTAGAGTCTGAACCTATAGAACCAAAGGAAACTGCCCCTCCAAACAATAGTGACTGTGTTGAACCTATTAGGGTAGATGAGTTACCTAGGGAGTGGAAGTTCAATAGAAACCATCCCATAGATAATATCATAGGTGACATTTCCAAAGGAGTAGCCACTAGAAAGAACCTTAGGCATTTTTGTAACCTTACAGCCTTTGTATCTCAGATTGAACCTAAGAACATTAAGGAAGCCTTACTAGATAGTGAGTGGATACTTGCTATGCAAGAAGAGTTAAACCAATTTGAGAGGAACAAAGTATGGCATCTAGTACCTAAACCAGAAAACAAGCACATCATAGGAACAAGGTGGGTGTTTAGGAACAAACTAGATGAGAATGGGGTCATCACTAGAAACAAAGCTAGATTAGTGGCCAAGGGTTACAATCAGGAAGAAGGGATAGATTTTGATGAAACCTATGCCCCTGTAGCTAGGTTAGAAGCCATTAGAATACTACTTACTTATGCATGTATAATGGACTTTAAGCTTTATCAAATGGATGTTAAAAGTGCCTTTCTCAATGGTGATATCCAAGAGGAAGTTTTTGTTAGCCAAACACCTGGTTTTGAGAATTCTGATTTTCCTAATCATGTATACAAGCTAACAAAAGCCCTCTGTGGGTTGAAACAAGCTCCAAGAGCTTGGTATGAGAAGCTCAGCAATTTCCTCATACAAGAAAACTTTTTAAGAGGAAATGTTGACAAGACACTTTTCATAAAAACTAATGAAAATGACATCTTGCTGGTCCAAGTTTATGTTGATGACATAATCTTTGGATCTACAAACAATAAATTGTGCAAAGATTTTGAAAACTTGATGAAAGGTAAATTTGAAATGTCAATGATGGGTGAACTATCATATTTCTTGGGATTTCAAATTAACCAAAGCAAGCAAGGCATTTTCATTAGTCAAACTAAATATTGCAATGATTTGATAAAGAAATTCAGTTTTGATAACTTCAAGTCCATATATACTCCCATGAGTCAAGGTAACCACTTAGATAGAGATGAGAAAGGTAAACCTGTAGATGTTACAAGGTATAGAGGTATGATATGATCATTGCTCTATCTCACAGCAAGCAGGCCTGACATCATGTTCAGTGTTTGCATGTGTGATAGATACCAATCCAATCCTAAAGAGTCTCACCTTAGTGCAGTTAAGAGGATATTTCGATATCTAGTTGGAACTAGGAGTCTCGGCTTATGGTATCCTAAGGGATCAACCTATTCTTTAGTTGGTTATTCGGATTCAGATTTTGCTGGATGCAAACTAGATAGGAAAAGTACCTCAGGTACTTGTCACCTACTAGGCAACTCTCTTGTGTCTTGGTTTAGCAAGAAACAAACCAGCATTGCGTTATCAATAGCTGAAGCTGAGTACATTGCAGCTGGGAGTTGTTGTGCTCAGATCATTTGGATGAAACAACACTTATCGGATTTCGGTGTTGATTTAGGAACTGTTCCTATCCTGTGCGATAACACCAGTGCGATTAGTATCACTAAGAACCCAGTGATGCACTCAAGAACCAAGCACATAGAGATAAGGCATCACTTCATAAGGGACCAATTTCAAAATGGGAACATCAAGCTTGAATATGTCAATACAGCTGAGCAGCTAGCTGACATATTTACAAAGGCTTTACCAAGAGAAAGCTTCATTCACATAGGATGAAACTGGGCATCATTGATCCCAGTGAAATCTGATCCCTAAGCTAAATCGATTTTTACATCGATTATCATGTGACTACACTGGATATTGGCCTTACACAATTGATTGCATAATCGATTGACTCAAATGTTTTGAAATCTGAACTTTAAATAATTGATTGCTAAATCGATTTAGGTTACCCCAGACTTCAAAATTGTGAAATTTTTTTTCCAACCTCAATCCTGAGCGTCGCTGTGGAAATCGATTTGTTCAAAATCTCACTTTATCGAATCGATTGCTAAATCGATGCTGAGATTAGAATACTTCTATCCTGATATGCACAATCGATTGGAACATCGATTGAGTAAATAAAGACAATCGATTTGGGAATTGATTCACGAAATGACCGTTGCCAGTTTTTTACTAGCCGTTACGGGAAGGAGCCCTTACCTTCACGTTAGCTTCCACGTTCGGTTTCGGTACCGTGAGTAAATCCGGTAAAATCTCCGCTTGCAACGCCGCTTCCAAAGTTGGTCCACTAGCACCGTAGCATGGAGGTGAGCAACTTTCCCTTGTATCTCTTCGTGAAACGAAGCTTAGATCTAGAAGAAACGGGGAGATTTGTGTTTGACGGTTTTGAAATTCCTAAACCGTTTTTCCTCGTTTTCGAATCAAAGAGGAAGAGTGGAGTTGAGAAATTCTTGTCCTATCACCCACTAAGCCTTGGGTTTCTATTCTTGAGCAAAAGGAAGCAAAGAAAAGCGAAAATGGAAGAGGGAGGAAGATGGGTTCACGCGAGGCTGAAGGAGGAAGATGGAAAATGTGGTTTTTCTCTCCTTTCTCTTTCTTTCCTTTCTATTTCTCTTCTTTCTCTTTCCTTTCCTTCTTTTTTTCTTTCCTTTCTTTTTCCCTCCAAACATATATATATATATATATATATATATATATATTATTTACTTTTAACAAATATCCTCAAAATATCTAGATATTTGTTAAATTACCATTTCACCCATAACGCATTAATTCTTCGTAAAAGATTCGCCGTAGTTAATTTAATTTATTTATCAACGAGTAATTCTAATCAAGCATCACAATATCTTTTTGATCATATGAACTCCAAAATATTAATAACTTGGCTAAAAAGCCCCTGAGTTCAATACCAAAATCCACTAAAATACATAAAGTATAATTTAAAATTACGGGTCTTACAAGACACGTAACATCTTATTTCTCTAAGCTAAACAAATTTATTTTATTTAGGCTATTTTGCCTCTAACTTGTAAACATTGCATATCCATCTCTTTGACTAATTGCTTTGCATGATTTTTGATTAAATATAATATCAAGTTATTATCACTTAATTGACTAATACTTAAAAAATTATATTTAAGACCTTTAACAAATAAAACATCTTTAATGGAAGGAGAGGTGTCATTACTAACTTTGTCGTGTCCAATGATCTGGTCTTTCTGCTTTCCTCCAAAAGTTATTGTGCCTTCTTTGATCAAAGTTAGGTCTTGTAACATAGAATTTTCTCCCGTCATATGTTGTGAACATCCACTGTCCAAGTACCATGACTGATGTTTCAACTTGACTGCTGGGAACATCTGCAACATCTGCAAATTTGGTTTGGTCCTGGTTTGTTGGTCCTGAGGTTTCTTGTCTTTCCTTGTGTTTAACATGAGACAAAATATTTTGGAGTAACCTTTATTGGAGCAAAAGTTCATAAAACATCAGGTTTGATAAGTTCAAACTTAGTTATTGTGTCTTGGTATCCTAGACCTATTTTTCCATTTCTACTAACTCCATAAATCATAGAAGCATGCTTGCTTATTTCTATTTTGTTACTATAAAGTATTGGAATGCTACTTCGTATTTATCAGAATTACATGTGACATTTTCTTGATACTCTTGTAACTTAAACGGTTTTCCAAAACAAAATATTTAGTAAACAAGACATTAAGAGATTCCCCATTCTTAATACTCATTTAACTGAAAACGATTTTCAAAAACAAACATTAAGTAAATAAGACATTAAGAGATTCCCCATTCTTAATTGTCATTTAACTTAACGATTTTCCAAAACAAACATTAAGTGAACACACTTTACCAGGGTGTAGTCTCTCACGGACAAACACCTGTGCAGTCTCTCACGGACAAACACAATTTACCCAAAAACGTAAGTCGTAAACGTACCACCTATCACGAGTTTGTACTGTTTACCGAGGTGCCACCTATCACGGGTCTGCACGACTTACCAAAAACCTAAACC
The DNA here is from genome assembly GCA_037974775.1 of Cicer pinnatifidum. Lineage (NCBI taxonomy): Eukaryota > Viridiplantae > Streptophyta > Magnoliopsida > Fabales > Fabaceae > Cicer > Cicer pinnatifidum. Next base: position 851,653 of record JBBPBR010000004.1, read on the forward strand.
ATAAACGTACTGCCTATCACGGGCCCGTACCATTTACCAAGGTGCCACCTATCACGGGTCTGCACGGTTTACTAAAACAAACGTTAAGTAAACAAGACATTAAGAGATTCCCCATTCTTAATACTCATTTGACTTAAGCGATTTTCAAAACAAAAGACACATTAAGTAAACAAGACATTAAGAGACTCCCCATTCTTAATTCTCGTTTAACTTAATGGTTTTCAAATTCCACACAAAACAAACTCAACATACTTTCACATTCAATCCATAATTCACACCAAAACACATCAATCAACAAACATCAAGTATGAACACGCCAAGTACGATGAACACAAATCAACACCATAAATTTCATTTATTCAAAATCATACAATGCTTGCCAAATGTAAATGAAATCAAATAGAGTTCTCAATCCATCAAAATAAGAATTTCCACTAAGCCAATCGATTGGGCAATTTACTGGGCAATTGATTGACAGCATAGCTGAGTCACTGACTTAATGTCAATCGATTGGGCAATTGACTGGGCAATTGATTGGGCAATTGATTGACAGCATAGCTGAGCCACTGACTTAATGCCAATCGATTGGGCAATTGACTGGGCAATTGATTGGGCAATTGATTGACAGCATAGCTGAGCCACTGACTTAATGCCACTCGATTGGGAAATCGACTGGGCAATTGATTGACAGCATAGCTGAGCCACTGACTTAATGCCAATCGATTGGGCAATCGACTTCCCTGCATATTCTTCCAAAAATTCATAAACTAACTCAATCACATTCATACATAATCCCAAATCTTAACACTCAGCACTGATAACGCAATCGCTACAACATCGTGAATTTCGAAATAGTATTGCAATCAAACATGTTATCACCAAATTCCAAAAACATAAAACTTAACACTTATAATACAATTACTACAACATCATGAGTTTCGAAATAGTATTGCAATCAACATGTTATCACCAAATTCCAAAACATAACACTTAACACTTATAATACAATTACTACACTGACAAAATGAACCAACAATTCACAATTTACCAGGGTGTAGTCTCTCACGGACAAACACCTGTGCAGTCTCTCACGGACAAACACAATTCACCAGGGCGTAGTCTCTCACGGACAAACCCCTGTGCAGTCTCTCACGGACAAACACAATTTACCAGGGTGTAGTCTCTCACGGACAAACACCTGTGCAGTCTCTCACAGACAAACACAATTCATCAAGAAATGTAAGTCGTAAACGTACTGCCTATCACGGGCCCGTACCGTTTACCAAGGTGCCACCTATCACGGGTCTACACAACTTACCAAAAATAGTAAACCATAAACGTACTGCCTATCACGGGCCCGTACCGTTTACCAAGGTGCCACCTATCACGGGTCTGCACGGTTTACTAAAACAAACATTAACTAAACAAGACATTAAGACATTCCCCATTCTTAATTCTTATTCAATCTTAAACAAATTTCAAAACAACATTAAATAAAATGAGTCATTAAGAGATTCCCCATTCTTAATACTCATTTAACTTAAGCGATTTTCAAAACAAACAACAAGTAAACAAGACATTAAGAGATTCCCCATTCTTAATTCTTATTTAACTTAACGAATTTCAAGACAAACATTAAGTAAACGAGACATTAAGAGATTCCCTATTCTTAATTCTCATTTAACTTAAACGATTTTTCAAAACAAACTTTAAGTAACCAGGACATTAAGAGATTCCCCATTCTCAACGCCCAGTTAACTTAAGCGATTTTCAAAACAACATTAAGTAACCGAGACATTAAGAGATTCCCCATTCTTAATGCCCAGTTAACTTAAACGATTTCCAACAAACAAACACACATTAAGTAAACAAGACATTAAGAGATTCCCCATTCTTAATACTTATTTAACTTAATGGTTTTCAAATCCCACACAGAACAAACTCAAACATATTCACAAATTTATTACACAATTCACACCAAAACACAACAATTCATTTCTCCTCAAAATCATTTTCACGACGACATTAAGTAAACGCAGATATTAAGAGATTCCCCGTTCTTAATACTCATTTAACTTAACGAGTTTCAAAACAAAACATTAAGCAAACAGAAGTATTAAGAGATTCCCCATTCTTAATACTCTTGTAACTTAAACGGTTTTCCAAAATAAAAAATTCACTAAACAAGACATTAAGAGATTCCCCATTCTTAATACTCATTTAACTGAAAACGATTTTCAAAAACAAACATTAAGTAAATAAGACATTAAGAGATTCCCCATTTACTAATTCTCATTTAACTTAACGATTTTACAAAACAAACATTAAGTGAACACACTTTACCAGGGTGTAGTCTCTCACGGACAAACACATGTGCAGTCTCTCACGGACAAACACAATTTACCCAAAAACGTAAGTCGTAAACGTACCACCTATCACGAGTCTGTACTGTTTACCGAGGTGCCACCTATCACGGGTCTGCACGACTTACCAAAAACGTAAATCATAAACGTACTGCCTATCACGGGCCCGTACCGTTTACCAAGGTGCCACCTATCACGGGTCTGCACGGTTTACTAAAACAAACGTTAAGTAAACAAGACATTAAGAGATTCCCCATTCTTAATACTCATTTGACTTAAGTGATTTTCAAAACAAAACACACATTAAGTAAACAAGACATTAAGAGATTCCCCATTCTTAATTCTCGTTTAACTTAATGGTTTTCAAATTCCACACAAAACAAACTCAACATACTTTCACATTCAATCCATAATTCACACCAAAACACATCAATCAACAAACATCAAGTATGAACACGCCAAGTACGATGAACACAAATCAACACCATAAATTTCATTTATTCAAAATCATACATACGTGAGGTAAATTCATTTTCCATGAAACATTCATCAATATAACCAAAACCTAACTCTAAGATTTTACCTATAAAACCTTAGATTCATTTTCCCCCAAATCAACACTTTAACCCTAACAAAATCCTTTTCCGCACAACCATAGATAAATCCCTAAATGCAAACTAAAAGTTTGGAAGGAGCCCTTACCTTAACGTTAGCTTTAATGTCGATTTACGGCACCACGATCGTTTCCGGTAAAAACTTTGCTCGCGACGTCGCTTCCAAAGTTAGCTCACTAGCATCGTAGTGTAGTGGGGAGCAACTTTCCCTTCTATCACTTCTTGAAACGACACTTAGATCTAGATGAAACGGGGAGATTTGTGTTTGAATCTCTAATATCGTTTTTCTTTGTTTTCGAATCAAAGGTGAAGAGTGAAGTTGAGAAATCCTTGTCCTATCACCCACTATCAATTTCGAACTCAAAGGAAAGAAAAGAAAGCAAAAACGAGCAACAATGGAGGAAAGGAAGAAAGTGAACACGCGAGGCAGCAGGGGAGGAAGAAGATGGAAAATTTGCTTTTCTCTTCTTTCTCTTTCTTTCCTTTGTCTTTCCTTTCCCCCTTTTTCTTTCCTTCCCATTTATATATATAAACATATATATATATATATATATATATATATATATATATATATATATATATATATATATATTAATAATAATTAACAAATATCTCAAAATCTTTAGATATTTATTAAAATTACCATTTCACCCATAACCTCTCCAATCCACTTTTGTCAAAAATATCTACCCTCGTCGCAACTCAATTGATAGATAAATTTTTCTGCAACCAGAGATATTTTTAACAAAGCTCCCCAGAATTAAATTCTTCTTAAGAGATTCACCGCAGTTAATTTAATTTATTTATCGACGAGTGATTCTAATCAGGCATCAAAATATCTTTTTGATCATATAAACTCCAAAATATTAATAACTTTGGCTAAAATCCTCCGAACTCAATACCTAAAATACACCAAAATACATAAAGTACACTTTGAAATTATGGGTCTTACAATGACCCTTACTTATTTTGATGACAATAAAATTATGTTTAGGGAACAATTTAAAATATTAATATTCTATTTTAGTGTTCAATTGATTGTCCTTTAGAAAAACTCTCATTATTGATTGTCGACAAAAAATGAAAAACTCATTATTGATTCAGTCTTCCTTAAAAATTGTAAAGAAAATACATTGTGTAGAAAACATAGAATTCACAAACACAAAAATTTTGAGATGCATCTAGGTAATGGGAAAATATTAAAAATACAAGTAACATTAGAATATAACTTGCACGATGTGTGTGTATATTTTTTTAAAAAAAATTTCTTTAAATGTGAAAAATGATATTTATGGTGTATAAATATATCAATTTGATTTGTAAAATTGATAAGATCGTAAGTGTACGTTATTATCCCGTAGTAAAAATTATTGTTCCTACAAGTACTTTGTTATGTCCAATCTTTATTATCTCGTAAGTGCATGTTATTATTCTGTAGTAAAAATGATTTGATTATCTTGTCCAATTTTAGAATTCAGATATCAAATTCATCTTTTGATATATTATTTGATATCCAAGTATGAACACAATTCTTACTAAGATTGAATTAAAATATTAATACCCATAATAGAAAGAAATAGAAATTGTTAGAGATCTATCATTGAAAATTATACAATCTCAAGAGAAAGAAGATATACTTATACATCATCATAGTAGAATCAAAGCTTAAATATAAAAATATTGGAAATATAAAATAATAAAATAAAGTAACATAGTAAAAATAAAAAATTAAATATTATTGAAACTAGAAATTTGCTAAGAGAAATACAAGAACAAAAGTAAGAGGATCAAGAGATTGTGAGTAGGAATTTGTCTAAAATTGAATATTTTTCATCATTTTTGTAGTCCTAGGTGTTTTCATGAGCTTTAATTACAAGAAACCATTAAAATTTCACATAAGAAAACGGTTCAAAATGAATTTTACTATTAGAGAGTAATCCTTGTTGCTTGGAGTGACAGATTCTTGCTTTTTTTTTTTTTTTATTCTTCTCGTTATGCCATTACGACCGCAATGGCTATTACGGCCAGACAATAATTCTTGCAAGAGCTTGAGTTTCTTTTATTTTCTTGATTATGATGGACCATGACTGCACCACTTGACTTGTAGGCTAATTGCATAAAAAATATTCACTTATTTCTTCCGTTCTCCTTGCAATCTATAATAAATGGAATGAAAATTGATAAATTTAGGCTTAATTGTAGTTTTGGTCCCCCTATTTTAGCTGAATCGCGAAAGTAGTCCCCCCATTTTGTTTCTCCCCAGTTTTGATCCCTCAAACAGAATTTTGGTCAAAAACTTAATGAAATTTCAATTTTTAAAGTCGTACTACACCATTTATGATCATATATTTCAGGTATAATTATTGCAAATGAGATCTTGAGGCATTGTGTGATTTAAATAAATGCAAAAAAATGAAATTTCATCAAGTTTTAGACCAAAATTCTGTTTGAGGGATCAAAACTGGGGAGAAACAAAATGGGGGAGACTACTTTCGCGATTCAGCTAAAATAGGGGGGCCAAAACTGCAATTAAGCCATAAATTTATAATAAATATGAGTGATTTTTACTCTAAAAAATATGATTAAAAAAATATGAGTGATTGTTTATATACATTTTATTTTGATTTAAACATTCAATCATTATAACTAGAATACTTTCTTCCTATAAAAAATAGAATATATGTTTTGTAAACATTTAATTTTATATATCTTTGTAAACATTAGTTTTTATATGATTATTATTTTTATTTTGAATATACTATTATTTCCTTTTTCTTTTTTTGACTAAATAAATGTACTGTTATTTCTTTTTATCTTATGTGTTATGTCTCATTTCTACTTTAACTTTGAATAACTATTTCTTCATTAGAGGTATTATGCAACATGTTTCTTTCAAAGATATTTTTATTGTTTATATTGAACAAATTTAAAGTAGTATATTTTAGGATTAAGAAAATAATAATGTTGAGAATAATAAGACGTGACTACTTAATT
>JBBPBR010000004.1:858210-880016 GCA_037974775.1 Cicer pinnatifidum
TTTTGTTTTTTGCAAAGTCTTGTTATTGTAAATTGGTTTGTTTGTTTCAATATTTTTTATTTTAATTTAAATCCCATTGGATTATTTCTGCATAAAATTTATTATTTATTTTTAAGATATGATCATTATAGTTTTATATATTTTGTGGTAATTTAATAGTTGCTATATTTTAATTATTAAAATATTGTGATTTTTTTTTTATGTAATGAATTTAAAAAATAACGGTCAATAAAATTAAGTTTATAATAGAAATTATTTTTTATTTTTTAATCATATTATATTTTAGATATATAGACAAATAAGTAGTAGAATAAAGAATAATATATGAATAAAATATGAGATGCCAATATATAATATTTAATGATGTAGTATAATTAGTGTTTAATAATATATAAAAATGTGATTAAATGATTTGAGAGTTTGTTTTAATATACCATGTTGATAAGGATTAATGGAGAAGTTAAATGGGAAGGTAGAAAGGGAGATTTGTAAAGTCGGAATGAAGGAAGAAAGACCAATAGATTATAGAACCCAAAGAAAACGGAACTAGAAGATGGAAAAGGAAGTTTTACATTGTTACATAAAAAACAGTAACGGATATAGAAATTTTAACTTTTTTTTTTTTTCTGCCAGAAATTTTAACTAATGTTTCATATTATAATTATAATATAATACAAAATACCTCCAAAGTGGTGTAGATCCACCCCCAGACCAATAGCAATACATCTTAGACATTGAATTGCCCTTACCAACATTTTTCATAGCAGTAACAATTGTTTTCTCCAAACATACAAAATTTATCTTGTTCATTTGCTCAGGAACAACTTGGTGCTAGTAATCAAGATGGTAGGACAGACATTAATATGTAAATGGGTAAGTTGGCAGAGACAAAATATAATGGAAGGAAATAATAATTCGGTAGCATTGTACTTAGTCATTTTTCATGCAATAAGTGTTATCCGACACTATTAAGAGTGAAAAAATTGGATTCCTGTGCAGCATTATTCTCACTTCTCTCCCCTTCTCAATGGCCCAATTGTTATTAAGTCAGAATGCTCAACTGTTTAATGGAAGATTGATCAAGCCAAGAAAATTTTCTTCATCTTCTCTTGCCGCAATGTGAAAAAAAAAAGTGATTTCAAGCCTGATAAGTTGATATTATACTTATCTAAATAAGGGGAATACTTGGTTAAAATTGATGAATGAATCATACACAAATGCAATGACAAACTCTTGCATAAAATAAAAACTCCAACATTTGCAAGTGCATAAGTGAATGTTCACATGGGTTACAAATTCATACCCAAAAAAATGGAATCAAATACATGCATACCTTATTAACACTAGACACAATGATTCTGGTAAAAAATATGCAATATTATCATGAAGAAAGTAGTTAGGTCTAAAAATCATTCTGGACTACAGAAGAGAGACCTGAGGTGCATCAAGCACTAAGCTAATCTCATGAATCTCCTTGGAACTCTATCAGCTGAAAATGATTAGGTTTATTCTGTAAAAGGGACAAAGCAATTTGCTTGTTTTGGCTTCACAAAAGTATACTTAGTTCACACATGCTCTGCAACATTGCTAAATCTCTACGCCTTATTCACACGTATTTTTTGCCCTTCTAACAGCTGCAGTCATAACAGGTCATGAGGCAAATGGAAAAATCAGTGTCAGCATTGTATTTAGAAGCAAACTAATCGGTCATCAAATCACACATTATTTTCAATCTACAAAATTCCATTCCATTGAACAGATATATCGAAGCATGATAGAATTTTTTAAGTCATGTTAACATATTTGGAGATGGGGAACTAGTATCATAATTCACGACAGATACCAAGATAAATCTGAGAAAACTTGAAGAAAATTATACATTAGCATTACTAAATTGACAAAGAGGGACGAGAGCAGCTATTGAATCATTTGGTCCACAAATGTGATGTTTATGAGGGAACTTGTGATAACGGAAAATAAAAGTATATACCTAATTTGGTTCCTAAAATTGTAGAACTATGTCATGTCAACATAGACACCCACATGATCAATATTCTAAAATAATCACTGGAATTGTAAAATGTTAATTAGATTTATCCCTTTATTGGTATTTGCAGGGGCTGTAATGTCATTAAGTTGGTAATTTCGGAGATGCATTCTAAACTAAGCGAATAACGTCAGAGAAGCATTTGTAGTGTGTTTGGATCTACGTTTAAACTCATAATATTGCTTTCCAAACATATGTTTGATAATAAATCCAGATGGTAAGACAAGCCAGATTAACATTTTTTAAGTTCAGGGATAAAAAAAATCTTCAGGGATCATTTTAAATATTGATATTGAGGAGGATAAAATTAATATGGTCCAACAATTTTAAGGACCAAATTGCTTACATACTTAGAAAATAAGCATGCTATTGTGGTTTTGCCAATGTCATTTATGACTTAATAAAATATATCCAAAATTATTGATGCGCCATGACAAAGTTCCAAGGGATAAACTTAGATACATAATAAAAAAGATATTCTAAAATCAGCAGCAGCATTATCTACGAGCAAGGTTTGGAGAAGTAACTTTCTACTTCATGTTATCTAATGGTGCCATGTATTTGAAGTAAATCAGGATGTCTCAGTTAGTTTGCAAATTAACAAGAGGAGTAGTAAAGAACTTACAGCATTGTTGAAAGATGAGATAGCAGCTTCTACATCCTCATCTGATGAAAATGTAACAAAACCAAAACCGCTGGATTTTGAGGTCCCAGGAACACGTGAAACCTTAGCACCAAGCGCTTTTCCTTTCTCAGAAAAGAAACTTTTAAGGCTATCAGATGTTACTGTCTTAGCCAGATTTCCCACATATACCTTGTAGGGACTGTCAACAAATGTGGATTCCTCAGCTTGGAGTGAAAAATCTACTGTTGTTAAAGGTTTTTCGGTTATATTCACTTTAATCTCACGCCCTCCGATTTGCTGTCATGAAAACATGAAGTTCATGAGTCCTTTAAGAAACCTAAATTGTTGAATGAACATTAGCAATCTTTTAATGTACTTTTGTAAATTCTGCAATGAAACTTACAGTGCCATTGAGTTTCTCAACTACTGCATTTGCATCCTCAATGGTTTTCATTGTAACAAATGCAAAGCGACGGCTCCTTTTAGAGTACTTATCATACATAACCTATGAACCAAGCATACGGAAAAGTTAACAGTGCACTTGATGATTCAATATTTGTGGTATATAAAATGATAAAGCATACAACGAAAGTTGAAGTTGCTTAGCTACTTTAGAAGAATATAAACAATGCCCTTATCAACTAAAATCCCTAGGTTATCATAAATCCTACATTGAATTGTTCAGTTCTTGTTATCAACAAAAACTTTAGTCATTCCACTGAGCAGTTTCGCATTATAACGAATTTGACTCGGGCGAAGTTTCAAAATTCAATATTTCACATCACATGTACTAAATTCTATATCTCTTACATTAATGCTTATACAATCTAAATTCTGCTATTTACACAAACATAAATCACGTTTAAAATCCATTTTTACCAAAATTACTTTCACAAAAATCAGTTTTACAAAATAAATTCAATTAAAATCAATTTTCGCCACTATAAACCAAACACACTAATAACACAAAATTTAAAGAAGAAAAAAATACCTCTGCTTTCTCAACAGAACCATGTTCTTGAACAATCTGTGCTAGTTCATCATTAGTAACAGTACGAGGAATGTTACCAACGTAGAGCTTTCTATCAGCCTCTTTAGGAGAAGTCACCGTGGCTTGTTCAGCAACCGCAAAGTGTCTCCTAAAACGGCGTGTCGTTGAAATTCCGACTGCGAGAGAAGAAGGTTGCAACAACAGTGTCGTTTTGGGTTTGAAGTTGTTAAGTTTTTTGGTGTAAGTCCGGTAACTTGATTTTGGTTGTTGGGTTGTTAGGGAAAGAAAATTGGGTAGTGAGAGTAGAGAAGCCATAGAATGTGATGAGGATGCAATGAAGTAACTGTGCAAATGGTGGTTTTGTTTTGTAGCATAAATTTTTTGAGGTTTATCTCGTTATCTTGGTGATGGAAAGGATGACATAAAATCAAGTGTTTTTTGGGTCGGGTTGACCTTTTATCCGGATAATAATAATAATAATAATAATAATAATAATAATAATAATAATAATAATAATAATAATAATAATAATAATAATAATAATAATAATAATAATAATAATAATAATAATAATAATAATAATAATAATAATAATAATAATAATAATAATAATAATAATAATAATAATAATAATAATAATAATAATAATAATAATAATAATAATAATAATAATAATAATAATAATAATAATAATAATAATAATAATTTAAAAAGACAAAATAACAAATTTTCCCCTAAACAAGAGTAATTAATACTATAACTGTAACACCCCGTTTTTCAAAGCGAGGGTGTATTTTTTTTTTCAAAAGAAATTAAAATAAAACAGAGAAATAAATAAGGTAACACCTTTGGATAAATAATTAAGTCATTATAATTTACAAGCAGCGGAAAAAGTTATTAAAATATGAATTCAAAATATTTACATAACAAAAGTGGTACAGTCTTTCAATTTAAAAATAAAAGCAACCCAAAAGAAAGACATATGTTCCCTCTGTCCACCTAGTCTAATCATTTTACAAAACAACTAAACACCCTAAGTGATCTCCACGCGCCCCGTGAGATCCTCCTAACGTGGCTCCAATCAAGCATTCTCATCCACATTCCCATCGGTAAGGTACGAACCGGTAGGATCATCATGGCTCTCATATGAGGGCAAAGCACAGATTTCCACAATAGTTGTAAAGGGTCACCAACCGAAATTAACAATTAACACATAACATTTAAGTTTTTAAATGCACAAAATAACCTTTCAACTTAGCATGCACCTTAAAAGGATTTTCCATATGCGAAAAGTTCATATAATGCTTGCCAATTAAAAATGAAATCAAAATAAAGTTCTCAATCCCTCAAGTAATACATAACTAACCAAGACATTGATAAATCAATGAGCAATCTGTTATCTAACTCAAAATAAGAATTTCTACTAAGCCAATCGATTTCCAAATCGATTTCTTGAAGGTTTTTAGTGAAATTTGAATTCTGGGCTTAATTCAATCGATTGGACAATCGATTGGGCAATCAATTGACAGGATAACTGAGCCCCTGACTTAATGCCAATCGATTTCTTAAAAGATTTTGAAACACATATTATAAAATCGATTGGCAAATCGATTATGTCAAACTAAAGAAGTCCCTGTAACTCATCCAATCGATTGGGAAATCGATTTCCCTGCATATTCTTCCAAAAATACATAAACTAACTCAATCACATTCATACACAACTCCAAATCTTAACACTTAGCAATTCCCACACAATCACCATGACAAATTGGGTTTCGAAATAGTTTTACAATCAAACATGCTCTTAGTAATATCATCACAATCATAAATTTGATTCAAACACACTTACGCATAATTTCAAAACATACCGCTTAACGGTTACAACGCAATACCCACACATACAAGATGAACCAACAAATCACATGGCATCACCTTGACTCAACAATCCCAACACAGACAAGATGAACCAACAAATCACATGGCATCACCTTGACTCGACAATCCCAACACAGACAAGATGAACCAACAAATCACATGGCATCACATTGACTCGACAATCCCAACACAGACAAGATGAACCAACAAATCACATGGCATCACCTTGACTCGACAATCCCAACGCAGACAAGATGAACCAACAAATCACATGGCATCACCTTGACTCGACAATCCCAACACAGACAAGATGAACCAACAAATCACATGGCATCACCTTGACTCGACAATCCCAACACAGACAAGATGAACCAACAAATCACATGGCATCACCTTGACTCGACAATCCCAAAACAGACAAGATGAACCAACAAATCACATGGCATCACCTTGACTCAACAATCCCAACGCAGACAAGATGAACCAACAAATCACATGGCATCACCTGTGCGCGACAATCCCAACACGGACAAAACTCAAACATATTCACAAATTTATTCCACAATTCACGCCAAAACACAACAATTCATTTCTCCACAAAATCATTTTCACGACGACAGTAAGTAAACGCAGATATTAAGAGATTCCACATTCTTAATACTCATTTAACTTAACGATTTTCACAACAAACATCAAGCAAACCGAAATATTAAGAGATTCCCCATTCTTAATACTCTTTTAACTTAAACGATTTTCCAAAACAAACATTAAGTAAACAAGACATTAAGAGATTCCCCATTCTTAATTCTCATTTAACTTAAACGATTTTTCAAAACAAACATTAAGTAAACAAGACATTAAGAGATTCTCCATTCTTAATTCTCATTTAACTTAAACGATTTTTCAAAACAAACATTAAGTAAACAAGACATTAAGAGATTCCCCATTCTTAATACTCATTTAACTTAATGGTTTTCAAATTCCACACAAAATAAACTCAAACATACTTTCACATTCAATCCATAATTCACACCAAATCACATCAGATCATTTTTCCATACAGACCACACAAAACACATCTCAAATTCTATAATTATCAATTATGAACACGTCGAATACGACAACACAAATCTACACAATCCATCACTCAAACACAACAAATTTCATTTACTTAAAATCATACATAAATGAGGTAAATTCATTTTCCATGAAACATTCATCAATATCACCAAAACCCCACATTAGAATTTCACTCATAAAGCATTAATTCATTTTTCCCCAAATCAACGCTTCAACCCTAACAAATTATTTTCTACACAACCACAAGTAAGTCCCTAAATGCAAACTAAAAGTTTGGAAGGAGCCCTTACCTTCACGTTAGCTTTAACGTGCGATTACGGTACCGCGAGTAAATCCGGTAAAATCTCTGCTCGTAACGCCGCTTTCAAAGTTGGTTCCCTAGCACCGTAGCGTCGTAGTGAGCAATTTTCCCTTCTATCTCTTCACGAAACGAAGCTTAGATCTAGATGAAACGGGGAGGTTTGTGTTTGACGGTTTTGAAATCTCTAACACCGTTTTTGAATCCGGGAAGAAGGAAGAAGCTGGGAAATCCTTGTCTTTTCACCCCAAGCCATGGGTTTCTCTTTTTGAAGCAAAACCAGCAACGAAAATGAACAAAAGGGGAGAGAGGAAGATGATGGTTCGCGAGATTGGAGGGAGCGTGACTTTTCTTCCTCTGTTTCTGTTTTTCCTCTCTTTCTTCCATTCTAACATATATATATATATATATAACTTATTTATATACTAATATATATATATATACATATTATAATTAAGACTAAATCAATAAATATCTAACAACTCTCACACCCATCACTTCACTCACGTCTCCAACTATTTTGATAAAAATATCTACTCTCGTCGCAACTCAATTGTTAAATACAATTTCCAACAACCTGAGATATTTTAAACAAAACTGCCCAGAATTAAATTCTTCGAAACTTAAATAAATTATTCTTCGACAAATAATTTTAATCCAATTTCCAAAAATATATTTTTTGGCATTTAATTCACTCAATACCAAAAACTGGATTAACAGCCTAAGAAATTCGACACAAAATACCCTAAAATTGTATAATTTAGGATTTAAAACTATGGGTCTTACAATAACAGTCTTAAATGTATTTAAATTATGGATTTGACGCATTTAAAATTAGGAATTCACTTTACCTTAAGAAATAAAGTAAATAATATTTGATAATCAAATCAATAGTTGATATTATTTATACATTTATAATCAATCAAGTGTGATTATAATATCAACTTCTAACGCTAAATTCTAAAATTACAAATACTATCTTAAAGGTGACTAGTTTATTTTTACCAAAAGTTTTTTATAAAGTGGCCCAAAGAGAAAACATACGGAAAACTAAGATACAAGATGTATAATACCTAGTTATGTGAGTTTAATACACAAACAAATTTCATATTTATATAAAAAAACAAGGTTCTGATAATAAATAATTAATTATCTAAAAAGAAATAATATTGTAAAATGTTTATATAAATTCTTACAAGTTAAAATTCTTTAATAATCATAATGTTTAAAAATGATTTTGGTTATTGCAATTATAATATTATTTTATTTTGGTTATCATAATTCTTTTTATTTCATTCACATCTTATCATATATAGTTTTATTTTAAAATAGTCATCTAAACTTCTGTTACAAAAACTGTAGCACTATCAAATTTAAATATAATTAAAACATAATCAGTTTAACTTAAAAATAAACCTCTTAATATAATTAAATTAAATTGTAACCTCTAAATGTTTCACTATTGTTCCCTAAAATTCCTGCATCTTAAAGTTGTGGAGGTTCTCCACTAGTTGCCTCAACACTAAGTACATTAACTTGTATTGCAACAAGATCATTTGGGGTTAATTTTAGTTGTTAATTACAGCGGCCACTAAAACAAGGAAACATAACAAATTCAAAGGTCGGAGCAAACACCACCTTAGTGAAAAAGTTCTTATATCCTTTTAGGTAATGTGCATAGGGAAAAAGACAACTAGAGGTCCAAATCTAATTGCTCCTAATAGAGAAAGAACCTAATTAAAAAAAGGCAATGTCTTGGCAAGAATTCCTGTCAGTCTCTCAAGTATCACCCTTCAAATTAGCCTAAACAATTTCAAATTGATTGTTAAACCAAATACGCTAATGGGATTTTTTTTATATCAATTCCGATTTAGGCCACATGATATCAGTGCCCATTTCAATAACACGAAAGAACAGTTGGGTCATTTATGTTTTAATTATATTTAACTTTAACGGTGGTACAATTTTTGTTAGGATGGAAGTACTATTTTAAAATGAAACTATATTTACATGGATAAGAACCAAACAAAATACTTACAAGAACCAAAATCAAATAAGATATAATTGTAAAGATCAAAGACTTATTTAAACCTAATAAAAATATTCAAAACTGGATATTTAATAAGTATCCAAAATTGGATCTTCAAAATTGAATATTTAATAAATATTCAAAACTTGAAGACATGCTCTAATCATAGTATCATTTATTTCCCTATCCTCATTTCAATATACACAAAATCATTCACGAAGATATATATAAATACATATTAAAAACTAATCTGCCTTAAATGGTAATTGAAGATTTTCTATGGTAATTTTCTAAACGAACATTTCTTCTCTCTACTTAAGAAGAACATACTCAGTCCATTATACATGTGATAAAGTGAGAATGAAAAGGCAAAATATTAAGAAGAAGTTCTGAAAAAGGCCAAGAACACATCAAAAGAAAAGTATGAATGAAATATCATCTCGTTAGAAAGTTATTAGAATTGATATAAATAAGCCCGGTAGTGGCAACAATTCTCTCACTCCTAATAGGTACCTAATAAAATTACAACGATTCTTATGCACCTTCAGTAATGTTATTCCCCCAGTTGTCCAGCCAAAATTTGGTATTCCCACCATCCCCAATTTCACTAACCAAATTCCTTTGAAACTTACCCCAAATCCTTACTAAAGCACACCATAGAGGAAACTCATAGGGTTGGGAGCTAATAGAATTCTAAAGATCATTATTCCTATCGTACATGCCATGGAGCACCTTACACCACATGTCATTCGATTTGGTTGTGTTGTTCCAAATGATCTTCAAAAGAAAAGCTTAATTCATATGATGTTGCTTTTTGATTCCGAGCCCTCCTTTAGTTTTAGGAAGGCAACAAACATCCTAGTTGACTAAATGGGGTTTTCATATGTGCTCAATATCTCCCCAAATGAACCCCTATGAATTTTTCCCACTTCAGCACAAATATCCTTAGGTAGCTTAAGATATTGCATGTGATAGTAAGGAATAGATCTAATCACAGATTTGGAAAAGGTAATTCTACTAGGTAAGCATAAATATTAATGACTCCACCCACTCAACTTGCTTTGAATCTTGTTAATAAATGATTGAATTTTACCTCTCGAGGTTCTGCTAGGGGTTATATTTGCCCTAATGTACTTGCCCATATTGTTGCTTTGAGTGAAAGCATTGTGCTGCAAAATATCGTCTCTTAACAAAAATCTACATATAATTTTAAAATACATTCAATGATTTAAATGATTAACAAAAAGCATATAAGTAGATTTTATAAAATAGTGTAATAAATCGAGCTATACATGAGCAAAAATGCAATTATTTTAGATTATGGATTAGTGATCCATGCTATAATAGGTGATATTGGGTGAAGGTTATCGGTTGGTGATCCATGCTCTTATAGGCGATACTGAGTGGGAGTCATCTGTTGTATTTTTATCGAGTTTTGAATCAATTTATGTTTTGTAAGCTCTATCAATTAATCGTGTTATCTTTTAATAATTTATTCGGACATAGAAATTAATTATCTCTAACTTTTGAACATGTTTTGATGTCATATATATATATATATATATATATATATATATATATATATATATATATATATATATATATATATATATATATTTGTGTAATAAACTTCAGCTATATTCGATAATAATCGATTTTAAACTATTACCTTTATAATAAAATTTGTGTAATAAAATTATTCCTTTATAATAAGAAAAATGTCAGGGGTGAGTTTCACTTCGAATCCAACCTTGGTGTCTAATTTGATCCTAGTTACTAAATTCTTTTATTGAATTATTACCCAATTCTCTTTATTATTCTTGCCCTAATGTCTTAGTGACAAAACCTTTAATTCCAAAGTAACCCTTAATTCCTTAGTGTATTTAAGATTAGAATTAAACATTACCTTACAGGAATTCTCTTGTTAAGCTATTGTCTTTGCAACTAATTTTATTGGTTTCATGACATGTATCTATCCCTAGACTGCAAATTCATGAATTTCTCATCTCAAGCATTTGTAAAGTCCACTTCCGTTTCAAAATACGAATCATAGAACATTTTCATGTTGATTAAGCAATAAAAAGCATTAAGTACAGAGATGAGAAAAATAATTCAATAAACTCATTCATATAACTAGAAATTAAATCATAAAAGAAAGGGTTTCATATTTTTACACTCATCCCTAACAAATAAAGTTTAGTTACTCATGACAAAGATAGAAAAAATAGAGATTAGAGAAGAATTACAAGAAAGTTTTATGAATGATTCTTGATAAAACTGCTCCAGTGGTGTTAGAAACGGATGTCTTTGAGTTTCTCTGCTAGGGCACAAGTCTCCCAACTTCCCAATAGTAAAAAAGATCCCTATAACGTGAAGAAAAAAAAAGTGTTTTAAACATTCAGCCGTGTGCCACGCGCTCTAGGCGCAAGTGGACAGAGTCAAGAAGGCCGAAATGCGCCCGGGCGCAGGTTTTTGCATTTTAAGCGCACAACATCTTCTGTGTGACCTTTAATGCATTTTTTTCCTCTTTAGAGTCTGAATTAGGTTCTAGTGTCTTCATGAAAGTTCTAGCTATGGATTGTAGCTTTCATTTTCACTTAGCTTGACTCCAATTGAACATCTACAACTCCAAATATGGCTGCAACACTCCATATTGGTAACATTGATCTCACAAAAATTCAGCACTGCACTAAAACAAAGAAACCACGCAAAACTACGAAAAATCTCTACTTAATCAAGGAAATAAGAACATAAACATTTCATTAAATAAAAAAACTAAAATGAACAAAATATATTAAATAACTCCTTAAATTAACTAATGATTAAAGATAAATAAGACTAAAAATAATGAAAAATGTGCATATGATGAAGAGTCATCACAACCCTAAACTTAATTTGTTGTTTGTCCGCGAGCAACAACAAATTTCAGATTTGGTACAATTAATAACAAACTTAAACTCAACTTCTCAAATCAAACCAAACTTAATTTTCAATGTTCTAGCTACTACCAAACATTCATCATGCTCCATGGTTGCTAAATAAACACAATTTGTACACTTTAGCATTCATTCGTCAAGTTCAACTATTTCTTCACACAATATCACCAAACTTTATCTCAAGTGTTTTGCAAGGCTTATGAATTTATCACTCAAATCCTAGAACATGCATCACGCTACCATAGGCTTGAAAAAAATTCTAGTTAGCAATCACAATGCAATAAACATATACACTTCTGGAGGACTTTCAGGTTGTAATGTGGCTTAGGTATGGGTAGGACAATTTGGGATAGTAAGCTTTACTACTTGGAGTTAGGTACACATTTTCAAATTATTCTACCATTTTTTTCTTTAAATTTTCATTGTGGAGATTCTCAAACATTGACAAAAGACCCAAGAAGATGTTATTTATCAAAGTACACAAACTGAATTTTTTTCCTTCTTTTTTTTCCCTTCTTTTTTTTTTCCTTCTTCGTTTTTTTCTTTTTCTTTTTCTTTTGATTTTTTTTGATTGGTTATTTAATTTTATTTATGAGAATCACCACCCCAAACTTAAAAATTTTCTATCCCATGAGCAACCCCAAACTTAGAATTTTACTAAGATGAGACAAAGATTTTCCTACCTAACTCCAAGTAAGGTGATTGAATTAAAGTCAAGTCTTTGGTTTGTAATGTGGCTAGTAACCGAAAGAAAGGGCAATGCTCAAAGGGGATAGTAAATGATAAAATTTGCATAGGGTAGTTAAAAAGGCTCAAACGACCAAACAAAATTGCCTTAGTGTATGCATAAATTACAAGTGGTACAAGTTAGAATTAAAGTGTTTAGGTCCAAAAGCTCACAACTAGGATAATAAGAGAGAGTATGAACTATCTAAATGATGTCAAACAAGTCACTACAATTTTTCTTAGAATGTCAAGAATTCTACAACCAAAGAGTAATCAACAATGTATGCATTAGTGAACTTGTCGATTGAACAATGATATGAGCAAATAAATAGAATTTAAATTTCAAAGTTCCCAACAAATAGCTTAAGACCATCTTCAAGTTGTTTAAATTTTTTAGTCATAGTGCACATTTACACACAACTAAAAAGAAACAAATTATTCAAATAACAAAATAAGATTGAAAAAATAAAAGTTACCACTACTTGTGGGTTGCCTCCCACGAAGGGCTTCATTAAAATCATTAGTTTGAAGCCTCAACTATTGTCAAGGAGGCATATATGACAGGAAGAACACATCATCATTCTTCTTCTTCTTTTTGTTTAGTAGAAAAGATAGAGATTAGAGAAGAATTACAAGAAATATTCATGAATAATTCTTGATAAAACAGCTCCAATGGTGTGAGAAACGACCGTCTTTGAGTTTCTCTGCTAGGGCACAAGTTTCCCAACTTCCCAATAGTCAAAAAGATCCTTAGAAAATGAAAGCATGCACTTTTGAACATTCAACCTTGTGCCACGCGCCCGTGGCGCGTAATTTGCGCTTCAGGCGCAAGTGAACAAATTCACGAAGGCCGAAATGCGCCCCAAGCGCAGGTTTTAGCGCTTCAGGCGCACAACATATGTTATCTGAATTATACTGCATTTGTTTCCTCTTTCGAGACTGAATTAGGTTTTGGTGTCTTCATGAAAGTTGTAGCTATGGATCGTAGCCTTCATTTTTCACTTAGTTTGACTCCATTTGGACATCTACATCTCCAAATATGGTGGAAATAGTCCATATAGGCCATGTTGGTTTCTCACAAAAATTCAACACTGCACTAAAACAAAGAAACAACTCAAAACTACAAAAAAAATCTCTACTTAATCAAGAAAATAAGAACATAAACATTTCATTACATCAAAGAACTAAAACCAACAAAATATATCAAATAACTCCTTAAATTAACTAATAATTAAAGATACATAAATCTGAAAACAATAAAAAAAAAATGCATATGATGAAGAGTCATCATTGATAAAAGTATAACAATTTGACCCAACCACATATCTAAATAAGTAATCCCTCAATTCACTGATGAACCTCTTGACACGCATTTCCTTAGAGATGTGTAAAAGAGTGTGTCTAGAGAGTTGTGTAAAACGAGCACTATACTCAAAAACTTTCATACCCTCCATTTTCTCTAATCGCTTAAAATCCTGAGCTAATCCATCTCTAACACCTTTTGGAAGAAAACGAGCCATGAAAAACTGAGAGAACTCTTTCCATGCTAACGGAGGTGGCCCTACTTGTCTACCACGTCACATTATATCAAACCAATCATGTGCTACACCTATTAGCTTAAATGATGTCAATTATACTCCTCTTACCTGAGAGCTACCCAATGCTCTCCAAAGCATCTCTAGACCATCAATAAATTGTTGTGGGCCCTCAATTGCACTAGAACCAAAAAAAGTAGGGGGTTTCTACTTCATGAAGTCCGGTTAGGTAACTTCAACCCCTCTAGTTGCAACAATCATATGTTGCTCAACCAGTCTAACCCCTTGTTGGCCGTCAAGATTTTCATGTCTTTCATCACCCTCATGGTATTGTCCAACAACAACCCCAAATCTCAAGAAACAAATAACAGTTGTACAATCTTACGACAATCATGTTAAACAATACTGCCAGAAATATAGATAGTTCTCAAGTAAAGTATATAAATGATTACAATTATAATTTAGTCGTTCATGTAGAAATATTTAAAATCTAATTCATACAGAAGTGAAATCCAAATGAGCAACCTTAAAAATATCATAGAAAATTATACAAGTAAAAACATAATTTTTTTAGAACCAATAGACACCTTCATCTCATTAATAACCCTCTCCTCCAAAGGGTGACATTTCCCGGGTGGCTCCATCTAGCAAATAGTCCCCTCCTTGCAATCCAACAATGAATCATAACACATCAATTAGGAAGCTTACATCTTGTTGATAGCCCTCTCCTCCTAAGGATGACATGTCTCATAAGGGCGACTCCATTTAGCGATTAACTCTTCCCAATCAAAAAGATGTAATTAGGTGCACCTACCACCGGTAACTGTTTCATAATTATAACAACAATTTCAAAAACAAAAATTTAAAAATCATTTCTCATTTTATCATAACTCATACAAAACATATTGAACTTTACATCAATTCGATATTTAAATGCTTTGTAACTCATAAATAAATCAAACTACAAATATATTATATAACAAAGACCATAAAAATAAATATATGATGAATTCAAGAAAAATTTAAAGGTTGTGATCCGATGATAGTTGCCTACTCAAAACTACGAAGAATTGACTAAATTTGCTCTCCAACAACTCACGGAGTAACAAACATGACTCAACTAATAAATCTGAGTATCAAAAATATTCTCAAGACTTTAGAAAAATTATTATAAAGTTTAACTAACTATAGAAAACTATAAATATCTTTAAAATCTACTCTAAACACCAAAATAAGATTTCTAAACCAAGCTACATTTTTTCTAGATATTCATTCATAGCATTAGAGTCGTGTATTTAGCTCAAAGAATCTCAATAATACCTTTCAAAGAATGGTTACTCTTCTATTTCCTTAACTCATTAACCCTAACCCCAAAATCCTAAAAAAGAGCTCTAGTAGGAGTATGAGAAGTTATGCTTTTGGAGATGTTAAATTCATTTTATGGGTTGAGAATTTATGGGTTAAATTTGTGTTGTGGAGTGAGAAGTAGAAATAAGGAGAAGAAAAAAAGAAAAAACAAAAAGAAGAAGTGGAGGTGGAGGTGGGTTGTGATTGCCGAGAGAGAGAGAAAGGAATGAGAGAAAATGTTTAGTGGATAAATGAAATGTGAGATGAGATTTGAGTTGTCTTATTTATTTATTTGTTATTATTATTGTTATTAATTTTTTTTATGAAACAGTGTGATGTTATTCAAACTGTTTCTTCTGCTTTAACTTGAAATCCCTTTTTTGCTAGTTTGTTCCTTTTCTACTTAATTGATCTTGCTTGATTCTCAAAGTTGAAGAGATCGAATCTTGAATGCAAGTTTGGTTAGCAGGTCTGAAGGGGTTAAGTAAATTGATGTTGTTTGAGATTTTGAAAAAGAAGGAAAAATGAAGGATTTGGAGAGATGATTAACAATACTCGTTTTGGGTGTTTCTCCCTATTTCAGAAATTAAAAGGAAGGAAAATGATGGAAATGTTCTTCAGATTTTTGGTGGGAAGTAATATTAAGAGGGAAAGTTGAGGGGAATTATCCTTAGTGTCCTTTGGACAGTTTCCATATTACCTCATTTGCCCATTTCTATTTTAATTAAAATTCCTTATTATAAAATTAATATGTTAAACATTTTTAAAAATTCTTATTTTAATAAATTTTAATTAAACAAATTGTTACATTTTAATGATTTTGATTAAACAATTTGTTAAATTTTAAGGATTTTAATTAAACAGGTTGTTACATTAAAATGTTACAGAAATTATGCAACTTTGTTATGATATCCTCTGTAATCATCTCCCTCTCAGCCTACACCAATCATGATACAAATTACATTTGTAATACAAAAATATGTTGCGTCACTAAATTGGTCGTAGAAGATATAAGTCATCTATATATTGTTTGATTTGATTCAAAAGATGAAAAATGATTTTGGATAAGGAGCAGCAGCATTGGAAAAAAAGTACATAGCCACATGGATATATAAGGGTTCCAACCATTTGCAATCCATCTGATCTGCTTATAAATTGGCCACAATATTTATATATGATGCTCAATATAGATATGTAATGTGAGTATATTTGCAGCTTGAAGGTAGAGAGAGTATATTTGAGTTAGGAATGTAGTAAGGCAAAGCTTTCTTAAAAAGATGATTATATTATATAATGCATTTTCCTTTGAGACAGAACAAATGTACTTGTGAAACATTCAATATAAGAGAAACATTCAATATGTTCTATCACATCATATAATATATGCCACACACCGAGTACTTGTGGTCCTACATAATATAACTGATTATTTAGTTGTGGAATATTTAGGATTTGGTCTACTAAGCTCCCAGCAAAACAATATTATATTAAAGTTATTTGATCAGGAGACATTAGTACTTATCAGAGAATATAGTACTAGGGGTCAACAATAATTTTAGAGTAAATATCAAAGTGGTCATTCAAATTCAAGGTATGCATCAACAAAGTCTCTCACGTTATCAATATTTTAAATTTACATCTCAAATTGTCAAATGTTAATTACATTCGTCTTTATATTTGAATTTGTTATCAAATTAATCTCCAACACTATTTACTTAATTTCAAATTCATCTGCAATATTATCAACTTAAAGTCTTAATAATCCCTACAAATATCACAAGAGAGACAAATTTGATTAAAATTATGAAATTTTATGGATCATTTGAAAATATTGATTATGTGAAGCATTGGATTGACATAGACTTACAATTTCAATAACTAATTTGGGTTTCTTTTTTCCCGGTAATTTTAAAGAAACTTTAATTTCAATAACAGAAAGATGCCTTTAATTATTTTTTCAAAATGTTTGTTGAAAGATTGTGATATTTGATTAACATCATATTATATTATATTATATATGATTATCCTTAAACAAAGGAACAAACAAATCAACAGTTCAGGTTTCCCATAATATTTACAAATTTAATGAAATCAATTCTTCCATCTTGATTTTATCAAAATTGTTGATCATCTTTTGACAATTCTCAAATTTTAATGCTTCTTTCCATCCCAAAATAACAAGAACTCTTTGCATCAATTAAACCATCTTTTTCTCATAAAAATCCATCTTCACTTCTTCCAAGCTAGGTTCTTTCTCCTCAAACAGTTCAAAAAGATCATTGGAACCATATTTTTCATCAAGTTCCTCACTTTTTGAGATGCATGGTTTTTTTGTGTTAGGTAGCCTAAACCTTCGACCAAAAACTTCAGCATTTGGAGAATCCAATCTAGGAGTTGGTATTGTCAAACTCCTAAGGTATTTTAGATGTTTCATATTTTCAAGCTTTGTCTTGCTTGCATAACCGGTGCTCCTTGTATTTTGAAGTTTTTAATTTAAGAGTTCTTTAACTCCTTTCATTTGCTCCTCTTTTTCACGTTCTTGATTGAAGTTAGAAGACAAGAATACACAAAGGGAATTAATTTGAAATAGAAGAAAAGTTTATATCTTTTCCTGCATATTTCTTTACTAACATGAAGTCAAATATTAACTTATGCTTTAAGACTTAATTATATTTTCTTTTTACTTTATTTTCTACATGTTATTATCATATGATGAGTTTTCTTTAGTGATGAGTTTTCTTTAATAATCTATTATAATCTATTAAAATAATACTCCAATACTAAATTAATTATGCAACTAACATTTTTTTTTCTTAGAGGTAATTTTTGACTTAACTTGATCTGATTTAATTACTGCTATAAAAGACTTCTTGAACAAGAATCACAAATTGTCTTTAAAACTAAAAACGTTTAGGAAAGACAATGCAAATCTAACTGAAAAAACTTAATATTTTAAAGAATCAAAGTATTGAATTTAAAACAAAAAATGCAACTTTGAAAAATGATATTACTAAACTTAAAACATAAAATGCAAATATTAAAATTGATATTGTTAAACTTAGAGATAAAACCTTGAAAGATATCCATGTTGAAAATACCACATGTAATTCTGATAAGAATGAAGATGTATTCTAAGTTTTTCTAGCTAATGGTATGGAAGGAAGCAAGTATGAATCTACGATTTATGGTGTTAGTAGAAATTATAAATGAGGTCTAGGATTTGAAGAAATATTAATTGAACCTAAACATATTCACTCTAATGTTTTGTGCACTATTTGTTCTAAGAAATATCACTCTAAATTAATTTGTCCCATGTTAAATACACAAAAAGACATGAAACATTTCAAGACTCACAAACCAGGACCCAATCATATTTTGGTATCAAAAGACAAAATTGTTTATGTTGCAGATGTTCTAAGAATCAAGTTGAAACACCAATCATAGCATCTGGTAAGTGGTTGCTAGGATCTTATGAAGGGAAAAAAGGTATAGGTCCAAAGACCTGACTCTGGTGGAAGAAGGATTGGTCAGAAAAAGAAAAACCATATGATGAACCAGAATTATTAGAAAAATCAGAACCATCTGATGAATCTGAAGTGATAGTAGAACCAGAATTACAGAGCAACCTGATACATCACCAGAAATAGAAGTGTCAAATGAACAATCAGAATCAAGAGACTTCTCTAAACACTCCAATCAAACTATTCAAGACTATAAACCTGGATGGAAATTTAAATCCCTTCATCTAGACCCTCTAATTAGAGAATATGAAAATTTAGAATCTGAAAACCAAAAAAGAAGAACTAAGAGGGTTTTCAGAGTGAATCTGAAATTGTTGACATATAAATTATATCTTTCTTTAAATTTAGTTATTGTCTAATATTATGTTTACTATGATAACAAGAAGCTTGATCTTAAAAATCAAAGCTAAATAAGCACTTTGAAAGTTCTAAAAAATTTAGAGGAACCAGGAGATTCACAAAGTCTGAATATTTCAGCAGAAGCAAAATACAAGTTTGTTTCTTAAGAAACAAGCATAAACCACCATAAACAAATTGACCTTGAAAATTCAAAGTGAGTTGGTGATAGTGAAGGTTTACTATAACTAGATGAAGTAGATGCAAACAAACCTGAATAACCTAAAAAATTAGAGGATACAAGAAAATTATCAGAAGATAAACCTAACCAAGCTAGAAGTAGCCAATATCAATTAGAAGGCAAATCTGGATGGAAGTACAAGTCATGTCATCCTAAAATAGTAATAACTGGAAATGCAAATGATCGATGGATTCTTGCAATGCAAGAAAATTTAAATGAATTTAAGATGAATGATGTTTGGGATCTAGTACCTAGACCAAAGAAGAACATTATCGGAACTAAATGGATTTTCATAAATAAGCTGAATAAATAAAATTTAACTTGTCAAAAATAAGGCAAGACTTGTTGCACAATGCTACAATCAACAAAAACGACATTGAATAGAATGAGACATTTTCTCGAGTGACCAGGTTAGAAGTTAGAAGTTAGAAGTTAGAAGTTATTTGTATCCTACTGTATTTTACTACAAATAATAGCATTAAATTATTTCAAATAGATGTTAAAAGTGATTTTCTTAATGGTTATATAAGTGAAGAAGTCTATGCTAAACAACCTCCAAGTTTGAAAGTTCTAAATTTCCAAATCATGTCCAAATTCACCTTAGAGTTCAAAAAGAGAAACAATTGTTCCAATGAGAAATATTTTATGAGTGCTTTTCTTAAAGTGTGATAGTCACTATTAAAATAATCTTGTTAGAAGCAAATACTCAAGTTCCAAACCTTTATATTCAAACCTGATAGTGGTGTTAGTATGTCTTCTTCAATCTGGGGTTGGCAGGTTGTAGGGTCAAGGTGGTTAGTTCCTCAAAAGTCTAGGGTTGTCAGATTGTTTGAGAAGATTGGCTTTGAGGATTAGGTCTTTTTAATTCAAGTATTTGAGTTAGTGGATTAAAGTCTTTAATTTGAATGAGGAGAATGAATGTAGCCAAGTTAGTGGTGAATCAGGATAAATCTATGTGTCCAATTATTTATGCTTTCATAGTTTGTTGCCTTTGAACCTAATTACTTATCATCTAAATAATTCATAAAAATGAACCAGCCTTCATCAAATTAGTAAAAAATTATCAACTTTGTCAAACATAATTCAACCCCCTTCTCGTGTTTGCACCTTCACTAGGAATTGGAAAAGCCTTAGGAAAATTTGATAAAGTTTTTTTTTTCTTCAAAATTTCATATTACATAGGGCTAAAGCCCTCAGTAATGTTGTTTTTCCTTTATCGAGGGTCTCAACCCTCGCTAACTAACACATGATACGACTTTCCGAGGGTTAAAGCCCTCTCCCTAATGTTGTGATTCTATGCGCCGATTCCTCTTTCTTTCATCTCTTCTTATCTTCTCTTTTATTTCTTTCTTCCTCCATTCCAG
This sequence comes from Cicer pinnatifidum, assembly GCA_037974775.1. Taxonomy (NCBI): domain Eukaryota; kingdom Viridiplantae; phylum Streptophyta; class Magnoliopsida; order Fabales; family Fabaceae; genus Cicer; species Cicer pinnatifidum. The sequence continues at coordinate 879,162 of JBBPBR010000004.1, forward strand.
CCTTTTCCTTTCTTCTCTTCTTCTTTATTTCTCTTTTCTTCCCTAGTCCAAATTTTCGAGCACCATATTTATGTTTTTTTTTCTCTTCTCCATTTTCGAGTTTTTCTGGGTATATAATTTTTGTTATTTTTTATTTTTATATTTTGTTTTTATGTTATTAAATATTATGTATTTTTTGTTTAATGTAGTTTGGGAGTAAACAATAGAAATATTTGGGTGATGAAGAGAAAATGGCAAGTCAAACCCGACTCTTCACTATAGGTTTAATTTTAAATTTTTATTTAAAATTATATTAAAAAATCTATATTGTGTTTATTTTTATTTTAATGAACATATAATATTTGTTATTTTTTTTTTTGTGAAATAATATTTTTTGAATTTTTGGTACAAATTTTTTGTATTGTGTATAATATGTATTGGTGCAAATTTGTGCAATAATATGTATTGTGTATGTTTTGAAAAAATGTTAATTTTTATAATTGAAAATATTTTAAATTTGTTTTAATTTTTTATTTCAGATATGTGCATATTTTGTATATATGTTATTAATATGAATTTTTATTTATATTTTAGAAATGAATATCTTAATTTGTAATAATATTAATATACTATAATTTTAGGTCATTAATTAATTATAACAATTTTTAATATTGTTATACTTAATATAGTTTTTTTTTATAACAATTTTTAATATTGTTATACTTAAATAAAGAAAAAAAATTGTATCAATTATCGTGAGTGAACCTCTAGTTTCTTGTTTAATGTTTAATATATATTATTGAATAAGTAAATTCTAAAAATATAAACAATATTAATTATTTATCAAATTCTCATAATTATATATCTTTTTATAAA
>JBBPBR010000004.1:889194-902245 GCA_037974775.1 Cicer pinnatifidum
TTACCATAAATATAAATTTTATTATAATTTTTTTATTATATTAATCTCATATATGGTGAAGCAATTGATTTATTTCTTACTAAAACCCATTCATTTTTTATGGTTTTACTTCTCAAAAATCATATTAGATTCCATAATTTTAATCTATACATTAATATTTAATTTTATGACAATTTAAATATTTTAATTAATATTATTATATATTATTTAATTTAAATTAAAAATAAATTGAACTTAAATTTTTATAATAATAATAATAATAATAATAATAATAATAATAATAATTAAATGTTAAATACATGACATAAGTAAATTAAAAAGAAGTCATCAGCCATAAATTAATAAAAAAAATGATAAATTTATTATTATTAATAAATTAATAAAAAAAATGTAACGAATATAAATTTATTATTATTAAATTATGAAAATAGAGAACCGAGTCATACACGGAGATACTCTTAGGTCAACCTGTATAGAGGATGATCTACTTGATCGGGGAATGATGGACTTCATTTTATTTAAGTTTTTTAATAATTATAAAAAATAATATTTAATTAGATAATTATTAAAAAAAATTAACATTGTATTTATTTAATTATTTAAAATAATAATTCCTTAAATTAATAATTAAGGAAAGTTAAATTAATAATTTAATTAAAATAATAATAATTGAATAATAAAATATATATTTATTATTATGAAAGATGTTAATAAAAAAAAAATCGTTAATCAAACTGCCTATATTTATGCCTACTAAATAGCACATTATTAATCAAATCAAATATATATATTTTATATTAAAAGTAAAACAAATAATTAAAAACCTTTCAATTGTTTTTTCAAAAAACATGGTAGAATAGTATATAATTTGAAAAGTGTGGTATTATAGTATTTAATTTTCCTTTTAGCACTATATAAAAGTACATCGGTTCTTTGATTAGTGTTATGTTTTTTTTTTCTTCGACATCTTTATTGTTAAGAATCACGATTGAATCTAAGAAAGAGAAAAATAATTAAAGAAAAAAAATAAAATTTAAAAATATTATTTGAAAAATTATTTTTACAATTAGAGTATGATGTACTTTTATATAAAGCTATTAATGTAACTAACCTAACAACTTTCACCTAACCATAAGTAATTTTAACTATCTCTAATAGTTCCCCTCAAGTTGGAAGTATGTAACAACACTTATAACTTGGAAAAAACAATACAATAAAAAGAAAAATTCAATGAGACTAATGAAAGAAAATTATAAGAAAAGCAAAATACAAGCCGTAATCACTTCAGCTAAACGACAAAATTCATGTAGAAAGTGGCGGCGGCCGAGGTCCATGACTCTCGTCAAAGTCTTCGGCCTACTTTGGCTAACTTGAAAATCATCCGATGTCTTCACGACACTCACTCTAATATAGAATCAAGAATTCCAATCTTAGATCTTCAGATATCAAATATGATCAACAAAGCTTAACCATAATATGATGGAAGCACAAAGAGAATGAGAAAAGTTCAATACCATAGGATAAAAAACAAAGAAAATGGTAATTGCTTTACTACTATATGGTAGATGTACAAAGAAAAAGCACAAAGAGAAAACCAACAATCGCTAAAAAGAATGAAATTATAGTCAAATATATCACTAAAACATCTTCAATCTTAAAGTTATAAATATTATACAATCAAGTTGAAAAAGAATGAAGAGTCATAAATTTGGATTCAAAATGAGGAAGAAAAGATAAAGAAAATTTGGAAAAAGAATATAGCATAATAATTATTATTGCAAGAAAGAGAGTCTCCAAGAAAGATACAAAATCCTGTGGTGGATTTACGATTTGTGGTGTCACCAGCCCAATCAACATCAGAATAAGCACGTAACTCCAATAAGGAAGATAATGGAAAAAGAAGACTTTGAAATTGAGTTCCTCGAAGATAGCGAAGAATACGAAGAACTGTTGCCCAAAGTATTGTAGTGGGAGAGACAACAAATTGACTAACAACATGAACAACATAAGTAATGTCAGGTTTGGTAATCGTAAGATACACTAAGCTGCAAACCAAAGTACGATGCAAAGTGGGATCTGGTAAATGAACACCATCCAAGGGAGCATATTTCACATTGAACTCAAGAGGAGTATATGCTGCTCTAGTATTAGAAAGACGAGTTTGGTCAAGATTGTTGGCAATGTACTTGAATTGTGAAAGAAGGTAGCCTCTAGGAGAGTAGGCAACTTCAATCTCTAAGAAATAGCGAAGAGTTCCCAAGTCCTTCATCTCAAACTACTTAGCTAACTGCAATTTCAACTCATTGATTCCACTTACATCATCACTTGTAATAATCATATCATCAACATACAGAGAAAGTATAATGCGACCATAAGTGGTGGACCTTATAAACAATGTACAATCATGTTCACTAGAGCGGAAACCAAGAGAGGTGGTCACCATTGAGAATTTCTCAAAGCAAACTCGAGGAGCCTGTTTAAGATCATATAGAGCCTTTTTTAACTTACATACTTCCCCTTGATTATGAGAAACTCCTTGTGGAGGGACCATATAGACTTCTTCATGAAGCTCACCATTTAAAAATGTATTTTTGACATCCATTTGAGAAATATGCCATTGACGAATAGATGCAACTGCAATAAGAGTACAAATAGTGGTCATCTTGGCTACAAGAGCAAAAGTTTCTTCATAATCCATAACATATTGTTGAGAGAATCCCTTAGCAACAAGACGTGTTTTGTAGCTTTCAATTGACCCATCAGACTTAGTTTTGATCTTGTATACCCAACGAGACCCAATAACATGTTTTCCAGGAGGAAGAGGTATTAATTCTCAAGTATCGATTTTGTGCAATGAAGAGAGTTCTTCTGCCATAGCCTGCTGCCAAAGAAGATCAAGAATAGCCTCTTTTTAGGAAGAGGATTCAAACAAACTCTGAATAGAGGTTAAGAAAAAAGCAAACGAAGCCGAGTAAGTGGAATAGACAAAATCATGTAACTGAGTAGACTTACGTTGGTGAGAGGGGTAACAAGGAGGATCAATAATCGTAGGAGGTGGTTGGGCAGCCGAGGGGACAAGAGGGATGTCATCATGTGGTGTAGTAGTATTTGTTCTGCAATTCTCAACATTACAATTACTAGAAGCATTATCATTAGGACCAAACGGGTCAATATGGATTAGTACATAACTCTTAGTAATATCATAATCAGAGGAAACATAGTAAAAAGGGATGTGCTCAAGAAAAACATTACGAGAAACATAAAGTTTCCTTGCATGGGGATCTTGTTCATAATTCAATTCATAAATCTCTTTCTGATTGTTTTGTTTTTCCATTAGTCCTACTATGTTTAATTGTGTACCTATTTTGTTACATTCATTGTGTACATACTACTATTTGTTAGCTCTACTATGTTAAGTTTTAGGAATATTTTGTCCTTCACATGTTTTGTTGTTTGGATAAACACAATCTTTATTTTCATTTTGATGAAAAATTGCTTCCATTTTTTGAGTTTTATGTATTTAACTCTTCTTTACGCTTTACCCTTTACCCATGTATTATTATTCAACATAAATCTTTGTTGCACAAGTTCTATAAGAAATATTGCATATATGTCTATATGATTTGACTTTGTACTTACACCTACATTTTTTGTTCTTGTACTGTAAGCAATGGCAAACCAAATCCAAATCCAAAACCAAAACCAAAACCAAAATCAAAATCAAAACCAAAGGAAGCAAAAAGAAGATTTTTCTGTAAAGGAAACAACACCTAACATCAGTGCTGGAAGAGTGATAGTTGGTGATAGGCTTCCAACATCATTTGATCTTGTTGAACAAATGCAGTTTCTTTTTGCAAGAGTAGTGAGAGCCAAAGACTTAACAGAAACCGGTGACTCTGATCCTTGCAACCCTTTTGTGGAAGTTAAGCTTGGAAGTTTCAAAGGGACAACAAGGGTCTTTGAGAGAACTTCAAATCCTGAATGGAACCAAGTTTTTGCTTTTTCTAAAGAGATGATTCAAGAACAAGTTTTGGAGATTGTTGTGAATGAAAAATAAGTTGGTTCTGATGCTGATCAAAAGGACTCGTTCATCGGTCGTATAGCTTTCACAATTTCTGATATTCCTATTAGGTTTCCTCCTGATAGTCCTTTAGCACCACAATGGTATAAGCTTGAGAATCAAAATGGTGTTAAGGTTGTTCAAGGAGAGTTAATGGTGTCTGTTTGGATGGGATCTCAAGCTGATGAAAGTTTTCCTGATGCTTGGCATTCGGATGCAACAACTACTAATGCCGAAAACATCGCTTACACTCATTCGAAAGTGTATATTTCTCCTAGACTTTGGTATCTTAGAGTTAATGTGATTCAAGCACAATATTTGTTGCTAAAAAACAAAAGTGGCAACAATGAAATCTTTATTCAAGGTGTTCTTGGGAACTTGGCATAAAGAAGCCGTCCGATGAAGATTAATCTGAACCCTTCGTGGAATGAAGGTTTGATGTTTGTTGCAGCCGAACCTTTTGACGAGTCCTTGCTTTTAAGCATTGAGCAAGGTCAAGGAAACTCCAATAAACATGAAAGTTTGGGAAGTTGTGTGATTCATCTTAAGGATGTTGAGAGAAGAATAGATGCAACTCCAACGGCTAGTGTTTGGTACAATCTTGAGAAGCCTAACGAACTTGAAGGTGATGAGGAGGTTATATTTAATACTAAATTGAATTTAAGGATTTCTTTGGATGGAGGGTACCATGTCCTTGATGAGGCCACTCATTATAGTAGTGATCTAAGACCATCTTCTATGTATTTGAGCAAACAAAGTATTGGTGTTTTGGAATTGGGAATCTTGAATGATGTTGGGCTCTCTCCGATGAAGAAGGATCGAACCGATGCGTATTGTGTAGCTAAGTATGATCCTAAATGGGTGAGGACAAGGACTAGTGTTGATTGTCTTTCACCAAGGTGGAATGAGCAATATACATGGGAAGTTTATGATCCTTGCACAGTCATCACAATCTCTATGTTTTAGTTAGAGAGTTTGAGAAGCCAAGCTGCCGCGATCACAACATTGAGGTTCAAAAGAGTTGAACCACCTCTTAGTAGAGAGGTTGTTGAATTCATGCTAGACATGAGAGCAAATGTGTGGAGCATGAGGAGAGGAAGAGCTCAGTTTTACAGGATCGCGGGTCTTCTAAGCGGTTTAGTTTCGTTTGTCAAAACAATCGAAGAGATACGCATTTGGAAGAGTTCAGTTACAACGATTGTTGGTTATTTCATCTTTCTCTTCATCATTTTCAAGCCAGGAGTTATTTTGCCAGCAACGTTTACCTTCTTATTCTTGAAGGGAATTTGGAAGTACAGATTAAGGCCAAGATATCCTTCTCATATGGATATGAAATTTTCTCATGCTGATACAGCAACTAATGAAGAATTAGAAGAAGAGTTTGATCATTTCCCAACTAAATTTAGCGGCGATAATCTGCAGAAAAAGTATGATAGACTGCGAGGAATTTCAGGGAGAGTGTTAGCTGTGATGGGTGATTTGGCAACTCAAGGAGAAAGGGTGCAGTCTCTTATCAGCTGGAGGGTTCCAAGAGCAACAGCTTTGTTCTTGATTTTCTGTTTGGTTGCTATCATTTTGACTTATTTAATTCCTTTTCGCGTTATATTCTTTGTTTGGGTCAGTTACTTGTTAAGACATCCAAGACTTCGCTTCGATTTGCCTGCACTTCCGCAGAACTTCCTACGGAGGATGACTGCAAAATCAGATGGCATGTTATGAGATGATTTGTTATCAATTTTTTGCTCTTTATTTATTTGGAAACTCTGTTTGGTTGTTTCTTATCTTTAGTAATTTTTCTTTGAGTATTTCGGTAATGACATTGTTTTTCAATTTTATTTGTTTTGTTTTATCTCTAGATTAATTATTAATGGAATGGAATGGAGCACTTTCAAGAGCATTATGCATGTATTTTTTTTGCTTTAGTTTTAAAAGTCTGTTGACTGTTTTTAAGTTCTGACTTAATTATCTATATTATGTGATGATTTCTACTGTTGCATTAGTGCTGTGATTTGTTGTATAGAACAACCTTACCAGAGGTGAAGGGATAAAACTGTATGAATTTATGCCTTTTTTTGGCAATCATGTTGCAATGCTGATATGCTTTACCACTTTTAAAAAAAGCAGAAAAAAGAAGCATAAGTATGCTACTTTAACTTAATTGTTTTTTTCCTTCTGTTTTCTGATGTACCAGGTAATTGATGTATGCATTATAACAGGATAGTATTTGCGTTAGACAATCTAACCTTTGTTTTTTCTCTCTTGTTGTTATCGGTACTTGTTTATACTATATGGCTACTACTGGTATTGCTTTTGGGACCTACTCGATACCAACTAGATTCTAAATTTGTCCAATATTTTCTTGAGTCTTACATTTGTGTTTTTCTGTGTTATCTTTGTATCGAATGAGGTTTATGTACCATAGTTTATACAAATCAAATGTAAGCATTTCCATATAACCACAATTATATTATTTTTACAGTGTATGGATTCAATGACGCACAGTACCAATTTAGCATCTAAACTTTTTTTCATGTAACATTGACAGAAGATAGATCTTGATCAGTTAAATACACTATAAAGAAAATAAAACAACAATACTGAAGTTTGAAACTATGTATACATCACAGCATACTATCTGTTCTAGCCGGTAGCCTCTTGAAGAAGTTGCTTGGAACAGAAGGCAACTTGCTTCGAAACTTAGGATGCCGCAAAAAGTACAAACCAGCTGCCAAAGCCACCACTCTTGGTGGTGTTGCATATAGAATCACTGCTGAACACAAGCTGAACACTACAAAGAGACTAGTTGCTCTTGGATCTCTCCAACTTAGTAGAGAATGAAACCTCTCTCCTTGTGTAGCTATATCTCCAACAACAGTTTGAATCCTTCCTGCTACACTTCTAAGCCTATCATACCTCATTCTAACAACATCATGAGATTTAGAAGTTGGAAAAGTATCAAACTCTTCATCAAGTTCGTCCTGTTGAACTCCTTCAGCCCATGAGAGTTTTGTATCCATATGAGGTGGGTTTCGTGAACGAAACCGATAGTTCCACAAACCAATCAAGAACATGTAAAGGAACAATGTTGGAAGAATCAATTCTGGATATAAAATTAATATCAGAAACAAAATGTGAACTAGTACCGATGTGATGGGGTTTTTCCAATTGCAAACTTGGTTGAACCATTTTCCCATTGTGATCATGTTAGAAAAAAGCGACATCACGCGAAAGAAGTTCGCCTTGCTTCTTCTCATGCTCCATATATGTGAATCAACATCCAACATGTATTCAATTACCTCCTTCCTAAGAGGAGGTTCAGCTCTACCAAGTCTCATAGCTACAATATTCATAGCTTGGTACCTTAAATTTTCAACTTGGTTAACTGTGAAAGGACTTATATAATGCATCTTAGGAAGCAAAGGTTGACCATAAATATAAACCATGTTAGCTAATGAGAGAGTAGTGAACCTTAATGCTAGTTGAAGCTCACCCAATTTTTTGACACCATGTTGGTGCAAAACAAGAAGTGGATAAGAATTTGTGTAAATTTTATGAGCTTCAAGTGTTGAGAGCCTAATCCTTACCTTTCCAATTCTTGAATCTTTGGCTGCATTATTGCTACCACCACTAGGAACTTTTTCTCCTCCACCTAAATGACAATTATCAAAAACACCTAGTGTTATTACAGTGCAAGGATCATAAACTTCCCATGTGTATTGCTCATTCCATTTAGGGCTAAAAGTGTCAAGAATTGTTCTAGTTCTGACCCATTTCTGGCCATACTTTGCTACGCAGTATGCATCGGTGCTGCCACGGCTATTGTTCATCTTCATAGGAAGAAGTCCTTGTGCTCCTAAGATCCCTACTTCAAGCATTCCAATAGGTTGCTTCCATAGTTGTCTAGCTGTTGGTCTATGATCACTTGCGTACAAAGTTGATTCATCTAAGACATGGTATCCACCTTCAAGGCAAATTCTCATGTGAACCCTGCTGGAAAATTTAAGCTCATTCCTCCTATCACCTTCCATCATTCCAAAACCATATTTCTCCAGATTGAACCATCGAGAATGAACCGGTCTGTGGTCTAGACGCTTTTCAAATAAGGTCAATGGTAAGATTATCTTTCCGAGTACCTCGTCTTTTGAAGGGTGCACATGATCCTCCACAGTAATTGTCAATTGCTCCTCAAATGGCTCAGCTGCCACAAAAACTAAATCTTCATTCCAAAGTGGTGTAGTTGATCTAGCTGGACATACCTATTAGAATATAAGAAAATATATTTGATATTATATCTGAGTATCTTAGTTGATTTTCTTGGATCAGTTTACAGTCTCATTATATTAAACTTCAGTTTATAATCTCAGATTATATTAAACTATCTCTTAAATATTAGTTTTTATATTACATGTTATCGTGATGATTTATTTCCTAATTTCCTTATTATACTATCGAGTCAATGTATCCCTTATAAATACGGATTAGTGTTTAGTCTTTTGTATCAAGTCACTATCCGATTATTACCAACAATACTCGAGTTCTAATTATTTCTCATATTTTTATCAAAAACTCGTAAATTCAACAATACCTTAGTCCTTAGTACTTGGCTGCCCATCTGAGCTTTGACGAAAACCTCCGGCAGGCGGTTTCGGTCGCCCGAAATAACATCTTGTGCTTCAATCACATTGACCCTCAAATACCATAGTTTCGGAGAAACATAAACCTTTGATCTAATGTTAAAAACACCATCTCCATAGACAGTAGCAGCATCAGAATGCCAAGCATCTGAAAAAGCTTCATCAGCTTGTGTTCCCATCCAAACAGCAAGCATAATATCACCTCTAACTTTCCCTTCACCTCTTCTGTCTTCAAGTCTATACCATTGAGGAGCCAATGGACTATCTGGTGGAACCCTAGTTGGAACTTCATTTAGGTCAAAAACAACTCTTCCAATGTAATCATCTCTACCAATCATTTCCTTATCTTTCACAATCACTTCCAAAACAGAAGATTGAATTTGATCTTTGGAAAAAGCATAAACTTGGTTCCACTCAGGATTCAATTTCTTATCAACATGCTTTGTTCTTCCTTTATAGTTACCTAGCCTCACTTCAACATAAGGATCACAACTTGAAGTGAGTGTGTTCGGTGATAAATTCTTCGCTTTCGCTACGCGAACATAAAGATAAAACATCTGCTCAACAAGGTCATATGTACTTGTTGATCTTTCACCACCACTCATCCATCCTCTAACACCATAAGCACCGCCGTTAGGCCATCGCTCCCCGAGTTGCGGGTTCGTGTCCTTAAGATTGTAGTCTTCTTCATGATGATTGCTACTACCATGATGTAGTTGTTGAACTTGAGGATTAAGTGATTGCATTGTAACTGGATTACCTCTTTCTCTTCTCTTTATTGAAATCATTTGTGTAGTTGTAATTGGTTCTCTTTTTCTCTTCTATTGATTCTTGAAAACTATCAATGCTTCTAAAATGAGACCTTTTTTTTTTTGGTAACCAAAGTATCTCTTAGGAAAGAAAAGTTTTTGATTCTAAATGGGATTGAAGTTTTATGGATTTTGGAACAGTGCTTATTATGCTTAATAGGTAGCTAAAGATTTAAGTAGCTAACAACAAGTAAACCAATATATTCGATTCTTAATGAAGTAAATTGTGAACTTAAGAGACAAAAGGTGGAAGTTCATATAGTTAAGGTTTTCTCACTTTGTCACACACTTGTAGAAGTGCTTGCAACTTCTTTGGTTTGAAGAAAGGAATAGTTTGATGAAGAAGTTGCATGGGATTTAGTTAATTATGAACTTTAAACCAGAAAAGGATGTAAAGAAAGCTTCTGTTTTATCAAATGTGAAGCTGGAGTGATATTTTGGCATGAAGGGTCGTGATTAGAAGAGTTTCATCTTTCAATGGTTGAAAAATATGAAACTAGTATGATAACAAAGATTGATTATGGAATGAATTGATTTACTAAAATTGATTTTGTTTAAAGAAAATTCAATTTAAAGTGATTTATGTAGTAAGACATTCCAATAAATTTTAAGTCGATAAATCAAGTTTAGAGGTGAAAGTTCTAAATATCAACTTCATATTATAATACATTTTCAATAATAAAAGCAACTATACTAGAGAACACCAAAACACTTCAAAATCAATTTATGCTCTTATATTATTTAACTCATCTGTACACAATTGGTTAATAAAGTGAGAATACACAATTTATATATTTTTTTAAAGTTTGATCAACATAGGATTTCTGTTTTTCTAATATATATAATAAAAACTTGTCATGTAGATAATTTAATGGCTAACTCAAATGGATAGACTTAGTAGATTTTTTTGGTTAAATTACATTTTTAATTGTTTAAGTGTATTTAAAGTTTTTACTTTGGTCTCTTAAATTATGTTTATTTTATTTAGATCACTTAAATTACAAACAATCGACACTTTGGTCCCAAATGACTTACGTTTTTTTTTTTCAGTCCCTTAAGTTATAAACAATAAATATTTTGATCCCTTAAATTACGTACTTTATATATTTTAGATATTTCTAAGAGTGTTTAACATTGTAACTTAATGAGTTAAAGTGTCTAACTTTTGTAACTCAAAGAATTAGAATATTTAATATTTATAACTATAAGACTAAAACGGAACGAAAACTACTTGGTGAACCAAATTGTCTAACATTTGTAATTTAAATGCTTACAATAAAATGAAAAAACTTAAACAAAATGAAATATAAAAATAATTTATGGTACAAAAGTATAATTTAACTTATATTTTTTTAAATTAATTCTAAATCACTTTGACAAAATGGATCGACACATAAGAAATAGGACATCACTCTATATATGTTCTTGCCCAATATTTTAAAATCACTTTTGTGAGATAAAAGTGAAACCGTACATGCACTAGGACGGAAACAAAGAATGCTAAATGGTAAATATAGACAATAAAAGAGAATTATCATTAACTTTTTCATAGGTTTGTGTTAATACAATATATAGTTACTTAATGAAGGAGGTTATTTGTCAAAAGGGAATAGTCGAAAGCATAAGTTCTTTCTTGTATGTGCAGCAATGCCAAAGTGAGGAAAAAATGAGTCAATAGAGTTGCTAAAGGCTGATTTGAAGCAGCAACATAGCAAAGGTACATTTTGGTTTTTCTATATATGCCCAAAGATACTTTCCTTGTGCTTTATTTTTCCTACTCTTTTTAAGATTGTATATCTATCTTTACATTGCTGACATTTTTTAATATTGTTTTTTATTAACTAGCCAGCTAAATTCTTGAAAAAAGTTGTTTAGATGGTGTTCAATTTTTGGGATAAGTCATTCATGCAACCCACAAAATAGGGTAACATCAACATGTGAAGATATGCTAAAAACAGAGGATAATGAAGTGATACAACCACAAATTAGTTTTGTCTTTAAGATAAATACATTTTGTAAGTTATTCTTTACTTCCTGTATATGAATATTTGTCAAGAGGTTAGAAATTTTCCTTGCTAAAGTATGTAATGCTTCTTTCTCCATCACAATGATACTATCTTAGTCAAAATTTGTGAAATTATTTCATGAAGCTATGATATTGATTGCAAGTTATTATTAGGAGTAATTAAAAATAATATAATTTACGTACCAAAAACTAATAATGTAATTTCACCGATAGAGGTTGGTCTGACAAAAGGGGTTAGTTATCTAGAATGTGGTCAATCACATTCCGAAATTTCATTTGAAGTGATACTTGCATCACTCAATAGAGCAACCATTTGATATTTAGTTCCTTGTCTACCAATATACTTTGTATCATGAGATCATTAGACAATAATAATAGATGATTACTATCAAATGAGTTCAATTCTTTTTGATTTTGCTTTGATGAATGAATACTCTGCATTCTTTTTGGATAGTGTTTATGTAACAAATTCAAAATACTATTTTTTAAGAATAAAAATCCAATAATATTAGAAATGATAAGGCGTGACTATATTGATTATTTTTTATGTCCAATGAAACTATGTTGTGATTTATCCTTTATTGGAGAAATAGAATACCTTGAACACTAATAAAAGAAAAATTACTACAATTTATATATTTCTTTGAAAGTATTCAACAATTTAATATTTTTTATTTTTATAAAAGATATATTTTTTGACGATGTTTATAATGAACAAATTAAAAGTATTATTTTTTAAGACAAAAACACAAAATAATATGGAGAATGGTAAAATATAACCGCTTGATTTTGATTAATTTTATTGTCAACTGAAACTAAGGTTTTATTTATCTTTCATTGGACAAATAAAATATGTATTCAAACACTCATAAGAGAAAAAAATACAAATCTATTATGATATATCTATTATAATATATTAAAATAGACTCCCAAACCATTCATTTGACACCTAATCATATTTTATGTCACATGGCTCTATTTGTGCCACCTCACTTATTTGCTTAGTTTTCATAGCTAGAATTTCTAGTCTTTCTATTCTTAACTAGATTATGGTCTGCGCGTTGCGCGGATATTAATTAATTAATTTTATAAGTAATATTTTATGTATTATAAATATAGTTATCTTATAATATTACTTTATTGATTTGTAATAATTGAATATGATTAGGAAAATTAAAATGAGAGAAAATCATGTTTATCACAATCATCTAATTTAATTTTTAAAATATTTTGTAAAATCCGTATGAAAACTTATTATATAGGATAATTGTTTGAGTCATTGTACTTTTGATTGTCAACTTATTTTTCAACATCTAATGGTACTTGTACTTATTTGATGAAATAAAATGTAAAATACAAACCCAAAAATAAGATGTAAAAGTTTTAAAATATGATTGACTATTTAATATTTTTTATTTAAAAAAAATGTTAATGTTGAATTATATTGTAGCGTAGTCTAAATTTATTTGTTTTATTAGTATGATGTTTTAATTGCGAGAATGAGAAGTTGTTGTAAAAAAAT
>JBBPBR010000004.1:902738-922707 GCA_037974775.1 Cicer pinnatifidum
TTGTTTCATGAAAGAAATATTAGATAAAGAGCCTTTATGACGATATTTATGAGTGATTATGTGGTTTTTTTCATTGAATTTGATGACTAATAATATAAATTATTATAAAATAATTTATATACTTATTATAAAATAACTTATAAAATAATTTGATAATAAAATAAATTCTAAATTATTATCAAATTGTAAAATAATTTATAAATAATTGTAAAATAATTTTATAATTTATAAATTTATTATAAAATAATATTATCAGTATTAAAGAAATTGTGGAAGAAAGAGGATAAACATAAATCTGGAGTCTGTTTTAAATATGATAACGTAAAATATTATAAATACATGTTACTAAAAAAATTGACTGACATAAATTGAAAGTAATTATAAATGGATTGACACGCAATTAGTCAAATAAGCACAAAAGGAGAAACACTCAAGATCATCATATCAAAGGTTAATCTAAATCAATCAAATAAGGCAACCACAAGGTTGAAATGTTATGCATGTCATATACTCTATACTTCTTCATCGTTTGGTACCATTATACTCTAAAGTACTTGGTTAGGAGGCCTGATACTATGCCACTACAAGAGTTGACAGACAATTCATGAATGGCCAAGTCCTTATAGATCCCCTGAACTCAACCTAAGACACATACGCGACGGTCGGGGTACTCTTGTGTTGTGCGGTAGCTCTCGGCCTTAGGGAATAATCCACTAATCCACTTAGGAATTCCCCACGAGAGGTACCCCTAAGGTCTATCAGTCTTACCTTACAGTTCGACTGTAGCCCTCCACGATCAGGCTCATTTAGTTGTACTTCCCTAAATCACTAGGTTTGTCAAACCCTCCTTATATGATGACAAAATAATACTAACTCCAAAATCTACAACACATATCTCAGACTTATTCGATCACCACAACTCAATACGTTTCAGTTTGATTTCACAATATTCATCATTATATATCTATAACAGTCAATCACAACAAAATCCCAATATTTGATTTACACTACTCACAATACACAATTCAGTTTCATCAATCACATAGTAAGGAATCAATTAAGTGGCACATTCAAGTAATATCACAATTTCAATCAAGTAATAAGAATACTCAAGTACATATCATTCATACTCTTACAATTAGTATAGGTGTCATAAAATCAAATAACACGCAATCTTAATATAAATTAATTCACAGCAATTCTATAGGTTTCTAAATTATATTTTAGTCCTCAGAGTCTCCTAGTCCTCGATTTCATCTGGACATTTCAGGATATTTTCGTACCACCCGACTAAATTGGGCGAAATCCGTATTTTCGAACAAGTTGATGGCTAGTATTTGATATATGACACGGAACTCGAAACACAATTATAAATTTAGAAGAAGAATGTTATAAGGGTCTCCAGGTCCTCGATTTCATCTAGACTTTTGGGGCGATTTTCGTGCCACTCGACAAAAATGAACAAAAATCCGTATTTTCGAAGAAGACGATGGATAGTGTTTGAATTCTAATGCGGAACCCGAAACACAGTTATAAATTTAGGAGAAGAATGATATAAGAGTCTCATGCTCCTCGATTTCATCTGGACATTTTAGGCAATTTTTCGTACCAACCGACTAAAATGGACTGAAATACGTATTATCTGGACTTTTCAGGCGATTTTCGTACCACACGACAAAAATGGACCGAAATTCGTATTTTCGAACAAGACGATGTCTAGTGTTTGAAATCTGACGCAGAACTCGAAACACTATTATATATTTACGAGAAGAATGCTATAAGGGTCTCTCGGTCCTCGATTTCATCTGAACTTTTCGAGCAATTTTCGTACCTCCCGACAAAAATGGACCGAAATCTGTATTTTCGGAAAAGACGAGGGCTAGTGTTTGAAATTTGACGCGGAACCCAAAACACAGTTATAAATTTTAGAGAAGAATGCTATAAGTGTCTCTCGGTCCTCAATTTCATCTGGAATTTTTGGAAGATTTTCGTACCCCTCAATAAAATGGACCAAAATCTGTATTTTCGGACTAGACGATGGCTAGTGTTTGAAATCTGATGCGAAAACCGAAATAATTTTATAAATTTATGAGAAGAATGCTACAAGGGTTTCCCGGTCCTCGATTTCATATGGACTCTTCGATCGATGTTCTTTCCACTAGACATAAATGGACCGAAATCTGTTTTTTCGCACCAGAAGAGGGCTAGTGTTTGAAATTTGATGCGGAACCCGAAATACAATTATAAATGTTTTAGAAGAATGCTTTAAGACGAGGGCTAGTGTTTGAAATCTAACGCAGAACTTGGAAAACGATTATAAATTTAGGAGAAGAATGTTATAAGAGTTTCCCGATCCTCAATTTCATATAGACATATCGGGCGATTTTCGTACCACCCGACTAAAATAACCCGAAATCTGTATTTTCGAACAAGATGACGGCTCGTGTTTGAAATCTGACGCGGAAACTGAAACACAATTATAAATTTAGAAGAAGAATGCTATAAGGTAGTCTTGGTCCTCGATTTGATCTGGACATTTTGGGTGAGTTTTAGACCCCACGACAAAAATGGACCAAAATCTGTATTTTTGGACCAGACGATGGCTAGTGTTTGAAATCTGACGTGGTAGCCGAAACACTGTTATATATTTAGGAGAAGAATGCTATAAGGGTCTCGTGGTCCTCGATTTCATCTAGACTTTTTGGGCGATATTCGTACCACCCATAAAAAATGGACCGAAATTCGTATTTAGAACCAAACAATAGTTAGTGTTTGAAATCTGAGCGGAACCTGAAATACTATTATAAATTTAGGAGAAGAATGCTATAAGGGTTTCTCGGTCCTCGATTTCATCTGGACTTTTCGTTTGATATTCGTACCACCCAATAACAATGGACTGAAATTTGTATTTTGGGACCAGACGATGGCTAGTCTTAGAAATCTGACACAGAACCGGAAACACGGTTATAAATTTAGGAGAAGAATGCTATAAAAGTCTCCTCGTCCTAATTTCATCTGGACATTTCGGGAGATTTTTGTACCACCTGAGTAAAATGGACTGATATCCGTATTTTTGAACAAGATGATGGCTAGTGTTTGAAATAAGATGCGGAACCAGAAACGCAGTTATAAATCTAGAAGAAGAATGCTATAAGAGTCTCTTAATCCTCGATTTCAATTGGATATTTTAGGCGATTTTCGTACCTTTCGATAAAAATTGACCAAAATTTGTATTTTCGGACCAGACGATGGCTAGTGTTTGATGTCTGACGCGGAACCCGAATCTCATTTATAAATTTAGGAGAAGAATGCTATATGTATCTCTCAGTCCTCGATTTCATTTGGATTAATTTTCATAACACCCGACAAAAATCGACTAATATCTGTATTTTCTTACCAGACGAGGGCTAATGTTTGAAATTTGACGTAGAACCCGAAACACAATTATAAATTTTAAAGAAGAATGCTTTAAGGGTCTCCCGGTCCTCAATTATATCTGAACTTTTCGGGTGATTTTCGTACCACTCAACAAAAACGGACCAAAATCTATATTTTCGAACAAGACGATGGCTAGTGCTTGAAATCTGACGCAGAACCCGAAACACAATTATAAATTTAGGAGAAGAATGGTATAAGAGTCTCCTGGTCCTCGATTTCATCTGGACATTTCGGGTGATTTTCGTACCACCCGACTAAAATGGACCGATATCCATATTTTCGAACAAGATAATGGCTAGTTTTTGAAATCTGACGCACAACCCGAAACACAATTATGATTTTAGAAGAAGAATGCTATAAGGATGTCTCGGTCCTCGATTTCATCTGGACTTTTCGAGCAATTTTCTTACCCCTCCACAAAAATGGACCAAAATCTGTATTTTCATACCAAACGATGGCTAGTGTTTTATATCTGACGCGGAACCCAAAACACTGTTATATATTTAGGAGAAGAATGCTATAAGGGTCTCTAGGTCCTTGATTTCATCTGGACTTTTCAGGCGATTTTTCGTACCAACCGACAAAAATGGACCGAAATCCGTATTTTCGAACAAGACGATGGCTAGTGTTTATAATCAGACGCGGAACCCGAAACACTGTTATATATTTAGGAGAAGAATTTTGTAAGGGTCTTTAAGTCATCCATTTCCTTTGGACTTTTCGTGCGATATTCTTAATACCCGACAAAGATGGACCGAAATCTGTATTTTCAGACCAGACGATGGCTAGTGTTTGAAATCGGACGCGGAACCCGAAACACTATTATATATTTAGGAGAAGAATATTATAAGGGTCTCCTGGTCCTCGATTTCATCTAGACGTTTTGGGCGATTTTCGTACCACTCGACAAAAATGGACCGAAATCCGTCATTTTGAAAAAGAAAATGGATAGTGTTTGAAATTTACACGGACCTCAATTTGTCAATAAGTAGTCAACAACTATGATGGTGGCTTAGACTATCTTAACCGAACTGTAATAGCGCTCCTTGCGACTTACACTTGAGGTTATCCTAATGTACATGCGGTCAACAATCTTCTCATGGTCCACTGAATTTCCCTTATCTTCCTATAACCTTGATCCTGTCGACGAAGTACAATCGCCCAAAACTATGTCACATAGCCTCACATATATCCACTTGATACCAAACCGAAACACTGAGTATGACACCGACACACTGAGCATCAAACAATCATTACCGCCGAGAACTCCCTAATTTCTCAATTACCCACAAATCCTCGATTTCTTTATTCGCACAACTACATCCAAACATCCGGTTGGTGGTCAAAATTTCCTCAAATATTTTCGACAACAAGCCAGAACTATACCACCTACAACACATAAACTTCCTTCAGGTTTAGTGCTTCGTTTCAAGAGTCATGTCTCCAACAAAATCAAACTTGAATCTCATGCATTTATTAAGACCTACATTTGTCTCATGCCCAACACCTCAAATTCACATTTCACTAGACAATTTCTTACATACTTCGCAAATATGCACAAACTTGAAAATAATTTTATTACATCTACTACCAGCATTCATTCTGATACATCTCAATTTTGCTGCATCCTTTACTCGCAGCTTGATGATTATCTTTTCATTACGACATGTAAAATACATTGCATTCACTACATTGATACATCTTAATTATAGTGATTTCAATAAATCAAGCCTTACTAGTTCCCACCAAACTTTTCCATTTCATGCTGAATTCTTCCCTACCAAACAAACATTTAAAGCATTGTACCTAGTTACAAAATCTACAAGAGTCCTACTTAAATAATAAATGGTTCTCCCATTGCCATTCGAATCTTCCTGAGCAAGAAAACTCCCAATTGTTTCCGTCGAAGCAGAAACATATAACTTCAATTGTTTCCCTTTTACAGGTGGCATCATGACTGGAGGATTGGTAAAGTACCTCTTTATTTCTTCAAATGATTTAAATCCCGTCAAAATGATTCTTTTTTCTTTGATTTCAACAAAGACGTAAATACTATTGTTCTAAGAGTATGCAGTTTTAGCAATATCTTAGAAATAAAATTTTGATTCTACCTTGAATAATCATCCATTAAACTTAAAATATCATTACCACATGCATAATGTACTAATATGTAAACAACTAGCATATGGTATTCATCTTTGGGAGTTGCAACATTAAAATTTCTAAAATCTATGCATACTCTTAGAGCATCATTCAAATTTCTAAAATCTATGCATACTCTTAGAGCACCATTCTTTTTCATTACATGGACTATATTAGAAATTCAGTCAACGTAATAATAGCCACCTCTTCTTTTGTAGCTCTATAAGTTGTTCCTACTTTATTTTCGGCCACATAGGCCGAAATTTGAGCTATAAGGCTCGAGACACTCATACTAAGATCCATTTGTTGGTCGAATTGTGGCCATGATCTACCTTTTCCTTATTGTTGTTCAGCTTGAATTCAACATGAGGTTTTAGCAACATATTCAGAAGTTGACCATTTTATGAACAATACTTTTTGCACTGCTCAACCACTTCGAACCTACACAAACTTGCACCCTTCGATATCTTCTCAACATTCAAGATGTTACTTTCAGCTCTTTTTGAAGCTCGATCGTCATCTTCGATACATTCCTCGTATTCTTCTTCATCCCATATCACCATGGTTTGATGCACAATTGATGGAATTGCCCCTACAACCAGTATCCACTCACATTCAACTAATAGATTATAATTTTCCTTCGAGGGGACCACTATTAACATAGAAGACCTCACCACAAATCTTACTTTCAAGTTCAGTGCAATAACTCCGTCACATTTGGAAGTCTTACCATTAAAATCAAAGATTAGCATATCTTGGGGGATCTAATACTTCTCAGTCTTCTTCAATCTTTCCATAACTTCATCAGGTTCACTACAAATCCTCCGTATTTAAGGATTTTAACTCCTTCATCCACCTTCACTTGAAAGAAAAGAGGTTTTAAATGGCTCTTCATTTTATTTGTGGGATAATCAAAAAACGTTGAGTTCCATACAAACTTCATCAATTGTCTTGGCATGTAGGCAATCATTATTGGCCCTTGCGGTTACATATCATTCTGAAACAACTCTTCTAAGCCTCTAGGCTAAGCATTTTGTCAGCATATGCTGCTAAAAAACGGATATCATGTGTTAGAGAAAGGAAGATATTTCTAATAGAAAACTCTTAATTTGCTTGATGTTTAATGACAAGTACATGTAGGTATTTATAGGTGCAAATAGAAAACTCTAGACACATTTCTAGGAGCTTCCTAATTAATACCGACTTCTAGATATTTCCCACAATTTTCTATAATTAAAACACTTCTAGATTCTTACATGCAAATTCTACATGGTTCTAGATTTATCTAATTTCAAATTAGTAATAACATCATGCCAACGCCACATATTAAGATCCATTTCTCTAATGAAACGGTACCTTGTGTCTATGTGCTTGCTACGATCATGAAACACTGGATTCTTTTCAAGTGTTTGTGCCAACTTGTTGTCTATATAAATATCAGTAGCTTCCTTTTGTAGTATATGAAGTTCCTCCAATAATCTCCTTAACCAAATGTCATGACAAGTGCAAGATGTTGAAAGGGTGACAATAGGTTGCTTTTTTGAACTCCATGAAAAAGCACAATCTCCTATGAAAAATATAAAGCCACTAGTACTCTTTCTATCATCAATATCACCTGCAAAGTCGCTATCACAAAATCCAAAAAATTTAAAATCATTAGAATAAGAGTAAAATAGTCCATAATCAAGCGTACCTTTAAGGTAGCGAAGTATCCTCTTAGTGACTTTTATGTGTCTAGTAGTAGGAGTTTCCATGTACCGACTCACTACTCCAACCACATATAGAATGTCAGGTCTTGTACATGTTAAGTATCTTAGGCTTCCAACGAGGCTTTTGAAAAAAGAAGGGTCCTCCTTTTGTCCATCTTCAAACTTTGACAACTTCAATCCACTCTACATTGGTGTGTTCACCGGATTGCAATCAAACATTTTAAAATTTCTTCAAAACTTCCTTTGCATAGTTTTCTTGAGAAATAAATATACCTTCTTCCAATTGCTTTACTTCTAGGCCTAAGTAGTATGACATGAGCCCGATATCAGTCATCTCAAACTCAAGCATCATGGCCTTTTTGAACTCTTCAAACAAACATGGATTGTTCCCAATGAATATAAGATCACCTACATAGAGATATCAAGTTTGGATCTTTCTTGTTGTGGCATATGTGCATATGTTATGCTCCCAAAGACACGCAAGTGATTAACACTAGGTGTCCTTCCATTCCAGGCTTCTAGAGGGATTTGATCTTTGACATTTGAAGTTGGAGAGTGATTTTCCAAATAGATCACACAAGAAACTGCTTCAGCCCAAAGCTCCTTTGGCATCCTTTTGGATTTTAGCATGCATCTTGCCATGTTCAAAATAGTTACGTTCTTTCTCTCGGCTACTCCATTCTGTTGCGGAGATCTTGGAACTCTCAATGGACGAAGGATTCCATGAGTTACACAAAATTCATTAAACTCATTCGAAGTGAATTCACCTCCTCGATCAGATCTCAAAGCTTTGATTTCCTGACTGCTCTCCTTCTCTACAAGAGCTTTGAAGTTCTTGAAAGCAACAAAAGCTTCTGATTTTTGTTTTAAGAAATAAATCAAAGTTTTTCTACTAAAGTCATCAATAAAGAGAATGAAATATTTACTCTTACCAAATGAAGATCGATTGATTGGTCCACACAAGTCAGTATGCACAAGTTGAAGTGGCTTAGTTGCTCTTGATGTGGCTTCTTTAGGGAAACTTTTTCTAGCTTGCTTGCCAAGAAGACAACCTTCACACGATTGATTTGGATGATTGATTGAGGGCATCCCTTTCACCATACTCTTTTCTCCCATAATTTTAAGTGCGCTAAAGTTCAAGTGGCCATACCTCATATGCCAACGCCATGCTTCATCTTGGACACTCATCTTCAAACATTTTGCTTTAATAGTTCTTAAGTTCAAGATAAACATTCTATTTTTCGACATAAGAACTTTAGCAATTAAATTGTTATTTTGATCTCTAAGCCCAATATATTTATTTTTCATGAGGATTTCATATCCTTTTTCAAGAAGTTGACCCTAACTCAAAATATTACTCTTTAATTTAGGCACATAGTATACATCACTAATCAACTTATGGCTCCCATCTTTACAAGACATTAGAATCGTACCTTTCCCTTCAATTTTCACTTTTGATGAGTCTTCAAAGGAAACATTTCCATTCATCTATTCATTAAGCTCCACAAATTTTTCTTTGCATCCACACATATGGTTACTTACACCATTGTCCAAGTACCTTGAACAGTTAGCATCTATTTCTTCTTCCTTGAGTATTAGCAACAAAGTTTACTCTTCATCTTCGTTAGTAAGATTAGCCTCTTCTTCCTCTTGATTAGGAGCATTACGACATTCTCAAGAAAAATGGCCAAATTCATGATAGTTATAACATTCAACTTTGGATTTTTCATACCTCATTTCACTTTGATAATAGCCATAACCTCTTCCTCTTCCAAGAATTATTGGTGATGAGTGACTTCTTTCTTCATAGTTTGATTCACAATTGAAACCTCTTCCTCTTCCTCCTTGACCACGACCATGTCCTCGTTCTCTTCCTTGTTCACGTCCATGTCCGTTTTGACTATTGAACCCTCTGTTATCCTTCAACGAAGCTTTGATCTTGAGGACTTGCTCTAATGGCTCCTCTTGCCTTTTCTTCATTCTTTCTTCTTGAGCTTGCAATGAACCTTCTAATTCCTCAATGGACATTGAGTCCAGATCTTTTGATTCCTCAATAACACATACCACATAATCGAACTTAGGAGTCAAGGAACGAAGAATTTTCTCCGCTACACGAACATCATGTATCTTGTCTCCATATCTCTTCATTTGATTGACAATTGTCTTCACCCGTGAGCAATAATCTGAAATTGATTCGAAATCCTTCATCTTCAAAGCTTCGAAATCTCCCCTTAGAGATTAAAGTCTTATCTTCTTCACCTTGTCAATGCCTTGGAGTGATTTTTCCAAAATCTTCCAAGCTTCCATTGAATTTGTAGCATCGACAACCTTCTCAAACATTGATGTATGAGAGTAAGAGCTTGTTGATCCTTCTTCCTTGTTTTTGCCAAAGCCTCCTTCACGACTTGAGACAATCCCTCTTCATCTTGTGGCTCATCATAGCCTTTTTCAACAATCTCACATACATCTTGAGAGCCAAGCAATGCTTTCATGCGAAGGCACCATTTTTCATAATTCTCTTTCTTTAGTAGAGGAAAGTGGAAAGTAGTGTAACCACGAGTCGCCATTTCTCAACTCTCACAACCAAGCTCTAGATACCACTTTGTTTGCGAAAGGAAGGTATTTCTAATAGAAAATTGTCAATTTGCTTTATGCTTAATGTCAAGTACAAGTAGGTATTTATAGGTACAAATAGAAAACTCTAGACACATTTCTAGGAGATTCCTAATTAATATCGACTTCTAGATACTTCCCACAATTTTCTGTGATGATTGTATATACATACTCAGTTGTTGTTGTGCTTGTGCCGTAATTTCTACGTGTGATGATTGACTTTGTGTTATAAGTGTTGAATGATTTCGAAACGTTTTCAAAACTAAAAATCTGTATTTTTCACAGTTGTATTCGAATATGACAAGACTGTATTCGAATACGACAACATATATTTTGCTATTGACTTATGATTTTGCACTTGTATTCGAATACTACAGGACTGTATTCGGATACGACAGGATGTTTTTGCTACTGACTTATGAATTAGCATTGCATTCGAAAACAAGGTTGCTGTATTCGAATACGACAGTGCAGTTTTGTTAAAAACTTCATTTTTCAACTTTGATTATGCGTGTTTGGCATATGAAAACCCTTTTAAGGAGTATGCTAAGATGAAAGGTTATTTTGTGCATTTGAAATTTAAATGCTATGTGATATTTGTTAATTTCAATTGGTGAACCTTTACAATTATTGTGGAAATCTAGGCTTTGCCCTTAGATGAGAACCATGATCATCCTACCGGTTAGTACCCTGGAGATGGGGAGGTAGTTAGTCATACCTGACCATTGTTGTGTCATAAGGAGTTTGTATAAGGGCTAGATGTCTTTCTTTTGCGGTTGTAGTTACTTTATTTTGGAAGACTATACCTATACATTAGATTGTTAACTTGACTTTTGTTTTGATGGGTCCATTTACCACTTTTTGATGTGATGTGGGGGAGTTAAAATTCTTGGGGCAATGCTTTTGTACAAATGTCTGCCGAGAATACCCCAAGGGTATGAGCTATGTTTGATAGGTCTCATATCCCCGGTGTATTTTGCTGTTTAAATACTTTGGGTTTTTGTTTAAAAAACTATTTCCACTGCTTGAAAATATTTGTTGACTTTTGTCGTTATGTTACAACTTAAATATTTTATGCAAAAGTATTTCTTTCTTAATTTCTGACTTCGATTTTAGTTTTGGAAAAAAAAAATGGGTTGTTACAATTGTGGTATCAGAGCTTTGGTTTAGATTGTAGGTCAACTTGTAGGTTGGGAGTTGTTTCTGGTGTAGTTGTTATGTATTGATGTAGTCAGAAGTTATTTTAGGAATTATTCTAAGGGGTGTTGAGATTTCTTCTTGATGTTGATTTTGAGGAAACAATGCATCCAAGAAGGGATGACGCTGCAAGAGTCAACGTCAATGGGGATGATCAAATGGTTGAAGCTATGAATGACATGGTTGTTTCTGTTGCTGCACAAACTACTGCAAAGACTCTACGGGATCTAGAGAAAAGGGAAAGAGAAATTTGTGTTGTCGAGTCAAGGGGGTTGGAAGATTTTTGTCGTTACAATCCTCCAAAGTTCAAGGGTGAGGAGAGCCCATAAAAGGCGCATATGTGGATTCAAGAAGTGGAAAAGATCTTCGAAATGATTAATTGTCAAGCAGGATTGAGGCAAATCATGACAGCATGGGGTTTATGAATTGGTTTCAAGGACACAGAGGCTATGTTGTTGATGGTAACTCGAAGATGATGGGTATGGATGGATTAAAGTTAGACTAATAGGCGATTTCATGTAAAGATCTAAGTGGAGAGCTTTTTAAGAAGAGTATTAGATGTTCGCTTGGTAGATTTCAGGATGAGACTGGATGAAGTTTGATAACTGCCAAAGGGGTGTGAACACCGTGGAATTATTGAGAAGATAGGGATTCTGTTTGGAATAGCATTTGGTGCTTAGGTGTCCATGAAAGAGAGTTGTATTAAATTTAATGGGCGCTGCACGTTAGGGGGTAAATACTACCTTGGTTAGATAAACTACACTTTGAGGAATAGTTGATACCTTGAGGGGTAAAGTCGAGCATTCTAGTTAAACTAGATTCGCGACACAGATTATTAAGTATGAATCTCATGACGATTATAGGAGTGAGAATATATATTTCTTCGATAAGTGACAAATCTGTGTGTGGATTAGGAGATGGTAAGTATGGATAGTGATTTTAGATAAAACTATAGACGCGTAAGTGTGAATTTTGGGTGAAGTCTGGATGAACACAAGGAGTTAAGCCTTTGAACTGCATGTAATTGTTAAGTGGCATTGGAAGTATAGAGTACTAGAATACTTAGAGATTGTAACAATGTAAGCTTTGAGTGTCTATTAAAGGATGGTAATTACTACGAGAGTGGGAATATTTTGATAAGTCAGAGGGATTATTCGAGATTTGATTTGGGACTCTAAGATGGTTGATTTTTAGGTTGATGATTTAGAATCCACAAGGTTGGATGGAGGACCAAGTAACGCCTAAAACTTTAATAATCGAGGGAGTTGAGGTAGGAAAGTGATAAATAATTCATGTTATGGATGGAAGTGTTTGAAGATTTACTAATAATATTGTGTTATAATTAGAAGAGTTTTCATTAGTGAGATTACTAAGACGGTTAGAGTCAATGATGAATAAGACCTTGTAGTGTATCTTAAGATAAAATGGATGAATTTAGACGGGGTGGTGAGTATTTGGATATTTCGAGGATCAGATTTTTAGAATTTTATCCAATGATCGAGAGTGAAAAAGAAGAAATGTAACGAATGATTTATGGTTTAGTTGTTGATCTTGGAAAGTCAAGCGTGAAGATTTGAAATGATCGTTTTAGTGACTAGATGGATGGTGAAAGGTATGTGGGTCTTTGAGATATTTTACTGCAAAGTTATGAGGATGAGGTTTATAGCTAATTACTCCATAGGAAATGCTTATTGGAAACATCTGAGAAATAGTTATTTAGGACGTTAGATTGTTTGATTCTCTCAGTTTGCATCTCGGTGAAGGTTGAGAAGGAATAAGAATCCAACAAGTGAACCAAATGTTGGAAAATGTGCCAAGAAAGCTTATTGGAGCAGCACATAGAGATGTAGCTTATGTCAATTAAAGATTCATGAAAGGAATTATCTCACCTGTAATTCAGACATTGTTATTATAAATGTATGCCAATGATACCAAGGCACTACTTGAGTACATGTCATGGAGGTTGCTATTGTGTATGTCGATCAACAGAGTTAAATGTTTGTTTGGTAGGGAAGAATTGAACATGAAATGGAAAATTTTGGTGGGAACTAGTAAGGTTTGATTTATTGAAATCACTATAATGAAGATGTATCAAGGTTCGAGGTAGAAATTTAAGGTTTGTATAAATGGAAAAGTGATGGAGTGAATGCAATGTGTTTGATCTGTCATAATGAAAAGATAATCATCACGCTGCAAAATAAAGGACACAATGAAATTGAGAAGTATTAGAATGAATGTTGATAGTAGATGTAGGAAAATTATTTTCGGGCTTGTCTAGAATTGCAAAGTATGTAGGAAATGGATTAATGAAGCGTGAATTTGAGGTGTTAAGGCATGAGACAAATGTAGGTCTTAATCAGGAATGAAATTAAAGTTGGATTTGGTTGGAGACGTGACTCTTGAAACGAACCACTAAACTAGATGGAAGTTTGTGTGTCAAAAGTAGTATAGTTTTGGCATACTATCAAAAATATTTGAGGAAGCTTGGATCACCAAGCAGATGTAGGGATGGAATTATTAAAGTTTTAATTAGAACAACATATTAATAAAAACACTACGGTTTGGTGTGGTTGTGCGACTAAAGAAAAAAAATCGAGGACTTGTGGACAATGGAGACATTCAGGAGTTCTCGACGGTAAAGATTGTTTGGTGCTCAGTGTGTCAGTGTCATACTTAGTGTTTCAGTTTCGTACCAAGTGGATGTATATGAGGCTATGTGACATAGTTTCAGGAGATTGCACTTCCTCAATAAGATCATAGTTATAGGAAAATAAGGGAAAACTCAGTGGACCTTGAGAAGATTGTTTGACCGCTTGTGCATTAGAATAACCTTAAGTGCAAGTCACAAAGAGTGCTATTATAGTTCGGTTAAGATAGTCTAAGACACCATCATTGTTGTTGGCTACTTATTAACAAATTGAGGAACTGATCGTCCTTAATCTCTTGTTGATAGTAGAGAAAATCATGTTGAATGGGACAATCGAGTGTTACAGACTATGATAGCGCGTATTGTTTATTAAGCATCCTATGAAAAGGGGTAGGCAACACTTTCTTCGAGTAGGCCGAGTGAAACAAGTTGTGACTTGTATGTTGAATTTGAGTACAAACCTAGTGTGGATTGTTACTCGTACTTTAAGTTTCGAGAAAGAAACTTCTTTTTGGAGGGTAGTAATGTAAGACCCTTAATTCTAAATTATAATCTAAGTATTTTTGTGAATTTTGTGTTGAATTTCTGAGGCTTTTTAGCCAATTTTATAGTATTTTGTGAATTAAAGGCCAAAAATATCTTTTTGGAGACCCGATTAAAATTATTCGTCGATGAATAATTTTATTTAATTACGGTAAATCTTTTGTCGAAAGAAAAATTTTCTGAGATGCAGGGTTTTTTGGAAAAATTCATATGTCGATTGAATTGCAGGGATAGTAGATATTTTTCTGAAAAAGTGGTTTGAGAAGTGATGTGAGATGATGGGTGAAATGATTATTTTTATAAAATATCTAAATTTTTATTTAGATATTTGTGGATTTTCCTTCCAAACTTTTAGTTTGCATTTAGGACCTTATATGTGAATTTATGGAACATAAATTTAATGTGTTTGAGGTGTAGATTTGTGGAAAATGAATTTAATGCGTTTTATGGGTGAAATTGTGGAATTTGAATTTGATGTGTTTGAGGTGTGGTTTATGGTGATTCATGTTTGGTGTGATTGATGTGTTCATAATTAATATTATGAATTTTTTAGATGAAATTTATGTGGGATTTGATGAGATTGAATTAATATGATTTATGTGTGGATTTTGTGGAAAATGAATTGATGAATTTGGTATGAATTGTGGATTAAATTTGATGGGTGGTTGTGGAAAATATATGTTTGAGTATGCTCTATGGTGAATTTGAAAAATCATTAGTGATAAATGATTATTAAAAATGGGAAATCTTTTAATATCTGCATTAACTTAATGATCGTTGTGGAAACGGTCAGAGTATGCTCATGCATTTCATAGTACAAGGTGACCGGAGGGGCCATGGTAATAGTGGTGATCGGATGGGCCACGGGATGATGTCATGTAATTGTTGGTTCATCTTATCCTTACGGGGATTATTGCATCATATTGATCTGTGAGATATTGCACTCTAGAATATGTTGATCTGTAAGCGATTGCACTCTAAAAAACAGTGCAAGGCCTGTGGTAAGCGACACTTTAGTAAATCGTATGGGCCTGTGATGGGTGGCACTTTGGTAATTAGTACAAGGCCTGTGATAGGCGGTACAATTATGATTTACTCCCCTTCAAGGAGGGTTTTGGTTAGAATTCTAGAATCATGCATTTTGGCATATACGCATTGCATTAGGGTGCTTGGCACGTAGTCATGTTTGTTATACTATGATGATTGTATATACATACTCAGTTGTTGTTGTGATTGTGCCATAATTGCTACGTGTGATGATTGATTTTGAGATGTAAGTGTTGAATGATTTCGAAATGTTTTCAGAACTGAAAATTTGCATTTTTCACAGTTGTATTCGAATACGACATCACAAAGTTTGCTACTGACTTATGATTTCACACTTGTATTCGAATACGACAAGACTATATTCCAATGCGTGTATTCGGAAACGACAAGAGTGTATTTGGATACGACGGGATGATTTTGCTAGTGACTTATGAATTAGCACTATATTCGAATACAAGGATGTTGTATTTGAATACGACAGTGCAATTTTGTTAAAACCTTCATTTTTCAACTTTGATTATGCATGTTTGGCATACGAAAACTGTAAGACCCATTGTCTTAAATTCTAATTTATGTATTATGGTGTATTTTGGTATTGAACTATGAGGCTTTTTAGCCAAGTTATTGATATTTTGTGAGTTTAATGCCCAAAAATATCTTTTGATGCCACGATTAAAATTATCCGTCGATAAATAAATTAGATTATGTACGGTGAATCTTCTATCGAAGAATAATTTATTTATGTTGCGAAGAATTTAATACCGGGCAGTTTTGTTAAAAATATCTCGCGTTGCCGAGAATTTTATCTTTCAATTGAGTTACAACGAGAGTAGATATTTTATCTAAATTGTTTGAGAAGTGATGAGAGGTGATGTGGGAATGACGATTTTTTTATAAATATCTAAATACTTAGATATTTGTTTGGTTATAAGTTATATATATATATATAGATTGAAAATCTTAGAATACTCTGATACTATATATATATATATATATATATATGTTGGAAAGGAAAAAGGAAGGAAATGAAAAAGAAATGAAAAGGAAAAAAGAAATGAAAAGGAAAATGGAAAGAAAAGGAACAGAGAAAGAAAACAGAAACTTTGGAAGCGACGTCACGAGCGGAAATTTTATTAGAATTAATCGCGGTACCGTAATCACTGGTTAAACCGACCGTTAATTAGAGGGCTTTTATTAAAAAGAAATGACATACATTTTTTGGGGTATCTTTTAAGTAAAGTCGGTCGCGGTATTTTAGAGTAGCTTCATCAAAGTTGGCCTGAGCATAGGTTTCTCCAACAGATGCAAGACATACTGTTTGAACTATTCTGAGACCTATTATTTTGACCAAGCATGCACTCAACTTGAGCGCACTCCTGCACCCCTAGATAAGAAAAAGTAAAATCAGCAACAAAAAAAAAAAAATAATGCATCAATATATAAAAAATAATAAACCTACATACAAAACTGAAATACAGTAATCAACCATTCTGATTTGTTCTTACTTCTACTTGTGCATACACTAGTATCCTCGGTTTCTTCTACGTTTCCAAATATTTTTCATGACCTTCTTTGCATCAAATTTATGTTTTAATTGAAACAACAAATTAAGGAAATCAGGATTTATGAGTAAATGAATAGTTGGCAGGTTTCTAAAAGATCAACATTGAACCATATCATACATAGCATATATAATATAAATATAACACAAGAATGAAATCAACAATAATTAGAGGGATTTTTTTACAAAGAAATGACATACATCTTTTGGGGTATCTTTCAAGTAGATTCAGTCGCGATATCTTTAGAGCAGCTTCATCGAAGCTGGTCTGAGCATAGGCTTATCCAACAGATGCAAGATGACTCATCATCATTTGAACTTTTCCGAGACCTACTGTTCTGATAGCAGTAGATGGATCGGCTCCATCAACGCCCTGGTTTGGCTAAGAATGCAACCAACTTGAATCCACCCCTGCACCAATAGATAAGAAAAAGTAAAATCAGCAAAATAAAATAAAATAATGCATCAATATATAAAAAATAATGAATCTATAGTAAAACGTGAAAAAATTCCTAAAAAAATCAAAAGCAAAAGTACACCAATTTCTGAACTTGATTCTATCTTAGATTCATAATTATCCTTCTCACCTTCTTAGTATCAACAATCATCGGTCCTAAAACAATCCTTCAATATGCTACACTCATGAGTGGGCCTTCATTTTGTTCAGAAAGAGCACTTCACCATCCATAACTCTCCTCTGCAAGTTTCAGATAGTAATCATCAGCTATAGGACCCAAAACACCAAAAGTGTGTATATAAGATTTCAATCATTGCCTCATAATTTAACTGAGATAAGGCCATTTTTATCTTACAAGTAGTAATTTTTTTAGTATAGTTAACAGCATATGCATTTGTCCATAAGCTGTTTTCAGGCTATTTCCTTACGAAAAGCTAAACGCTTATGATAACTGTTTATGTTAAAAGCTTAATTAAGTTGTGTATCCGAATAGTAAGGGTCTTAGTACTGAGTCATTAAATGAATCTTTCAAGAAATATAATTTTTACTTGGCATACAGAAGGCAATTGCGAAGAACTACCGCAGAGCTCCCCTTCGAGGGTATATTTAGAGCAGTTTCATCGAGGGTATCAACAATCATCGGTTCTAAACCCATCCTTCAATTACGAATCAACAATTTCAAAGAGCTACGGCGGAGCTCCCCTTCTCAGTATCAACAATCACCGATCGTAACCCAAAGAGTTATGAATTGGGATTTTCATTTGTATAGATTTTTAGAGACCCGAGGCAATGTTTCTAAGATTAATTGCGTGATTTTGCATGCTCTAGTCCCAAAATGTGGAGATACTTTGAAGGGTAGATCTAGGTTGGTCCAGGGAGAGAGAAGGAGGAGGATTAGGTGCAAAAGCAGAAGATGATTAAAAAACTATTTTGCATGCTTTGGTCCCAAAATGCAGAGAGACTTTGGAGGGCAGATCTGAGTTGGTCCGGGGACAGAGGGGGAGGAGTATTGAGAGCAGAATTGTATAGATTCTTAGAGACCTGAGGCAATATGTCTAAGATTAATTGCCCGATTTTGCGTGCTCTAGTTCCAAAATGCAGAGCGACTTTCGAGGGCAAATTTGGGTTGGTCCAAGGAGAGAGGGGGATGATGAATGGGAGGAGAAGCAGAAGATGATTAAAAATATTAGAATAGAGAAAAATAAATTGTGGAAGGAAGAAAAAACAAAATTAGGGATTAAAGATATTAAAGAAATTATGGAAGGAAGAGGAGAAGCATAAACAAAGATTAAAGAAATTGTTGAAGGAGGAGAGCATACTCTCAAGAGGTAGGTATCAACTTTTGGAATGATGTGGGAAATATTTGTATACATGGATGGTCCAGGGAAAGAGGGGGAGGAGGATTGGGAGCAGAAGCAGAAGATGATTAAAAAACGATTTTGCATGCTTTGGTCCCAAAATGCAGAGAGACTTTCGAGGGAAAATCTAGGTTAGTCCGTGGAGAGAGGGGGAGGAGGATTGAGAGCAGAATTGTATAGATTTTTAGAGACTTAAGGCAATGATTCTAAGATTAATTGCGCGATTTTGGATGCTCTAGTCTCAAAATGTAGAGTGATTTTCGAGGGCAGATTTGGGTTGGTCCGGGGAGAGAGGGGGTGCGGATTAGAAGCAGAAGCAGAAGATGATTAAAAAAATAAAAATAAATAGAATATAGAAAAATAAATTGTGGAAGGAAGAAAAAACAAAATTAAGGATTAGAGATATTAAAGATATTAAAGAAATTGTAGAAGGAAGACGAGAAGCAGAAACAATAATAAAGAGATTAAAAAACTTGTTGAAAGAAGAGAGCATACTCTCAAGAAGTACACATCAGTTTTTTTGGCTGATGTGTGAAATATTTGTATATGTGGATGAAATATGAGGAGGTGGTCTCGGGAGTGTGTTTTAAATATATATAATAGATTAGTTCTTTCTTCTTATTACAAATGATATATTTTAGTTATACATAATTTTTAAAAAAGAATTAGTTGTGATGATTTTTGTAATAAAATAAATTTTATTTATTAAAATAATTATATAATAATACTTAATAAAATAACTAAATGAACTTAAATATAATAAATAAGGATATATTAATAAAAATATAATTAATGTATCATTGATAAATAAAAACACATATAATTTAAAATAAATAAATACTACAAATGAGAAATTTAAAATAAAAAAGTGTAATATAAAAGAAAATCCTAACAACTTAAAACCATGTTTAACGAAATAAAAGAGGTAAGATACTATGAGAAAATTGCATATTTACTATAATGTTAAATATGTTTTAGTCTTATAAAATCTTAATAAATTCTATTTATAATTTCTATTTTCTTTTTGAATTTTAGATTCCACAATATATTTTTTGAATCAGTTTTAACTTTTATAAAATCAAAGTTAAATGAAGTTTTATCAAAATGGTATCATACTTGTGTATACACATTATATGTTATTAAAGAGGGTCTCTAATAAAATTAGTCTTAAATTTAATTTTAACGTTTAAATTTTTATTATTTTTGTTTTTTGAGCTTTAGGCACTTAAAATTTTATATTTGAATCATCTACCATTA
>JBBPBR010000004.1:927573-1004786 GCA_037974775.1 Cicer pinnatifidum
ATATATATATTAAAATTCATTTTACTAATAAAAAATTTTCAAACAAATTCCAAATTCAAATCTAGTTTAAAACACCATAAAAAATCAAGGACAACAACTCCTATGATTTAAAATTTTAAACGACTGTAAATTTTAATTTATACTGCCATAAAAATCACATTAAAATTTTTTTCTAACTTCTTTAAAGTTTATAAAATTTCTACCACTCAGATACTATTGAATTATAATAATCCACAACAATTTATTTACCCCTTTTATTTCAAAACTTATTCCAAAAAAAAAAATTACGATGATTTTTTTGTTTCTATCTATTTTTCTTAAAACTTTCAACCCAACAAATATAAAATATTCATAGTTCTCTCCACCGCTAAATCGGTGTCAACAATCTCGATTCATTTATGAGACTCAAGGAGCTAACTACATAAACATAGAGAATTATAAAATTTACTTCAAGGTTAAACTACTCAAGAAAACTAATCAATTTCTTTTTTGTCAATTACTCACTTACTTTAAAATCCTCATCTCACAACTTTGAGTTTTTTTAATATATTATTTTGGTCCCAAACACCTTAACTTTTAGTTGTCATTTTAATTACAAATAACATAACAAATCACACTTGCAAAAGTCTTCATAACTTCTCATCTTATCCTTACACAAATGATTCTAGTCAACACACAAAAATGGATAGTGAAGTGACTCATTTTGGTCTTTACAAAGTCTTACTACATAGTAAGAAAATTTCTAGATGTTTTCACTAACCACTCAATAAAATATTAATATGTAAATATTTAGTGACTTTAAGTCACCTCATCTCGTTCAGTCTCCGAGTTTGTTGTTGAACGAGTCACATTATAGGTAACTTAAATTTTTTTATAATAAATCTACAAATTAAAGCTTTACAAAATTTCGGGAATAAATTTTTATCCGACAAAATATTTGCTCCTTAGCTTAGAAAAATATAATGAGATTAAATTCTCGTTATAGTCGATATATAAAACAACCGATTAAATTTTGGTGTCCTCCAGAGTTTGTCAAAATTTAAACAGCGGGTATATCTTATCAATTTTCAAAAAACCCAATAGAAAATTATGTTTGAAATTTCAACATTGTCAAGACATTCACATAGTCATTTACCATCAAGGAAACATCCAAATTTTTATTCAGGGATTAGTTTGGAAGTCAAACACTTACAACAAGTTTACAAACAACATGCAATGAAAATGATAAAGAGACAAAATAATAAACAACATAAGACATATTTAGACAGTAAGTCCTAATTCTTGTTATAAATAAATTACGGGTCTTACATTACAACTTTGGAAAAAGAAGTTTCGTCCTCAAAACTTAAAGTAAGAGTAACAACCCACACTAGGTTTGCACTCAAACTCAACATACATGATACAACTTGTTTCACCAGTCTTTGCGAAGAAAATGTTGTATATCCCTTTTCATAGGGTGCTTAATAACTCTACACACTACCATAGTCGGTAAGACTCGCTCGGTCCATCCAACATGATTTTGTCTACTATCAACAAGTGATTAAGGATGATCAGTTCCTTAATTTATCAATAGGTAGCCAATAACCATGATGGTGGCTTAGACCATCTTATCCTAACTGTAATAGCGCTCCATGCGACTTGCACATAAGGTTATCCTAAGGCACAGTCAGTCTAACAATCTCCTTAAGGTCCACTGAGTTTCCCTTATTTTCCTATCACGTTGATCCTATTGACAAAGTACAATTGCCCAAAATATGTCTCATAGCCTCATATAACCACTTGGTACCAAACATCCATTAGGTACCAAACCGAAACACTAAGTATGGCGCCAGTATAATGAGCACAAAACAATCATTACTGCCGAGAACTCCCTAATTTCTCCATTGCCCACATACCCTTGATTTTCTTTAGTCACAAAATTACGCTCAACCACTGTTTATATCAGAATGTTGTTCTAATTATAACTTTAACAATTCCATCCCATCATTTGGTTGGTGATCCAAGTTTCCTCAAATATTTTCGACAAATGACTAAACTAAACCACCTACAACACACAAACTTCCTTCCAGTTTAGTGCTTCATTTCAAGAGTCATGTCTCCAACAAAAATGAAACTTGAATTTCATTCACTAATTAATACCTACATTTGTCCCATGTCTAACACCTCAAATTCACGCTTCACTATTCAATTTCCTACATACTTCGCCATTTCTTAATTTTACACGTTCTTTGTTTGCAGCTTGATGATTGTCTTTTCATTATGACAAGTCAAATACATTGTATTCACTACATTAGTTTTTCATTTACATAAATCTTAAATTTCTACCTCAAACCTTGATACATCTTTATTATTTCGAAATCATTACTTAGCTTACTCTTGTATGTCTTTTTCCAAAATTGCTCTTTTATTTGACCGTCACATTTAGCACACACCACTGTGCGTCATATCCCAAAATGTCATCCAATCTAACTTGATTTTCTTTTGTCTTTTCTCTTACTATTCAACTCTTCTTCATTCAAATAAGCTTGTCATCCTAGTCATTTAGAATTCCTTCAACAATTCAAACATAATACTAATCCATCCTAATTTTAATGCTTCCTATGAAATATTCTACATCTAAAATATATCTCAAAATACTCTTCATTTCTATCGTCATTCAACTGTCCATGTGGTCAACATACAAAGTCGATTATTTGCTTAGCTCATTTGCTATCATACTTCGTTTTTCTTCATTATAGTAATTTAAAAAATCAAGCCTTACAATTTCCCACCAAACTTTTCCATTCCATGCACGATTCTTCCCTACCAAACAAACATTTAACTCTTTTGATTGATGAACATGAAATACTTCCACCTAGCCTAGTGAATCTTTAAATACTTCCACCTAACATGAAATACTTCACAACATTTTTAGTAAATCTTCAAATACTTCCATCCATAACATGAAATATTTATCAGTTACTTACCTCAACTGCCTCGATTATACAAGTTTAAGGTGTCACTTGGTCCTCCAACTAGCCTTGTGAATTTTAAATCGTTGACTTAAAGATTAACCATCTCAGGGTCCTAAATCAAATCTTGATTAATCCCTTCGACCTATCAAAATACTCACACTCTTCTAATGTTTACCATCTTTTAATAGACACTCAAAGCTTACATTGCTACAATCTCTAAGTATTCTTGTACTTTGTACTTCTAATTCCACTTAATAGTAACATGCGGTTCTATACATCAAGGCTTAACTCTTTATGTTTACTCTGACATCACTCAAAATTCCCACTTACGCGTCTATATTTCATCCAAAATCACTATGCATACTTATTATCTCCTAAACCACACAAATATTTTTCACTTACCAACGAAATATATAGTCTCACGCCTATAATTGTCATGAGATTCATACTTAATAATTTAAGTCGCGAATCTAGTTTAACTCGAATGCTTGACCTTACCCCTCAAAGTATAGACTATTCCTCAAAGCGTCCTTTATCTATCCAAGGTAGTATTCACCCCTAATGTGCAACGCCCCTTAACTTCAATACAAGCCTCTTTCGTTGACACCTAAGCACCAAATGCTATTCCAAATGGAAGCTCTGTCTTCTAAAAAATTTCATGGTGTTCACATCTCTTTGACAATTATCAAACTTCATCTGGTCTCGTCCTGAAATCAACCAGGAGAACATCTAATACTTTTCTTAAAAAAATTCTCCACTTAGATCTTTCCTTGAAATCCCTTATCAGTCTAACGTTAATCCATCCTTACCCATCATCTTCCAATTACCACCAACAACTTAGCCTCTATATCCTTGGAAACACTTCATAAATCCCACGTCGTCATGATTCGCTTCAACCATGTCTTTCCTAGACCAATGCGTCTAAGGAATTAAGAGACAGTCGCTGGCCAAAATCGATCAATGTTTTATGTTTTAACAACTCTTCCAACTAAAGTGCTACAAGGCACACTGTTTCATATAAGAAACAATAAACTACTTAAGCATATCACGCTTCACCCAAGACAACACAACTCAAAACACCCAAAGAATTGTCACTTA
The DNA here is from genome assembly GCA_037974775.1 of Cicer pinnatifidum. Taxonomy (NCBI): domain Eukaryota; kingdom Viridiplantae; phylum Streptophyta; class Magnoliopsida; order Fabales; family Fabaceae; genus Cicer; species Cicer pinnatifidum. Next base: position 931,626 of record JBBPBR010000004.1, read on the forward strand.
CTAACGAAATATATAGTCTCACTCCTAAAATCCTCATGAGGTTCATACTTAACAATCTAAGTCGCGAATCTAGTTTAACTCGAATGCTTGAATTTACCCCTCAAGGTACAAACTTTTCCTCAAACTGTCCTTTATCTAACCAAGGTAGTATTCACCCCTAATGTGAAACGCCCCTTAACTTCAATACAAGCTTCTTTCATTGACACCTAAGCACCAAATGCTATTGCAAATGGAAGCCCTATATTATCAATAATTCCTTGGTGTTCACATCTCTTTGACAATTATCAAACTTCATCCAGTATTGTTCTGAACTCTATCAGGAGAACATCTAATATTTTTCTTAAAAAAAATCCTCCACTTAGATCTTTCCATGAGATCCCATACCAGTCTAACTTTAATCCATCCATACCCATCATCTTTGAGTTACCACCAACAACATAGCCTTTGTATTCTTGGAAGCACTTCATAAATCCCATGCCGTCATGATTCACTTCAACCCTATCTTTCCTAGCCGATGCGTCTAAGGAATTCAGGGACACTCGTCGACCAAAGTTGAATAACGTTCTACATTTTAACTGCTCTTCCAACTAAAGTGCTACAAGGCATGTTATTTCGTATAAGAAATAATAAACTACTTAAGCATATCATGCTTGACGCAAGACAATAAAACACAAAGCACACATGGAATCCATTTACTTGATACCCTTAAACCCGACTCTTGAGTAGCTTAGGACACCAAATCACAACCCTAAAGAAATCTAAACCAGGGCTCTGATACCACAATGTAACACCCTAATTTTTAACAGCAAGAGTGTTGTTTTTTAAACAACTTAACATTTTTCGATAAAATATTCATAAATGTACTATAACTTACGTGACGATTAGAATCATTGATTTATTATATAAAATGGTTTCGACACACCGAACTTAATTACAATCGAACAATTCTCATTGACTAAATAAAATTACAATTGTTTCAAATAAATAAATTCCATTGCGACAACAACATTGCAATATGGAAGGGAGAATAAATAAAATTCTTAAATAAAACCCTAAGTTGATCATTAATCTAACTTAGGTTGACTGGGTACTGAGGATCCATGAGTGGCATCATGCCTCAATGCTTCCGATTACCAATCCAAAATCATCGCTATGTCACGTCTTTGACATCGTTGCAATTCCAGTACGACTTAAAACTCTAAGAACCTGAGGCGTAATCTCAATCCCCAATAATAGTAGAGGGTCAAGATCTAAAAACAACATACATACAAAAATACAAAGCACAAAAGCATAACATGGCATGACATCAAGTGATAAACAAACATGCATATAAATATCATCATATAACAAACATAACTCGTGTGACAAAATACCATACTGAAATGCTTATATGTTGGTGCACATGATTCCGAAATTTCCACACCCACCTCGAGGGGCGTAAATCATGAATGTACCACCTCTCACAAATCAATATTAATTGCCGAGGTGCTACCTATCACACATCAACACGATTTACTAGATTGCAGTCTATCACAGATCTACACGACTCCAAAATCCTCGTAAGGATAAAGTGGATCAATCAACTCAAGGAACCACCCCATGACCCATCATGATCACCACTAACTATGAAATGCATGAGCATACTCTGACTCGTCTACCTCAATCATTATGTAAATGCACTTATTAAAAGACTCCCCTTGTTGATGGTATATGTAACCTATGTTGGATAGAAAAATATGCAGAATAATGCTTATTCTAACAATATGCGCAGCAGTTTAACAAATTCTAAATTTATTAAACACAAGATTAAACAAGGTCCCTAATGAACAAATCTAATGAATGTCAAACTATATGGATCATGGTATATATGGAGAAATGCATCAGAAACATTTATTATTCATGTTGATTTTCATGCAATCATGTTAAGACAATCAATCATGCAAATTCACTTAACATAGAATCTTTATCATGCATTCCATCAATATCAGAAACGTAATAATTGCAGAAATTTAAACGAGATAAGGGAAAGAAAAGTGTACGCAAATTTTTATACTGGTTCAACTGTCTCGTGACGACTTACATCCAGTCCTAAGATTCAACTGGATCTTAGCCTTTTCTATAGAACTTCTTAGAATCAGTTTACAGATTATACACAGCGCCTCGCACCAATCTTAAACTATTCTACCTGTTCTATCTTTCCCTCCCTGAATTCCAATAATATCAAAAACGAACATATGTCTAACAATCTCCCCCTTTTTGATTTAAGTGACAAACATGCAATTTTAACTTGAGAAACATTTCAAAGGAAAACATTTGTAATAATAACAGTCTAGTGAAGCTCCCTCTAAATACGAGTTCCATTCTTTTCATATAGTGAAATAAGGGTTAAAGCTAAATCAGACAATAGCAGAACGTATTAGAGTAGTGTGCAGAAATACTACTGGTATCAGAACTGTTAGAAATATCAAAGCAAAAAAAATGCTAAGCAAAAAAAACTGCTATCATAGCATAAAGTTAGTACAAGTTATAATTTCTCTCCCCCTTTGTCAATTAAGTCAAAAAGAGGTAAAAGAGAAAAGTTTGCTCCCCCTGAGTTGGTAGCAAACCTGAATGCTGCTATACAATGAAACTTGAACATATTAGTAACAAGAGCAGTAAATTCAGTATGATCATAAACTTAGTAAAAACAACTTGTATTAGATCAATAAACAGAAACAGATTATGGCGCGCACTAGAAAACATCAAAATGAAATGCAGTAGTCAATATGATCAATATGCTCAACTATTATATTCATTAATCAACAAGCAAGTACATCCAACTAAATCATTACACAGAAAAGAGCAAAACAGAAAACAAAACAACTAAGAAAACTAAAGTCCTAAACATCTAGAGTTTGCTGGCCTTCATTATTATCTGGGGATGAGGCTGAGACCGCTGTATTACCCTCAGCAGGTGTCTCCTCATCATGAGTTTCAGCAACATCTAAGTGTGTTGGAGTTGGTTCTTCAGCCGCTTGTCTTCCAATTTCAGCAACATCGCTGAAGGACAACTTAATGCCCAGATGTTCCTGAATTGCTGCCACATCTTGTGCAATCTGGTTCTGATCGGATTGAATCTTCTGGATCGCAGCTTCCATTCTCTCATTCAATGCCTCCATCTTGGCGTTGTGAGCCGCTTGAGCTGCCATAAATTCAAGCAGTTTGGTGAGCACCTCAGACCCTACTGAAACTGACTCAGCAGCTAGTGGTTCAACACTTTGCTGGGTTTGTTCAGTATTGGCTTGAGGTCGCCTCCAAACGCCATTCACTTTGCGCAGCTGCATTTGGTTCACGATGGATTCACCAAATGTGAGAATGGTCTTGGACATTTCTTCACCCTTGAGAGATACCTTGAAGTGAGTGAGAATCTTTGTGATCAACTGTGGATACGGGAGCACCAGCTTTCCTTGAGCTGCTTCCAGCATGTGTCGAAGGACGATCCATGCCCAGCTCATCTTGAGCTCTTTGCATAGACCCCACAGTAGCACAATGTCCAGCCGTTGGACAACTGCGTGATCTCCGGAACGCGGGACAAGCATCCGGGTGAGCGCGTACATCAGCATAAGTTGCTGAACCTTCATCTGGCCGATTGGAAGTGAGACGGATTCCACAAACCCTTCGACCATTAGGTCCTGCACAGCTGTTTGCCTCTCCAGAGACTCTTCCCATCCTTCGTCAGCAGCGTTGGCTTCGGTGCTGCCATCAACCGAGTTTCCAAAGTAAGGAAGTCCCAACAAGTTCGAGAACTCCTCAAAGGACATAGAGATTTTCTTCCCTTTCACCGTTGCTTTGAAGCCTGTATCCGTCATCTTGAAAGTAGCATAGAATGCTCGAATCAAGTTCGGATAAGAATCAAGTGAGCAGGACAAAAGGTCTTCCAGTCCATGAAACCGAAGATGGTTTTGAAACGAAAAACCATCACTATCGAAGTAGTTGAAATCTAGTATACGTGCTTCGTGAATTTTCCTTTTGACGAACGCTGGAGGAAGCTTGAATTCCTCAGCTTGCTTGTTTTGAGGAGCAGGAGTCTTCTGTTGTGGTGTCGCCTTCTTTTGTGGTGTTGTCTTCTTCTGAGGTGTTGAAGAAGCACCCTTTCTTTTCTTCTTCTTTTGCGATATTTCCTTCGCCGCCTCAGCTAACAGTTTCTCAGTTGGGGCCTCTTTCCTCTACTTAGGTTTTCCTTGCTCTATTGCAATACCTTTGCCTTTATCTTGTGCTGCAATTTTATGAGTAGGAATTGGAACCCGTTTGGAAAGAGTGGGTGGTGGAGATGGAGTTCTTCCACTTGAAGAAGAAGAAGGAGATGGAGTAGAAGGAGATGTTCTCTTTACTCTTGCCATAGTAAGTGATGTAGAGAGGTAATTTGAAGTAGTATAGGGGAAATGGAAGCTGGTATGGATCAAAAATAGAGAAAGGTAGTGATTTGCAGAAGTTTGGATGTTGGAATACTGAGAAAATCGATGTTAGGGTTCGATTGAAACTGTTCCTTTTATAGATTCAGATGAGTCAATCGATTGGTCCAATCAATTTCGTACCAGTTCAGAAACTTCAAGTAACAGTTAATACAGGCACTCATCTTAGCATCGATTTCCCAAATCGATTCTTTAAATGAAAAACTCAAACCAATTCTAACAATCGATTTCCCAAATCGATTTCGAGCTTGTTCAGAAATCTTTCATATCAGTCCAGAAGCTACCTTGTCTTAGCATCGATTACCCAAATCGATCCTTTAAATGAAAATTTCAAACTTATTTAAGACAATCGATTTCCCAAATCGATTTAACTGGGAGAGTAAGAACATCTGAAGCTTCCTGGGGATGGCCAATCGACTTTCCAAATCGATTTCGAGTGCAAACCTTGAGAAAGTAGACATATTATGGGTCAAGTCGACTAGGGCAATCGATTTTATAAAGACATTTTCCTGTGTATCCACAGGATAATCGATTTACCCAGTCGATTAGACACATAATTCAGATCTGACTAGGATCTATTATGCCCAGTTTCATCCTAATGTCATGGAAGCTATCCTTTGGCAATGCTTTGGTGAAGATGTCTGCTAACTGTTCAGTTGTGTTGACGTACTCTAACTTGATGTTTCCACACTGAAACTGATCTCAAATGAAATGATGCCGAATTTCGATATGTTTGGTCCTGGAATGCATAACTGGGTTCTTAGTGATACTGATCGCACTTGTGTTGTCGCACAAGATGGGAACAGTTCCTAAGTTCATACCAAAATCTAACAGATGCTGTTTCATCCACATGATCTGAGCACAACAACTTCTAGCTGCAATGTACTCAGCCTCAACTGTTGACAATGCAATGCTGGTCTGTTTCTTGCTGAACCAAGATACAAGTGAATTACCTAGCAAATGACAAGTACCAGAGTTACTTTTCCTATCCAGTTTGCATCCTGCAAAGTCTGAATCTGAATAACCAACCAAAGAACAAGTTGATCCCTTAGGATACCATAATCCAAGGCTCCTAGTTCCAACTAAATACTTGAAAATCCTCTTGACTGCACTAAGGTGAGACTCTTTAGGATTGGATTGATATCTCGCACACATGCAAACACTGAACATAATGTCAGGCCTGCTTGCTGTGAGATAGAGCAATGATCCTATCATGCCTCTATACCTTGTAACATCCACTGGTTTTCCTATTTCATCTCTATCTAGAAGGTTTCCTTGGCTCATTGGAGTGTCAATGGACTTGAAGCTATCAAAGGATAATTTCTTTATCAAATCATTACAATATTTTGTTTGACTAATGAAGATACCTTGCTTGTTTTGGTTAATTTGAAATCCCAAAAAGTATGATAGTTCACCCATCATTGACATTTCAAATTGACCTTTCATCAAATTTTCAAAATTTTTGCACAACTTATCATTTGTAGATCCAAAGATTATGTCATCAACATAAACTTGGACCAGCAAGATATCTTTATCATTAGTTTGTATGAAAAGTGTCTTGTCCACATTTTCTCTCAAAAAGTTTTGTGAAATGAGGAAATTGCTAAGTTTCTCATACCAAGCTCTAGGAGCTTGTTTCAATCCATAGAGAGCTTTTGTTAGCTTGTACACATGATTAGGAAATTCTGGATTTTCAAAGCCAGGTGTTTGGCTAACAAAAACTTCCTCTTGGATCTCACCATTGAGAAAGGCACTTTTCACATCCATTTGATAAAGCTTAAAGTCCATTATACATGCATAAGCAAGGAGTATTCTAATGGCTTCTAGTCTAGCTACAAGGGCATAGGTTTCATCAAAATCTATTCCCTCCTCTTGGTTGTAACCCTTGGCCACTAACCTAGCTTTGTTTCTAGTTATGACACCATTCTCATCTAGCTTGTTCCTAAACACCCATCTAGTTCCTATGATGTGCTGGTTTTCTGGTTTAGGTACTAGCTGCCACACCTTGTTTCTCTTAAATTGGTTTAACTCCTCTTGCATAGCAAGTATCCACTCACTATCTAGTAAGGCTTCCTTAATGTTCTTAGGCTCAATCTGAGATACAAAGGTTGTAAGGTTACAAAAGTGACTAAGGTTCCTTCTAGTTGCCACTCCTTTAGAGATGTCTCCTATGATGTTATCTATGGGATGGTTTCTATTGAACTTCTACTCCTTAGGTAACTCATCTATTCTAATAGGTTCAACACAGTCACTGTTTGTTGGAGGTGTAGGTTCCTTTGGTTCTAAAGGTTCAGATTCTATAACTTCATCCAAAGAAGCATCAACAATAGAAAGAGTGTTGTTTAAGTTTTCTTTAAAAAGTTCATCAAATTTCACATGAACTGACTCTTCTATTGTTTTTGTTCTCTTGTTATAGATTCTATAGGCTTTGCTGGTTTGGGAATAACCTAGAAAGATACCCTCATCTGCCTTGGGATCAAACTTGCCTAGGTGTTCTTTACCATTGTTTAAAACAAAGCACTTGCAACCAAACACTCTAAAGTAGGAAATATTAGGCTTTCTACCCTTGTACAACTCATAAGGAGTTTTCCTAAGTATTGGCCTAATCAATACCCTGTTGACAACATGTGTGGCATTGTTAATCGCATCAGCCCAGAAATACTTGGGAGTATTTGAATCTTTCAGCATGGTCCCAGCTAACTCCTCTAAAGACCTATTCTTCCTCTCCATTACACCATTTTGTTGTGGTGTCCTAGGGGCTGAAAACATGTGATGTATGCCATTCTCTTCACAGTAAGTATCAAAAGAATCATTTTGGAATTCACCTCCATGATCACTTTTGATTGACGTTATTTTCTGACTAGTTTCGTTTTGTACCAAGTTTGCAAACTTTTTAAAAACAGAAAACGCGTCACTTTTATGCGACAGAAAGAACGTCCATGTGAATCTAGAATAGTCATCGATTAACACAAATCCATACAGGTTACCTCCAAAACTTCTCACTTGGGATGGTCCAAACAAATCCATGTGGATAAGTTGCAAAACTCTATTGGTTTTGACCATATCTATTGGGGGAAAAGTAAACTTGACAAGCTTACTTTTCTCACAAGAATCACACAGCCTATCCTTAGAAAACTTTCTATTGGGAAGACCTATGACTAACTGCTTGCTAACAAGTCTATTCAAATGATCAATATGAATGTGTGCAATGCGTTTATGCCATAACCATGTTTCATCAGCATTTGATAATAAGCAACAAACAGAATTAGCAGGCATAGCAGTTAAGTCTAGCATGTAAATATTATTAACTCTATCACCTACCAATTTCATGCTTTTATCATGTTTGTTCTCAATAATGCAGGAAAGTGGCGAAAAACTCACTTGAAATCCATTATCACACAGTTGACTTATGCTTAGAAGATTGCGTTTCAATCCTTCTACGTATAAGACGTTTTTGATGATAACAGTTGATTCACTGCCTATGTCACCAATTCCGCAGATCTTACCCTTAATGTTGTCACCGTATTTGACAAATCCATCTTCTTTTAGGCTTAGGGACAGGAACATAGATTTGTCCCCTATCATATGCTTTGAGCATCCACTATCAAGATACCATTGGTGTTTAGTGGATCTCAAGCATACCTGCAATAAGATCAGAATTTAAATTTAGGTCCCCAATGCAAATTGGGTCCTGGGGGGTCAATTTCAACATCTTGTGTCTTAATCTTCCAAATCTGTTAACATCCTCTGTTGGCAAGTCTTTTAAATTTGCAATTGTAAACAAAATGTCCTTTTCTACAACAGAAAAGACAAGTGACAACAGAGGATGCGTACTGTTTTGGTTTGACAAAGACATTATGCATGTGACTAGACTTGACAAATTTCTGGTGATGTTTAACATTACCATATCCTATGCCATGTTTAGTCCTATTCTGATTTGCATGCATATTCTAGTTAAAACCAAGTCTAGATTTTATATTGACATTTCTCTGGTTGCTAAGAATATCATTCAGTTTATCCTTGCTACTAGAGAATTTCAATAAATCAGACTTCAATAATGCAACAGAATTCTCAAGATCAATGCATTTGGCAGATTTATCATGTGAGTCCTTTTTTAATTGTTCAAATAAGTCCTCAATCTTCCTATAATCAGTTTTCATTTGATCATGCAACATACATTGTTGTTCAAACATTTTCTTAGTGCTAACTAACTGCTTAACAGATTTAACATATTCAGCATGCAGTTCATTAAATGCATCTTGCAGTTCATCAAAAGAAGGATTATATTGAGAACTTATCTCACTTTCTGATTTAGAATTCGTGTTAGCCATGAGGCACATATTTGCTTCTTCAGTTTCGGAAGATGTGGAGGATTCTTCATTGTCATTCCATGCAATATATGCTTTTCTGTTTTTCTGAGCTGGTTCCTTGCCTTTAGTTTTGGAATTTCTGTTTTTGTTCTGCAGCTTGTAACAATCAGCCTTTATATGACCAGGTTTTCCACATTCATAGCATGTGACTGTTTTACTGTCATTGTTCTTCGAGCTGGATTGTTTTCTGAATTTACTGTCTTTCTTTTTCAGAAATTTCTTAAATTTCTTGACAAGTAACCCAAGTTCAGGTTCCTCATCATCCTCACTGCTTGATTCATCTGAGCTGGTCTCATGTTCAGATTTAGACTGATGTGTTTGGGCTTTCAACGACAATCCTTTTCGTTTCCTGTCAACTTGCTCAGCTTCATTGAGTCTATGTAGTTCCATCTCATGCTCCCTCAGTTTTCCAAACAATCTAGCTATTGTCATGCTTCCTAGATCCTTTGATTCTGCAATGGCAGTGATTTTTGGCTGCCATTCCCTAGTCAAACACCTCATCACCTTGCTAATTTTCTGATCCTTATCAATCTCCTTGCCTAAGGCATTTAGGTTGTTGACTATGTGCGTAAACCGGGCCTGCATGTTGTTTACTGATTCTTCATTCTTCATGCTAAACAATTCGTACTCGTGCATGAGAGTATTTATCCGAGCTCTCTTTACGTATGTGGTTCCTTCATGCGTCTGCTGAAGTGTGTCCCACATTTGCTTTGCTGTCTTGCAATTTGAGACTCTGAAGAATTCATCATGACTCAAGGCAGCAGTTATAATGTTCTTGGCTTTGGGATTGTACCCAACTTTCTTTTTGTCATCCTTAGACCAGTCACTTTTATGCTTTAGGATTGCTGATTCACCAGTACCTGCTATGGTTGGCACAAAAGGTCCATTTTCTACATCATCTAAAATGTCAATACCACTAGCTTCAAGAAAAATTAGCATGCGTTGTTTCCAATACATGTATGCGGCCCCGTTAATGGCAAGAGGCCTAGCTAATGATGCACCCTCTCCTAGGAAATCAGAGGTCATGATTTTTGATGAGTTACTCTAACAAAAATAGGCTCTTGATGCCAATTGATGGTATATGTAACCTCTGTTGGATAGAAAAATATGCAGAATAATGCTTATTCTAACAATATGTGCAGCAGTTTAACAAATTCTAAATTTATTAAACACAAGATTAAACAAGGTCCCTAATGAACAATTCTAATGAATGTCAAACTATATGGATCATGGTATATATGGAGAAATGCATCAGAAACAATTATTATTCAAGATGTTGATTTTCATGCAATCATGTTAAGACAATCAATCATGCAAATTCACTTAACATAGAATCTTTATCACGCATTCAATCAATATCAGAAACGTAATAATTGCAAAAATTTAAACGAGATAAGGGAAAGAAAAGTGTACGCAGATTTTTATACTGGTTCAACGGTCTCGTGACGACTTACATCCAGTCCTAAGATCCAACTGGATCTTAGCCTTTCCTATAGAACTTCTTTGAATCAGTTTACAAATTATACACAGCGCCTCGCACCAATCTTAAACTATTCTACCTGTTCTATCTTTCCCTCCCTGAATTCCCAAGTTTAAGTCCCATAAACTTGACCAAGAATCCAGTCAAGCGTCTTCTTGTTGACAGCTCTCAACCCCGAAGAACACCACCAGTAACAACTGGATTTTCTCAAAGAAATTTGGTTACAGAAAATGATTTACAGAAATTGAAGCAGATCAATTTTACAAAGTTCTTGATCTTCCTTCTTCTCAAAGCAATCTTTCTCAATTCAGTCTTTTTCAATCCTTATTGATCACAAATGTAGATTGTTCATGGCTGAAAAAGATGTTCAAAGTAATATCAGTTGAGAAAGAGTTAGTGGAATATTGGTTGTTATTGATGTTATGAAGTTGTGTTATCAAGTTATGATATCAAGTTATGAGAAGAAGAGAATGAAAGCAGCTTATATAGTTTCAGGAAAAACAACACATGAATCGATTTGGCCAATCGATTCATTAAAGTTATACAGCACACTAATCGATTTATCCAATCGATTTCGCGAATCTTGTTTTTCTTGAATCTTGAAACTGCATAAACTAATCGATTTAACTAATCGATTATTTTAAATGAGTTCTTCAGACTTTGATGAATGTATATAATTGAATCGATGTTCATAATCGACTTGGAGTGTTTTGTTCAAACAACGAGATCAAAACAATCGATGTACTTAATCGATTCAACCATTTCAGTCATCTCTGTTTCTAAAACTTTTTGTACCAATCGCTTTAGTCAATCGATTTCACTAGTTCCAGGGACACAGTGATTTTCACAAATCGATTTTCCTAACCGATTGTGGACTTTAAGTCTGAAGCACATTTCATCAGTTGGTTCATTCAATCGATTTACCAAGTCGATTGATGCCAAACTTATTTCAAAAGAAGTATATAAGTAGATTGTGCTAATCGACTGTGTATGTTCCAGATCAAGGTTATTTTGAAACTTATTTTAGTAAATCGATTTGCCTAATCGATTTATTAAACATTGGTTTGGCTCTGGGACATTCACACTCGATTGTGTCAATCGATGTAGACAAAAAAAAAAGAGATGTGATTGGATTAATCGATTTGCCAAATCGATTAGCTTGCAAGGCATGCCACTGACTTGCACATTTTAATTTCAGTAAATGTACCAATCAATTTGTCGAATCGATGTAAACAATCAGTTCAGTCTTGGTGATTTAAACAATCGATCTGCCTAATCAATTAGTGGCAAACTGGCTCTCTGACTTGCACAATTTATTTTCTAATAAATGTACCAATCGATTTGTCTGATCGATTAATAGCCTGTTTGATTTTTCAGAAGATGTGCAAATCGATTTTGCCAATCGATTGGTTAATCCCAGACTGCATAATATCATTCAACCCTGCTACAGAATCGATTTTACTAATCGATTTGCTTATGGATCTTCAAGCTTCTGTTGATTTCTTGAGTTCCAAGCAATTGTCTCAAGTTTGTAGGATTGAGTTGTTGTTCCTGAAATTTTTCTCAGTTTACAATGTTAGATTTATTTCAAGCTGTATGTTTGTCAATAATATCAAAAACGAACATATGTCTAACACTTGTAATACTCATTAAACACTAATTATTTTTGATACTTTTTCACATAGCATACTTAAGACATATTCTCGTCAATAACATTCATAACACATATGTTATTAGTTATGAATACATAATCACATAAAATCATAAACAATCGTGTGCACCTTTATTCACCACAAGCACAAAAAACTTGTATACATACAAACTATGAATACAAGCATATATAATATCGTTAGAAAGTGCCCTTATCTTGACAATGCTTTATTACAGAAGCAACATACGCTACACCAACTAACCTATCTGACGATTCCAATGACACCTCTAAATTTTCTTGTACGTTAAACCAATCAATTAATTTAATCAATACAAGTTTCTAATTAATCAATCATTGATTTTCAAAATACTTAAATACTTTTTCAACTTCAAATTGTAGCATAAAGTTGATATCCTTACTATAAAAATTAAAACTTTTAACTTCAAACTTAAGATTAAATTTTTGTTCATACAGTGAATATTTCTCTTTCAAACCTTTTTGATATACAAAGTTTGAACCCTTATATATATTTTTTATATGAACTATTCTCAAAGTCATGATATTTGAAACTTTGTTTCTCAAAGTTAAATTTCTTCATTAAAATTAAAATTATAATATCAATGACTAAAACTGTTTAGTTCAATCTATAAAGGTAGAAACCTTGTTTTAACAAAAACCCAAAGGATAAAACCTTTAACACCTTAATAACAAAGTAAATTTAAAACCAACTTTTAAATAAAATTTTGAACTCTTTTTATATGTATATACCACTCGACTAAAATCGATTCTAATCATCAAAATTTTTCAAACAAATTCCAAATTCAAATCTAGTTTAAAATAGCATAAATAATCAAGGACAACAACTCCCATGCTTTCAAACTTTAAACGACTCCAAATTTTAATTTATACCGCCATAAAAATCACAAGTGAACTTTTTCCTATCTTTTTTAAAGTTTATAAAATTTCTACCCCACAAATACTTTTGAATTAAAATAACCCACAACAATTCATTTACCCCTTTATTTCAAAACTTATTCCAAACAAAGATTTCCATGACCTTTTTGTTTCTATCTATGTTCCTTAAAAATTTCAACCCAAAAAACATAAAATATTTAGAGTTCTCCACACCGCTAACTCAGTGTCAACAATCTCGATTCATTTTCGAGACTCAAGGTTACTTTACTCAATAAAATCAATTTCTTTAATGTGAATCACTCACTTTAAAATCCTCATCTCACAACTATGAGTTTTTTTTTTAATATAGCATTTTGGTCCCGAAACACCTTAACATCTAGTTGTCATTTCAATTACAAAAACATAACCAAACACACTTGAAAAGTTCTTCATAACTTTACTAACTTAAACCTTATAATAAAATTTCTATTGATAGTTCAAACTTATTTATTTGGATACAACTCATCGCGTTACTCAAACACATACAAAAATCAAAATTTCACATTAAGACACACCATATTTGGTCTTACTAAAAATTTGGGGGTTTGATTTCATTTTTTTTTATTCAAGTTACTAACTCCTCTAACTTCAATATTAACAAAACACCAAAGAAAAAAAAATCCAAAAAAATTTTCATGGATTAATTTGCAAGTCTAACACTTACAACAATTTTACAAACAACAGACAATGAAAACAATAAACAAACAAAATAATAAACAACATAAGACATAATTAGACAGTAAGTCCTAACTCTTATTATAAATAAATTATGGGTCTTACATATTTAATTAAAAATTAAGACTAGATACATCAACTTTTTAGATTATTTTTTGGTTATATTTTATTCCAGATAGAGTAGAAGTCAAATCTAGTTTTTACTTAAAGGACATTTATATCATTTTATAAATACACATTTTTTTTCCAATTTTTCTTAGAGTTTAGTTTATATGTACCGACAATGTAAAATTAATTGATATTTTCATCCAATAAGAATTGAACTATTTGATACATTAACTTAATACTTTTTAATTGAATTAAAATTAATATACTTAATTGCATATTTTGTCCCTCTATTTTCACCAATTCACAAAATTGGTTGCCTATTTTAAAATTCGACAATTTTGGTCTATCTTTATCTATCTATGTTAGATTTTTAAACTAAAAAATATTGATGTGACATATTATAATAATGTGGCATACAAACTCAGGAAGGAGGACTTTAATGGGGTTTGAAATAGTTGATAACTTATCGATAATTTATAAATAAATGGAAAACTAGTTCGATTTTGATGACTTACTTGGAGTAGAAGCTATCAGATTCAGAGGTAGCAAATAATGAAAGCATACATAATTTAACACGTAGATTTATCCTGGTTCATCACTAACTTTTCTACATCCAATCCCCTCATTCAGAAGGCTTACTTCCACTAATTCAATTACCTTGAATTACAAAGCACCTGACCCTCCAAGACAGTCTTCCCAAACAGTCTGATGATCCACCGTCGTACACGGGTCAAATACAATTGATAAAATGTAAATAGAGGTAATAACTCGAATCGTTTCGCAAGGACTTATGATATAATAATAATAATAACCGAATTGAAAATTGAAATTAAAAAGGGATTTTCTTAGAATTTTTTATTTAATAGATGAGCAAAACGATTAATCCACTTATTCGAATTTCAGACCTATCAGAAATTCTATCAATGAGTTTAATTTCTAATTTATGATTCTATTCTTATTTGACTATATAATTGATCAAACAAGCGTAATCAATCCTATGTGAATTTGTTTTCTTTGATTGGATTAAGCATCACAATCATCAGAATATTACAATTCACGATCATGCGTCGCAAAATTATAATTCAATTAAATTAGAAACCGAAACAAAATTTTTTCAAATAAATTTAATCAATCCTATTGAAATTCAATTTAACTAATCAAAACATCAATATAATTAAATAAACAAGAATAGAATCAAGAATAGAAATTGTTAGTGTAACCTGAATCTCAAGGTGTTGATGAAACTCTGAACTGGTGGATTAATCTTATAAATTAGCCTTCCATGAAATTAAAATAACATTATTTATTTCTTGTAGCAATTTGAATCCTAATTTTTCCGTCCTCAGAAAAGAAACAAAACTGCCTATATATAGTACTTGATATTACACTTTAGGGTTTAAAAACAAGTGGCTCGTTAATTAAAATTATTACAAAAATTCATATTACGAAATTTGCAATTTCGGCCTAGTAAAGTTCAGAATTGGTCTTTCCTTCCAACACAAAAGTTGTATCTCAGATTTTATCTTTCCAACGCCTGCTCATATGTGCCAATCCGATATCCAGAGCTCAAGTTATGAACTACAGAGTGAGAAAGAGTCAAAATGTAAATAATAAAATTAAAATACAAATAATAAATTTATGATTCAAATTCGACCAAAAGGTTAGAAACAAGCTAAAAATATTAATCTAAGCTATAAAGAGCTTTTAAAATACCAAACTAAAAACCTAAAAACATGTGCCCAAATGCTATGATCAAATTCCCCCACACTTAAACTTTTGCACTCCGAGCAAAACAATGCATGTGATTCCAAATATTCTTGTGAATGCAAGTGGTGAGAGAGAAAATTATTTCTAGCTTAAGGAAATTATGAATAGTTTTGTTATCACAACCAAGGAAAACAAGAGGACAAGTTAACTAAAATATGGATCATAAGTGATAGAGTCCTCCCGGGATAAAAAATTCTCTCAAAGTGTTTACACTCAAAGTGATTACACTCAAAGTGTTTGGGCTACTATTTACACTCAAAACACATCATGGAAGCTAGCACTACCATAGGATTGACAAGCCTCTATAATCTATATTTGAAACACATGCAGATAATGATCAAAAGGTCTTTATTTAGGTTGTAATGTGGCCAAGGTAAGGGTGAGATAATCCTAAGGAGACTAGGGCTGAAAATCAAAGAGGATAAAGGAGTACTGATGAAGAGAGAAAACAACATTAAGTAACTCAACAAAACATCATTAACTTTTATTTTCATACTCTCTTTGTTCATAACACAACCATTTTTCCTCATATATATATATATATAATTTTCTTTCTTTCTTTCTTTTTTTTTTTTCCATCACTTTCAAACAAGTTGAGCACCCCTAAATTTATGTAAGGAAAGACTCCTTTCTCCCCAAAGATTGAGGCAGTTCATTGTTTTTCACTTTTAGGCTTGTAATGAGCTATATAACAAAAAATGGGGTAATTAGGCTCAAAGGGGCTTAAACAAATGGATAATTGTAGGGTTGGCTTATTTGGCTGGTAGCTTAATTAGAAACAAATACCTAGATCATTTCAATATATGCATGCGGACAAGAGTCAAGTCAAATTCTGGCATAACTAGCAATCATGAGTGAGATAACACACAAGAAAAAAAGGATGGAAAAATGTATTCCATTCATAATAAGGCTCAAAAATCTCACAAAGGTTAATGACTTATCACAAATGATACATAATTTAGCATTTTAATCCAATTTATTTTACCAAGAATGCAAAAATACTATCTAATCATGCCAATCCAAACAAACTCTCAACATTTACAACCATAAAATCTAATGAAAAGCATGCAATGCAATGTCCATTTTTTATTTATTTTATTTTTATATTTTTATATTTTTATTATTATTATTATTATTATTATTATTATTATTTATTTTTTTTTGGAATTATAATAATTAAAATCATAACAAATAGAATCCTATATAATACCCCCACACTTAAATTACAATTGTCCTCAATGAAAGTAACAAGTATAAAATAAGAGTAAGGAAATGGAGCTCCCGGTTTAAACTTTAGTGTTGGTGGGCTTTTCCAAGGAGAGTTCTTCTATGGTAGAATCTTCAAGCACAAAGCTCTCATGGAATAGCTTGAGGCATTGTCCATTTACTTTGAACATTTTTTCAATGTTTTCACTTTTTTATTTCCACTGCACCATGAGGAAAAATGTTAGTAACAACAAAAAGGCCAATCCACTTCGATCGAAGTTTCCCAACCATAATTTTCAAACGGGAGTTGAATAATAAAACATTTTGGCCAATGGAAAATTTCTTCCTAGAAATCATCTTATCATGAAATTACTTAGTTTTCTCCTTATAGATGCGACATTTCTCGTAAGCTTCAAGTCTAAGCTCTTCAAGTTGTAGTAATTGAAGCTTTATTTCCAAACCTGCTTTCTCCATCTTAAGGTTACAACTCTTGACCGTCCAATAAGCACGGTGCTCTATTTCTACTAGGAGGTGGCATGCCTTACCAAACACAAGTCGATAAGGGGACATTCTTATTGGTGTTTGGTAGGCTGTTCTATGAGCCAAAAGAGTTATTTCAAGTCGGTGGCTCCAATCTTTCCTGTTTGGCTGCACCATCTTTTCTAAGATCTGTTTGATTTCCCTATTTGAGACTTCAGCTTGCCCATTAGTTTGGGGATGATAAGGTGTAGAAACTCTATGCACAACCACATACTTCCGAAGCAAAGCATCCATGGTGCGGTTGCAAAAATGAGTGCCTTGATCACTTATGATGGCTCGGGGTATTCCAAACCTGCAAAAAATATTTGATCTGATAAAACCTGCAACAACATTAGAATCATTAGTCCTAGTGGGTATTGCTTTGACCCACTTCGAAACATAATCAACAACTAGTAAAATATAGACATAACCAAAAGATACATGGAAAGGGCCCATAAAGTCAATGCCCCACACATCAAATACTTCACATAAAAGCATAGGTTGTTGAGGCATCTCACTCCTATGAGTGATTGATGTTCCTGCTATTTGGCACTGTTCACAAGTTTTGTAAGTCTCAAAAGCATCTTCAAACAAAGTGGGCCAAAAGAAACCCGAGTCTAAGACTTTTCTTGCTGTCCATTGAGGACCAAAATATCCTCCAATTTGAGAGGCATGACAAAAATGAAGAATGGATTGAGCCTTATGGTGGGAAACACATTGCCTAATCATATGGTCACTACATAATTTCCACAGATATGGATCATCCCACACATAGTATTTGGAATCACTTGTAAGTTTGTGTATTTCTGTTTGGGATGCATCTACAGGAAAGACTCTAGCAACAAGATAATTAACTAAATCAGTAAACCAAGGAGTTACCTCACGCAACTGTAGCAGTTGCTCATCAGGGAAGTAATCTTGAATGGGGATGGGGTCCTCATCCATTTCTATTCAGCTCAAATGATCTGCCACCAAATTTTCAGCTCCAATGTTATCTTTAATCTCTAAATCAAATTCTTGGAGTAACAGCATCCACCGGATAAATCTTGGTTTTGCATCTGGTTTCTTCAACAAGAACTTCAAAGCTGCATGGTCAGTAAAAATGTAACACCCCGATTTTTAACAGCGCGAGTGTATTTTTTTTTTTTAAAACAAATTCATAAAAACGAAGAACTAAAGAAGAAAATACTTTTGGATAAATATTTAAGTCGTAACATAACGACAAAGTCAACAAATATTTACAAGCAGCGGAATAATTTTTTGAAATAAAAATCCAAAGTATTCAAATATCAAAATACACCGGGGCTATGAGGCTTATCAATCATAGCTCATAACCCAGGGGTATTCTCGGCAGACCTGTACAAAAGTACTGCCTAAGAATTTTAACTTTTCCCACATCACATCAAAAAGTGGAACATGGACCCATCAAAAGAAAATACATCAAACAATTTAAGCATGGATACAATATTCCAAAATGAAATAAATACAATCACAAAAGAAAGACATCTAGTCCTTATACAACCACCTAATATGATCATGCTACAAAAACTACACAACCCGGGTGATCTCCATGCGCCCCGCAAGATCCTCCTGACACAGCTTCAGTCAGGTATGACTAACTACTTTCCCATCTCCAGGGTACTAACCGATAGGATGATCCTGTTTCACATCTGAGGGCAAAGCCCAAATTTCCACAATAATTGTAAAGGTCACCAACCGAAATTAACAGATATCACATAGCAAAATTCTTTTATTTTCAAATGCTCAAAAGAACCTTTCGTCTTAGCATACTCCTCGAAGGGGTTTTCATAAGTCCAAAGATGCGTAAACAATGTTGAAAAATGAAGTTTTGGCAAACTGCATTGTCGTAGCCGAATACAATTGAGAAAATGCAGATTTTCAATTCTAAAATCGCTCTGAATCAATCAACACTTCAAACATTAATATTATCAATTATGAACACATAACTAACTCCAAATTAATCTCCATAAATTCACACCTCAATCACACATCGAATATTCATTAAATCAATTACGAACACATAAATACATCCAAACTTAATCAACCCAACTTCACACCTCAAAGCAATTACGACATATCACAACAACAACCGAATATGTATATACAATCATCAAAGTATAACAAACATGACTCGCGTGCCAAGCACCCTAATGCAATGCGTATATGCCAAAATGCATGATGCCGGAATTCCAAACCAAAACCCTCCTCGAGGGGCGTAAATCATAATTGTACAGCCTTTCACAGACCAATACTAATTACCGAGGTGCAATCTCTCACGAATCAACATGATTTACTAGCATGCAGTCTCTCACAGACCAGCACGACATACAAGAGTGCAGTCGCTCACAGACAAGCACAATTTTCTAGAGTGCAATCGCTCACAGTTCAGCACATTCTAGAATGCAATCTCTCACAGATCAGCACGACGCGACAATCCTTGCAAGGATAAGATGAACCAATAATTCACATGGCATCATCCCGTGGCCCATCACGGTCACCACTATCACCATGGCCCCATCGCGGTCACCATGTACTATGAAATGCATGAGCATACTCTGACTCTTTTCACCATAATCATTAAGTAAATGCAGCTATTAAAAGATTCCCCATTTTTAATACTCATTTTGCACTAATGATTTTTCATATACAACACAGAGCATACTCAAACATATTTATTCAAACCAATTTCAATTTCCTCAACCACACATAAATCACATCTCGAAATTCCATTCACACCTAAATTGAATTAAATTCATTTCCCACCAAGTCACACATAAATTTTATCTCAAAAATTCATAATATTAATTATGAACACATCAAATTCACCTAACATAAATCACCAAAATTTCCAAACATTAATCACCATATTCAATCTCTAAAATTTTCAACCATAAATCACCACAAAAACATTAATATATCAGAGTTCTCCCCACCGCTAACTCGGTGCAAACGGTCTCGATTCCTTTTCTAGACTCAAGGAGCTAACTACATAAACATGAATATTTATAACAACTTGTTCACAATAAAACTAATCCAAACACAACAAAATTCCCAAAATTAAATCTTTCTCACACACCAAAGTATTAAAACCAAATAATCCATATTATTCACTTAAAACTAAATAAAACAAATATCGTCAAAATTTCCCATACACACACTCAACTATTAAAGCACCGAAATTTTTAAGTTAATAAAATACTCTAAACATTTTTTCTTTTTAAACTCAATCAAAGAGTAATTAAAAGAGTAACATTTTAAACTCTAACCATTTTTAACTTCAATCTATCTTTTTGCTCAAACTCTTTAACTTAGTTAAAATTTGAACTTTTTCACAACTTTAACAACGCTAATTTTTTTGTAAAATTTCAATTTCAGTTCAAACTCATTTATTTGAAAATAACTCATTACGTAACTCAAACACATCAAATTTAATTACCTTCAATTCACACAAAATTCAATCAATTCAATTCCACAACACGCATATAGCACCTCAATTAAATTTCAACAATTCAAACATAACTCACCCAATTTCAAAATTCCACATTTTTACACATAAACCACCAAATTTCATCCATTCATTTTCTACAAAATCCACAAATAAATCACATCTCAAAAATTCAAAATAATAATTATGAACATATAAATCACACCAAACTTGAATCACCACAAACCACACCTCAAATTTAAATTCCACTAAATTACACATAATCACATTAAATTAATTTTCACAAAATCAAACCTCAAATACATCAAATTTCTTTTCCACAAAATCACAAATAATATCCTAAATGCAAACTAAAAGTTTGGAAGGAGCCCTTACCTTAACGATAGCTCTAACACACGATTACGGTACCGTAATTAATTCTGGTAAAATTTAAGTTCGTGACGTCGCGTCGAAAACTAACTCACTAGCACTGCAACGTGGCAATGAGCAACTTTCCCTTTTGTCACTTCTCGAAAGGGAGCATAGATCTAGTAGATAAATTGAGGTTTTATGTTTGTGTTTTTTTTTTTCAAAACCAACAATTTACTTGTTTTGCTTTTGAAACAGAGGAGAAGAAAGAAAGAAGATGCAAGGCAACGTGAAAGCTACTGAGAACATTCTCTTCCTTTCATTGCCTTTTATACACACTCATATGTACATATATAATAATAATAATAATAATAATAATAATAATAATAATAATAATAATAATAATAATAATAATAATAATAATAATAATAATAATAATAATAATAATAATAATAATAAATATCTAGATATTTTTTATAAAAATCATCATTACGCCTGTCACCTCACATTACATCACAAACCACTTTTTCAGAAAAATATCTACTCTCGATTGCCGCAATTTAATGGGTAGATGAATTTTTCTGAAAAAATGCTGCATCTCAGAAGTTTTTTTTCTTCGACAAAAGATTCACCGTAATTAAATAAAATTATTCATCGACGAATAATTTTAATAGGGTCTCTAAAAAGATATTTTTGGCATTTAACTCACAAAATGCCATAAAACTGGCTAAAAAGCTTAAGAAATTCAACACAAAATTTCCCCAAAATACATAAATTATAATTTAAAATTAAGGGTCTTACATTACTACCCTCCAAAAAGAAGTTTCGTCCTCGAAACTTAAAGTATGAGTAACAAACCACACTAGGTTTGTACTTAAGTTCAACATACAAGTCACAACTTGTTTCGTCCGACCCATTGGAAGAAAGTGTTGCTTACCCCTTTTCATAGGGTGCTTAATAACTCTATGCATTACCATAGCCGGTAAGACTCGTTCGTTCCATTCAACATGATTTTGTTACTATCAACAAGAGATTAAGGATGATCAGTTCCTCAATTTGTCAATAAGTAGCCGACAACCATGATGGTGGCTTAAACTATCTTAACTGAACTGTAATAACGCTTTTTGCGACTTGCACTTAAGGTTATCCCAATGCACAAACGGTCAAACAATCTTCTCAAGGTCCTATGAGTTTCCCATATTCCCCTATAACTTTGATCCTATCGCTCATAGCTATGTCACATAGCCTCATATACATCGACTTGGTACGAATCATATAATCATTACCGCCGAGGACTCCTAAATATCTCCATGGTCCACAAATCCTTGATTTCTCTTTAGTCGCACAATTACGCCAAACCACTGTGTTCTTATCCGTATGTTGTTCTAATTATAACTCTAATAATTTCATCCCCATATTTTCTTGGTGATCTAAGCTGCCTAAAATTTTTTCGACAACATTCGAGAACTATACCACCTGCAACATACAAACTTCCTTCAGGTTTAGTGCTTCGTTTCAAGAGTCACGTCTCCAACAAAATCTAACTTGAATTTCATTCATGATTAAGACCTACGTTTGTCTCATGCCTTAACACCTCAAATTCACACTTCACTAATCCATCTCCTACCTACTTTGCAATTCTGGACACACCCAAAAATAATTTTCTTACATCTACTACCAACATTCATTCTGATACTTCTCAATTCCGTCATGTCCTTTGTTTGCAGCTTGATGATTATCTTTTCATCATGACAGGTCAAACATATTGTATTCACTCCATCACCTTCCCATTTATACAAACCTTAAATTTCTACCTCGAACCTTGATGCATCTTCATTATTGTGATTTCAATAAATCCAGCCTTACTAGTTCCCACAAAATTTTTCCATTTCATACTCAATTCTTCTCTTTATAATAATAATGTGTGAATTATAGGTGGGATAATTCCTTTCATGAATCTTTAATTATTATAAGCTACATCTCCATGTGCTGTTCCGACAAATTTTGTTGGCACATTTTCCAAACCCATACCCATCATGAAATCGCATATTAGTCTAGCTTTAATAAATCCATACCCATCATCTTCGAGTTACCATCAACAACATAGCCTCTGTGTCCTTGGAACCACTTCATAAATCCCATGACATCATGATTCGCTTCAACCCTACCTGACAATTTGTCTTTTCGAAGATCTTTTCCACTTCTTGAATCCATTGATCAACATTTTATGAGTTCTCATCACCCTTGAACTTTGGAGGATGGTAACGATGAAAATCTTCCAATCCCCTTGACACAACAGCACAAATCTCTCTTTCCCTCTTCTCCAGGTCTCGCAGAGTCCTGACAGCTGTCTGTGGATCAACAGAAGCGTTATTCATTGCTTCAACCGTTTGATCATTCCTATTGACGTTCATTCTTGCAATGTCGTTCCTTCTTGGAGGTAGTGTTTTCCAAAAACATCAAGGAGAAGTGTTAACACCACTTCGAATAATTCCAAAACTAATTTTCGACTATATCAACACATAATAACTATCCCTAATCTAACAACTTAGACCAATTACCCCGACGCATGATCAGATAACGACTCCTAAACTACAGGTTGACCTATAACCTAAACCAAAGGCACCACAACCCCAAAGAAAGCCAAACCAAAAGCTCTGATACCACATTGTAACACCTCGATTTTTAACAATGCGAGTGTATTTTTTTTTTAAAACAAATTCATAAAAACGAAGATCTAAAGAAGAAAATACTATTGGATAAATATTTAAGTCGTAACATAATGATAAAGTCAACAAATATTTACAAGTAGCGGAATAATTTTTTGAAATAAAAATCCAAAGTATTCAAATATCAAAATACACCGGGGCTATGAGGCTTATCGATCATAGCTCATAACCCAGGGGTATTCTCGGCAGACCTGTACAAAAGTACTGCCCAAGAATTTTAACTTTTCCCATATCACATCAAAAAGTGGAACATGGACCCACCAAAAGAAAAGACATCAAATAGTTTAAGCATGGATACAATATTCCAAAATGAAATAAATACAATCACAAAAGAAAGACATCTAGTCCTTATACAACCACCTAATCTGATCACGCTACAAAAACTACAAAACCCGGATGATCTCCACGCGCGCCGCAAGATCGTCCTGACACAGCTTCAGTGAGGTATGACTAACTACTTTCCCATCTCCAGGGTACTAACCGGTAGGATGATCCTGTTTCTTATCTGAGGGTAAAGCCCATATTTCCACAATAATTGTAAAGGTCACCAACCGAAATTTACAGATATCACATAACAAAATTCTTATATTTTCAAATGCTCAAAAGAACCTTTCGTCTTAGCATACTCCTCGAAAGGGTTTTCATATGTTCAAAGATGCGTAAACAATGTTGAAAAATGATGTTTTGGCAAACTGCATTGTCGTAGCCGAATACAATTGAGAAAATGCAGATTTTCAATTCTAAAATGGCTCTAAATCAATCAACACTTCAAACATTAATATTATCAATTATGAACACATAACTAACTCCAAATTAATCTCCACAAATTCACACCTCAATCACACATCGAATATTCATTAAATCAATTACGAACACATAAATACATCCAAACTTAATCAACCCAACTTCACACCTCAAAGCAATTACGACATATATCAACAACAACCAAATATGTATATACAATCATCAAAGTATAACAAACATGACTCGCGTGCCAAGCACCATAATGGAATGCGTATATGCCAAAATGCATGATTCCGGAAATCCAAACCAAAACCCTCCTCGAGGGGCGTAAATCATAATTGTACAGCCTCTCACAGACCAATACTAATTACCGAGGTGCAATCTCTCACGGATCAGCACGATTTACTAGCGTGCAGTCTCTCACAGACCAGCACGACATACAAGAATGCAGTCGCTCACAGACCAGCACAATTTTCTAGAGTGCAATCGCTCACAGATCAGCATATTCTAGAATGCCATCGCTCACAGATCAGCACATTCTAGAGTGCAATCTCTCACAGATCAGCACGACGCAACAATCCCTGCAAGGATAAGATGAACCAACAATTCACATGGCATCATCCTGTGGCCCATCACGGTCACCACTATCACCATGGCCCCATCGCGGTCACCATGTACTATGAAATGCATGAGCATACTCTAACTCTTTTCACCACAATCATTACGTAAATGCAGCTATTAAAAGATTCCCCCATTTTTAATACTCATTTAACAGTAATGATTTTTCATATACAACGCATAGCATACTCAAACATATTTATTCACACCAATTTCAATTTCCACAACCACACATAAATCACATCTCCAAATTCCATTCACACCTAAATTGAATTAAATTCATTTTCCACCAAGTCACACATAAATTTCATCTCAAAAATTCATAATATTAATTATGAACACATCAATTTCACCTAACATAAATCACCAAAATTTCCAAACATGAATCACCATATTCAATCTCTAAAATTTTCAACCATAAATCACCACAACAACATTAATATATCAGAGTTCTCCCCACCGCTAACTCGGTGCCAACAGTCTCGATTCCTTTTCGAGGCTCAAGGAGCTAACTACATAAACATGAATATTTATAACAACTTGTTCACAATAAAACTAATCCAAACACAACAAAATTCCCAAAATAAAATCTTTCTCACACACCAAAGTTTTAAAACCAAATAATCTATATTATTTACTTAAAACTATATAAAACAAATATCGTCAAAATTTCCCATACACACACTCAAACACATCAAATTTAATTACCTCCAATTCACACCAAATTCAATCAATTCAATTCCACAACACGCATATAACACCTCAATTAAATTTCAACAATTCAAACATAACTCACCGAATTTCAAAAGGGATGGTCCAATTGGGTAGCTGAATTATGGGAGTAGAGATTAGTGCTGCCTTTAAGAAATCAAACGCTTTCTTGCATTTGTCATCAAAGGTGAAATTGACATCTTTTTGCAGCAAATCCGACAGTGGAAGAGATATCTTGTTGAAATCCTTGATAAATCACCAGTAAAAACCAGCCAAACGCTCAAGCATCTGATCAATTAATGGTAAAGGAAAATGATATTTTCTAGTTGTCTGATTTAGTCTCCTGTAATCGATGCATACCCTCCAGTTTTTCTGCACTCGTGTGGGGATAAGTTCATTATTTTCATTTTTAACCACTGTGAGTCTAGTTTTCTTTGGGACTACCTGCACCGGACTCACCCATTGACTATCAGAGATGGGGTATATAATGCCTGGTTGCAAGAGCTTGGTCACCTCTTTTTTTACAACATCCAAAATTAATGGGTTAAGTTGCCTTTGGGGCTGCTTGACTGATTTTACCCCGTCCTCCAGTAGTATCCTATGCATACACATGGACGAGCTAATACCATGAATATCAGCCAAGGTCCATCTGATTGCCTTCCTGCATTTTCTCAAAATCTAAAACAGCTTCTCTTCCTGTTCATCTTCAAGTTTGGCTGAAATAATCATAGGTAACTTGCCACTTCCTTCTAAATAAGCATATTTCAAATTTTCAGGAAGTGGTTTAAGCTCTATAGTCCGTGGTTGTTCAATTGAAGGTACAACACCAATGGTCGAAGCTAAGTATGCAAAATCAATTATGTTAGTAGAAATATCGATATTAGTACAATGATCAACTTGCAAGACAACTTCGATCTCAGCACATACAGAGCATAATTGAGTATCTGTACAAAGATCAGAAGTATAAGTATCATCAAAACCAAACAATGAAGGAAAAGTAGGGGAAAACATATCAGGGTAAGTGTCATCAACCAAATCAGCAAGCAATTCAATTTGAAAAATAGAATGCTCTTCCACGGGGTGTTTCATAGCATCAAAGATGTAAAATTTTAGAATGCTATCACCAAATTCCATGGATAGAGTTCCAGCATGCACATCAAATTTTGTTCTAGCAGTTTTCAAGAATGGTCTGCCTAAGACGATAGGCGCCCTGTTGGACTTATTGTCTCCCTCCATCTCCATAATGTAAAAATCTATAGGAAATATCAATTAATTAACTCGAACAAGTACTTCCTCCACAAGTCAGCGGGAGGAGTATTGCTCCTATTTGCCAATTGAATCGTAACACTTGTACTTTGTAAAGGTCCAAGAGCAAGAGAGTTAAACATAGATGTAGGCATATGATTAATGGAAGCTCCTAAATCTAACATAGCATTTTCAAATTGACTATTGCTTATGGTACATGGAATGGAAAAAGTTCTCGGATATTTGCATTTCTGAGGCATAGGCTGAATGAGGGCTGAAACATTTCTCCCTGTAAGACCCTTAATTTTAAATCCTAAATTATTCAATTATAGGGTATTTTGTGTTGAGTTTCTTAGGCTGTTAGCCCTAGTTTTGGTACTTAATGACTTAAATGCCAAAAATATATTTTTAGAAATTGGATTAAAATTATTTGTTGGAGAATAATTTATTTACGTTACGAAGAATTTAATACCTAACAATTTTGTTAAAAATATCTCTATTTGCAGAAAATTTTATTGGTCAATTGAGTTGTGATGAGAGTAAATATTTTAATCAAAAGGGTTTGAGAAGTGATGATTTTCATAAATATCTAAAATAGTTAGATATTTAGGTATTTATTGGTTAGGTTTAATTATATATATATATATATATATATATATATATATATATATATTATATTGTTGTTAGTAATATTGTAAGTAACATGTATATATATGGTTGGAGGGAAATAGAAGGAAAGGAAAAAGAAAGGAAAATGAAAAAGAAAGGAAAAAGGAAAAAGGAAAGAAAGGAAACAGAGAAAGAAAATGTTTTCCTCCTCGCCTCGCGACCCATTTTCTTCTTTCATTTTCATGGTTTCATTTGCTTCAAGAAAAGGAACACAATGCGTTTATGGGTGAGAAGACAATAATTTTTCCGCTTCATTCTTCCTCTTTGATTCGAAAACGAAGAAAAACGGTGTTAGGGGTTTTCAAAACCGTTAAACGCAAACCTCCACGTCTCGTCTAGATCTAAGCTTCGTTTTGCGAAGAGATAAAAGGGAAAGTTGCTCACTACCATCCTACGGTGCTAGGGGACAACCTTTGGAAGCGGCGTTGCGAGCAGAGAATTTACCGGATTTGCTCGCGGTACTGTAATCGCACGTTACAGCTAACGTGAAGGTAAGGGCTCCTTCCAAACTTTTAGTTTGCATTGAGGGCCTTATCTGTGGTTGTGTGGAAAAGAATTTTGTTAGGGAAGGAGTATTGATTTGGGGAAAAATGTATCTAAGGCTTTATGGGTAAAATCTTAGAGTTAGGTTTTGGTTATATTGATGAATGTTTCGTGGAAAATGAATTTAAACTCATATATGTATGATTTTGAGTAAATGAAACTTGTGTGTTTGAGTGGTGGATTATGTTGATTTGTGTTCGTTGTTTTTGACGTGTTCTTAATTGATACTGATGAAATTTGAGATGTGTTTTGTGTGGTTTTTGTGGAAAAATGATTTGGTGTGAATTATGGATTGAATGTGAAAGTATGTTTGAGTTTGTTTTGTGTGGAATTTGAAAACCATTAAGTTAAATGAGTATTAAGAATGGGGAATCTCTTAATGTCTTGTTTACTTAATGTGTGTTTGGAAAATCGTTTAAGCTAAATGAGAATTAAGAATGGAGAATCTCTTAATGTCTCGTTTACTTAATGTTGTTTTGAAAATCGCTTAAGTTAACTAGGCGTTAAGAATGGGGAATCTCTTAATGTCTTAGTTACTTAATGTTGTTTGAAAATTGTTTAAGTTAACTGAGCGTTAAGAATGGGGAATTTCTTAATGTCTTGGTTACTTAATGTTTGTTTTTGAAAATCGTTTCAGTTAAATGAGTATTAAGAATGGGGAATCTCCTAATGACTTGTTTACTGAATGTTTTGTTGTGGAAATCGTTTAAGTCAAAAGTATATTAAGAATGGGGAATCTCTTAATATGTCTGTTTGCTTAATGTTTTGGTGTGAAAATGGGTTAAGTAAACGAGTATTTAAAATGGGGAATCTTTTAATATCTGCATTTACTTAACGATTGTTGTGAATGGAGTTAGTGTATGCTCATGAATTTCATTTGGTAAATTGTGCTGGCCCGTGATAGGTGGCACCCCGGTAAACTGTACTGACCCGTGATAGGTGGTACGTTTATGATTTACTTTTTGGTAAGTTGTGCTGACCCGTGATAGGTGGCACCTAGGTAAGTAGTACTTTGGCCTATGATAGGCGGTACACTTACGACTTACGTTTTTTCTTTTGGTAAATCATGCTGACCCGTGATAGGTGGCACCTCGGTAAATAGTACTGACCCGTGATAGGTGGTGTGTTTACGATTTACGCTTTTTAGTAAATCGTGCTGACCCGTGATAAGTGGCACCTCGGTAATTGGTACTTTGGCCTGCGATAGGCGGTACAATTATGATTTACGGCCCTTCGAGGAGGGTTTTGGTTTGGAATTATGAGTCCATGCATTTTGGCATATACGCATTGCATTAGGGTGCTTGGCACACGAGTCGTGTTTGATTCAAGTTTATGATTGAGTGTTTGAACTTAAGTTGTGGTGGTAATTGGGTTTTATTTGCTAAGTGTTATGTTTTGGAATTATGTGATAGTGTGTTTGGTTGCAAAACTATTTTGAAACTAAAGTTGGTGTGGTGATTGTGTTATAATTGCCAAGTGTGGATGTTTGGGAATTGTGTGATAGCGTGATTGATTGCAAAACCATTTCGAAACTTAAGATGTCGTGGTAATTGTGTTATAATCGCTAAGTGTTTTGTTTTGGAGTTGTGTGTAAGTGTGATTGATTGCAAAATTGTTTCGAAACTCAAGATGTCATGGTGATTGCGCTATAATTGCTAAGTTTGATTGTTTGGAGTTGTGGGTAAGTGTTGATTGATTTCGAAACCCTTTGAAAAGCTGAAAAATGCTGAATTTTGCTGTTTTTCTGCTGCTGTCTGATGTGTATTCAAATACAGCAAGCTGTATTCAATTACAGACATGCTGTTTTGCCACTGACTTACTGTGTAGTCAAATACAGACTGTTGTAGTCGAATACAGACTTGCTGTTTTGCCACTGACTTACTGTGTAGTCGAATACAGACTGTTGTAGTCGAATACAAACATGTTGTTTTGTTGTTGAATGTTGAAATAGCCTTGTATTCGAATACAAAGATGCTGTATTCGAATACAACAGTGTTGTTTTGTTAAAAACTTCATTTTTCAACTTTGTTTATGCATGTTTGGCATATAGAAACCCTTTTAAGGTGCATGTTAAGTTGAAAGGTTATTTTGTGCATTTAAAAGCTTAAATGTTATGTGTTAACTGTTAATTTCGGTTGGTGACCCTTTACAACTATTGTGGAAATCTGGGCTTTGCCCTCAGATGAGAGCCAGGATGATCCTACCGGTTCGTACCCTACGGATGGGAATGTAGATGGGAATGCTTGATTGGAGCTACATTAGGAGGATCTCACGGGGCGCGTGGAGATCACTCAAGGTGTTTAGTTGTTTTGTCGAATGATCAGACTAGGTTGACAGAGGGAACATATGTCTTTCTTTGGGTTGCCTTTATTTTTAAACTGGAAGACTGTACCACTTTTGATATGTAAATATTTTGAATTCATATTTTAAGAACTTTTTCCGCTGCTTATAAATTATAATGACTTAATTATTCATCCAAATGTATTACCTCATTTATTTCTTTGTTTTATTTTAAACTTTTTTCAAAAAAAAAAAAAAAAATACACCCTCGCTTTGAAAAACGGGGTGTTACATTGTGGTATCAGAGCTTTTGGTTTGGTTTTGTTTGGGGGCTGTGGAACCTTTGGTTATAGATTGTAGGTCAACCTGTAGGTTGTGAGTCGTTATCTGATCATGCGTCTGGGTAATTGGTCTGAGTTGTCAGATTAGGGGTAGTTATTATATGTTGACATATTCAAAACTTAGTTTTGGAATTATTCGAAGTGTTGTTAAAACTTCTTCTTGATTTTGGTTTTTCGGAAACACTACCTCCAAGAGGGAACGACGTTGCAAGGATGAACGTCAGTAGGGATGATCAAATGGTTGAAGCTACAAATAGCAGGGATGTTTTGTTGTTGCACGAACTGCTGCAAAGACTCTACGGGATCTAGAGAAGAGGGAATGAGGGATTTATGCTATTAAGTCAAGAGGATTGAAAGATTTTCGTCGTTACCATCCTCCAAAATTCAAGGGTGATGAGAACTCAGGAAAAGAGACGACTAGTGGATTCAAGAAATGGAAAAGATCTTCGAGATGACGAATTGTCCAACAGACCTGAAGCAAATCATGACGACATGGAATTTATGAAATGGTTCCAAGGACACATAAGCTATGTGTTGGTGTTACCTCAAAGATGATGAGTATGGATGGATTAACATTAGACTAATAAGGGATTTCAAGTAAAGATCTAAGTGGAGGACTTTTGTTAAGAAAAGTATTAGATGTTTTCCTGGTAGATTTCAGGATGAAACTGGATGAAGTTTGATAACTGTCAAAGAGATGTGAACATCATGGAATTGTTGAGAAGATGAGGCTTCCATTTTGAATAGCATTTGGTGCTTAGGTGTCAATGAAAGAGACTGGTATTGAAGTTAAGGGAGCGCTGCACATCAGGAGTAAATACTCCTTTGGTTAGATAAAATACGCTTTGAGGAATAGTCGATACCTTGAGGGATAAAGTCGAGCATTCGAGTTAGACTAGATTCACAACTTGGATTATTAAGTATGAATCTCATGACGAGTATATGAGTGAGACTATATATTTTGTTGATAATTGACAAATCTCATTGTGGTTTAGGAGATAGTAAGTATGGATAGTGATATTGGATGAATCTATAGACACATAAGGGTGAATTTTGAGCGATGTTCGAAAAAACATAATGAGTTAAGCCTTGATGTATTGAACTCTATGTTACCATTAAGTGGAATTTGAAGTATCGAGTACGAGAATACTTGAGATTGCGGTAATATAAGGTATGTGGGTCTTTGAGACATTTTACTGCAAAATTTATGAGGATGAAGTTATAGATAATTATTTCTTACGAAATGCTTATGGGGAACGTGTGAGGAATAATTCTTTAGGACGTTCGATTGTTAGGATTCTTTCAGTTTGTATCTCGGTGAAGGTTGAGAAGGAATAAGAATCCGGCGAGTGAACCAAATATTGGAAAATGTGCCGAGAAATTTGTTGGAGCAGCACATAGAGATGTAGCTTATGACAATTAAAGAATCAGGAAAAGAATTATCTCACCTATAATTCAGACATTATTATTGTAAAGGTATGCCAATGATATAAAGGAATTACTTCAGTGCATGTCATGGGGGTTGTTATTGTGCTCGTCAATCACAGGAGTTAAATGTTTGTTTGATAGGAAACTGTTGAGCACGAAATGGAAAGGTTTGGTGGGAATTAGTAAGCCTTGATTTATTGCAATCACTATAATGAAGATGTATCAAGGTTTGAGGTAGAAATTTAAGGTTTGTATAAACGGAATAGTGATGGAGTGAATACAGTGCGGTTGACCTGTCATAATGAAAGGATAATCATCAAGTTGCAAATGAAGAACACAGCGAAATTAAGAAGTATCAGAATGAATGTTGGCAGTAGAGGTAGGAGAATTACTTTCGAGTTTGTGCATAATTGCGAAGTATGTAAGAGATTTTCTAGTGAAGCGTGAATTTGAGGTGTTAGGCATGAGACGAATGTAGACCTTGATCTGTGAAATGAAATCAAGTTGGATTTTAATGGAAAACGTGACTCTTGAAATGAAGTACTAAACTGAAAGGAAGTTTGTGTGTCCCAAGTTGTATAGTCTTTGGCATGATTTCGAAAATGTTTGAGGAAGCTTTGATCACCAAGCATATGTGGGGATGGAATTATTAAATTTATAACTGGAATAACATACTGATAAGAACACTACAGTTGACGTAGTTGTACAACTTAAGAAAGATCGAGGATTTATGGACAAGGGAGAAATTTAGGAGTTCTCGGATGTAGTGATTGTTCTGTGCTCAGTGTGTTGGGGCCATTCTAAGTGTTTCAGTTTGGTACCAAATGGATGTTTCGTACCAAGTGGATGCAAATGAGACTACGTGACATAGGTATGGGATATTTTACTTCGTCGACAGGATCAAAGTTATAGGGAAATAAGGGAAACTCAATGGACTTTGAGAAGATTGTTGACTGCTTGTACATTAAGATAACCTCAGTTGTAATTTGCAAGGAGCGCTATTACAGTTCGGTTAAGATAGTCTAAGCCACTATCATGGTTGTTGGTTATTTATTGACAAATTGAGGGACTGATCATCCTTAATCTCTTGTCGATAGTAGACAAAACCATGTTGAATGGAACGGACGAGCCTTACCGACTATGAATGGGTGCAGAGTTATTAAGCACCCTATGAAAAGGGGTAGACAACACTTTCTTCGAGAAGGCAGGGTGAAACTAGTTGTGACTGGTATGTTGAATTCGGGTACAAACCAAGTGTGGATTGTTACTCGTACTTTAAGTTTCGAGGACGAAACTAATTTTAGGGGGGTAGTAATGTAAGACCCTTAATTTTAAATCCTAAATTATTCAATTATAGGGTATTTTGTGTTGAGTTTCTTAGGCTGTTAGCCCTATTTTTGGTACTTAATGAGTTAAATGTCAAAAATATATTTTTGGAAATTGGATTAAAATTATTTGTTGGAGAATAATTTATTTACGTTACGAAGAATTTAATACCTAACAATTTTGTTAAAAATATCTCTATTTGCATAAAATTTTATTGGTCAATTGAGTTGTGATGAGAGTAGATATTTTAATCAAAAGCATTTGAGAAGTGATGATTTTCATAAATATCTAAAATAGTTACATATTTTGGTGTTTATTGGTTAGGTTTGATTATATATATATATATATATATATATATATATATATATATATATATATATATATATATATATATATATATATATATATTATTGTTAGTAATATTGTAAGTAACATGCATATATATGGTTGGAGGGAAATAGAAGGAAAGGAAAAAGAAAGGAAAATGAAAAAGAAAGGAAACAGAGAAAGAAAACGTTTTCCTCCTCCTTGCCTCGCGACCCATTTTCTTCTTTCTTCTTCTTTCATTTTCATGGCTTCATTTGCTTCAAGAAAAGGAACACAATGCGTTTACGGGTGAGAAGACAATAATTTCTCCGCTTCATTCTTCCTCTTTGATTCGAAAACGAAGAAAAACGGTGTTAGGGGTTTTCAAAGCCGTTAAACGCAAACCTCCACGTCTCGTCTAGATCCAAACTTCGTTTTGCAAAGAGATAGAAGGGAAAGTTGCTCACTACCACGCTACGGTGCTAGGGGACGAACTTTGGAAGCGGCGTTGCGAGCGGAGATTTTATCGGATTTGCTCGCGGTACTGTAATCGCACGTTACAGCTAACGTAAAGGTAAGGGCTCCTTTCAAACTTTTAGTTTGCATTGAGGGCCTTATATGTGGTTGTGTGGAAAAGAATTTTGTTAGGGATGGAGTATTGATTTGGGGAAAAATGTATCTAAGGCTTTATGGGTAAAATCTTAGAGTTAGGTTTTGGTTATATTGATGAATGTTTCGTGGAAAATGAATTTAAACTCATTTATGTATGATTTTGAGTAAATGAAACATGTGTGTTTGAGTGGTGGATTATGTTGATTTGTGTTCGTTGTTTTTGACGTGTTCTTAATTGATACTGATGAAATTTGAGATGTGTTTTGTGTGGTTTGTGTGGAAAAATGATTTGGTGTGAATTATGGATTGAATGTGAAAGTACGTTTGAGTTTGTTTTGTGTGGAATTTGAAAAAACCATTAAGTTAAATGAGTATTAAGAATGGGGAATCTCTTAATGTCTTGTTTACTTAATGTGTGTTTGGATAATCGTTTAAGCTAAATGAGAATTAAGAATGGGGAATCTCTTAATGTCTCGTTTACTTAATGTTGTTTTGAAAATCGCTTAAGTTAACTGGGCATTAAGAATGGGGAATTTCTTAATGTCTTAGTTACTTAATGTTGTTTGAAAATCGTTTAAGTTAACTGAGCGTTAAGAATGGGGAATTTCTTAATGTCTTGGTTACTTAATGTTTGTTTTTGAAAATCGTTTCAGTTAAATGAGTATTAAGAATGGGGAATCTCTTAATGACTTGTTTACTGAATGTTTTGTTGTGGAAATCGTTTAAGTCAAAAGTATATTAAGAATGGGGAATCTCTTAATATGTCTGTTTGCTTAGTGTTTTGGTGTGAAAATCGGTTAAGTAATTGAGTATTAAAAATGGGGAATCTTTTAATACTTGCATTTACTTAACCATTGTTGTGAATGGAGTTAGTGTATGCTCATGCATTTCATTTGGTAAATTGTGCTGGCTCGTGATAGGTGGCACCCCGGTAAACTATACTGACCCGTGATAGGTGGTACGTTTACGATTTACTTTTTGGTAAGTTGTGCTGACCCGTGATAGGTGGCACCTAGGTAAGTAGTACTTTGGCCTGTGATAGGCGGTACACTTACGACTTACGTTTTTTCTTTTGGTAAATCGTGCTGACCCGTGATAGGTGGCACCTTGGTAATTGGTACTTTGGCCTGCGATAGGCGGTACAATTATGATTTACGGCCCTTCGAGGAGGGTTTTGGTTTGGAATTCCGAGTCCATGCATTTTGGCATATACGCATTGCATTAGGGTGCTTGGCACACGAGTCGTGTTTGATTCAAGTTTATGATTGAGTGTTTGAACTTAAGTTGTGGTGGTAATTGGGTTTTATTTGCTAAGTGTTATGTTTTGGAATTGTGTGATAGTGTGTTTGGTTGCAAAACTATTTTGAAACTAAAGTTGTTGTGGTGATTGTGTTATAATTGCCAAGTGTGGATGTTTGGGAATTGTGTGATAGCGTGATTGATTGCAAAACCATTTCGAAACTTAAGATGTCGTGGTAATTGTGTTATAATCGCTAAGTGTTTTGTTTTGGAGTTGTTTGTAAGTGTGATTGATTGCAAAATTGTTTAGAAACTCAAGATGTCATGGTGATTGCGCTATAATTGCTAAGTTTGATTGTTTGGAGTTGTGGGTAAGTGTTGATTGATTTCGAAACCCTTTGAAATGCTGAAAAATATTGAATTTTGTTGTTTTTCTGTTGTTGTCTAATGTGTATTCGAATACAGCAAGCTGTATTCAAATACAGACATGCTGTTTTGCCACTGACTTACTGTGTACTCGAATACAGACTGTTGTAGTCGAATACAGACATGCTGTTTTTCCACTGACTTACTGTGTAGTCGAATACAGACTGTTGTAGTCGAATACATACATGATGTTTTGCTGCTGAATGCTGAAATAGCCTTGTATTCGAATACAAAGATGTTACATTCGAATACAACAGTGTTGTTTTGTTAAAAACTTCATTTTTCAACTTTGTTTATGCATGTTTGGCATATAGAAACCCTTTTAAGGTGCATGTTAAGTTGAAAGGTTATTTTGTGCATTTAAAAGCTTAAATGTTATGTGTTAACTGTTAATTTCGGTTGGTGACCCTTTACAACTATTATGGAAATATGGGCTTTTCCCTCAGATGAGAGCCAGGATGATCCTACTGGTTCGTACCCTACGTATTACCTCATTTATTTCTTTGTTTTATTTTAATTTTTTTTCAAAAAAAAAAATACACCCTCGCTTTGAAAAACGGGGTGTTACACTCCCCATGTTTACTCTTTCATTACCTTTTAACCTTCTCTTGTGTGTGCACAAATCTTTTAGAAAATTTGCATATCTTGGAATCTGTTTAATTGCTTTAAGAAGGGGAATGTTCACTTCCACCTTCCTAAATGTATCAATGATCTCGTTGTCCCTATCTGCCTCGTCCATTTTCTTAGTCTTCACTGCCCTTTGAGGAAAAGGAAGTGGTATATTTTTCTCAACATCAACAGTTTCAGATATCGAAGTATCCTCGACAACCTTGTTATTTTTAACTACAGTTTCAGGTGCCTTTGGTATTTCAACACCTTTCCTAGACCTCAATGTAATTGAACTGACATTGGGAGCATTTGGATTTACTACTGATTGTGCAGGCAATTGGTTTGACCCTTGAGTTTGTAATTGATTGATTGAAGTGGCTAGCTGACCAATCTTTGTTTCCAAATTTGGAATGGTGGAATCTGTTCATTGTTGAAATTGGAGATTCTGGACAACCATCTGTTTAACGAGGTCCTCTAATGAAGGTGCATTGTTTTGCTGTTGAGGAATATTTTGTTGTTGCTGCCTAGGTTGCTCTTGTGCAAATGAATTCCCCCATCTCAAGTTGGGATGGTTTCTCCAACCAGGATTGTACCTATTAGATGATAGATCATAGTTGGCTTGAGGATTGTATATATTTGCTGCATATGCTTGAGGAGCATCAGCTGAAGAAATACCACAAACAACTGCTTGAGTTTTACCTATTGCCAATTTTTTTACTAAAGATGTAAGCTCATCAAGTTTTCCTTCTAAATTCTTGTGGGAAGAAGCTTGAATTTCATTCACACCCTTTGTCAACACTG
Source organism: Cicer pinnatifidum (assembly GCA_037974775.1). Lineage (NCBI taxonomy): Eukaryota > Viridiplantae > Streptophyta > Magnoliopsida > Fabales > Fabaceae > Cicer > Cicer pinnatifidum. The sequence goes on from JBBPBR010000004.1 coordinate 969,248, forward strand.
TTGAATTGCTTCTAGTCGTAAACTGCTGAGAATTAATGGACATGTTCTCAATCAAAGCCCTTGCCGCTTCTGGGGTCTTATCGACAAGTGCTCCCCCAGTAGCAGCATCCAAAATGCTTCTATCCATAGATAGCAAGCCTTCATAAAAATATTGGATGAGAAACTGTTCAGAAGTTTGGTGATGAGGACAACTTGACACTAATTTCTTGAATGTCTCCTAATACTCATGTAATAATTTCCTGTCAATTTGCCTGATACCACATATTTCTTTTCTGATTGAAGCAGCTCTTGAGGTAGGGAAGAATTTTTCTAGAAACAATATCTTGAGATCATTCCAACTTCTAACAAAACCTGGTTGAAGGTAGTATAACCAGTCCTTGGCAGCATCTTGGAGTGAAAATGGGAAGGCTCTCAGCTTAATGTGGTCTTCTGTGACTCATTGAGGCTTCATGGTAGAACACACAATATGGAATTCCTTCAAGTGTTTGTGGGGATCCTTACCTACAAGACTATTAAACTTTGGAAGCAAGTGTATTAAACCAGATTTAAGTTCAAATGGTACAGTAAGTTTAGGATATGTGATACATAATGCATTATAATTGACATTAGGTGCAACAAGTTGTCTTAAGGTTCTATTATCCGCATCAACCATATTTTGCAACAAGTCGTCAATTTCAGTATCTGAATCTAAATCGTTAACACTAGCAGCTCTATTAAGTCTACGACGTAAATGAAATTTCCTATCTATTTGAGGTTCAAGAGAATGAAGATTCACAGAACTAGCCCTAGTCATGCATCATCATAACAATGCAATACAAAATAACAATTTTGAAAATTCCAACAATGTCCCTAATGCTAAAATTGAAGTGAAAAATCGAAAACCGTATCAAATAAAATCCAAAAAAATAAGAATACCACCACAAATTTCTAAAAATCAAATAAAGGCAACGCAAATTTTTTTGAAATTTTTGGAGAATATGAAAAATTAAAAAAACTCAAAAAATGGTCTAAAGGAAGGAATTTGGGATTTTGACCGTCGTTTAAGTATAAGGAACGTATACAGAGTCCTATTCCTTGATTTTTTTCTTCTGATTTTCTGGCGAAATTTCGGAGCAATCCGAGACAGTCGCCTAAAAACAAGGTTAATATTATTATCATAGAGTCCCCGACAACGGCGCCAATTTGATCCGCTGTCGCACACGGGTCAAATACAATTGATAAAATATAATAGAGGTAACAACTCGAATCGTTTCGCAAGGACTTCTGATATAATAATAATAACCGAATTGAAAATTGAAATTAAAAAGGGGTTTTTTAGAAATTATTATTTAACAGATGAGCAAAACGATTAATCCACTTATTTGAATTTCAGACCTATCACATATCCTATCAATGAGTTTAATTTCTAATTTATGATTTTATTCTTATTTGACTATAGAATTGATCAAACAAGCGTAATCAATCCTATGTGAATTTGTTTTCTATGATTGGATTAAGCATCACATTCATCAAAATATTACAATTAACGATCAAGCGTCCCAAAATTATAATTCAATTAAATTAAAAATGAAACCAAATTCTGTCAAATAAATTTAATCAATCCTAATGAAATTCAATTTAAGCAATCAAAATATCAATATAATCAAATAAACAAGAATAAAATCATGAATAGAAATTGACAGTGTAACCTGAATCTCAAGGTGTTGATGAAACTCTAAACTCGTGGATTAATCTTATAAAATTAGCCTTCCATGAAATTAAAATAACACTATTTATTTCTTGTAGCAATTTGAATCCTAATTTTTCCTTCCTCAAAAAAGAAACAAAACTGCCAATATATAGTACTTGATATTGGACTTTAGGGTTTAAAAACAAGTGTCCCGCTAATTAAAATTATTACAAAAATTCATATTATGAAATTTTCAATTTCGGCCCAGTAAATTTCGGAATTGGTCTTTCCTTCCAACACAAAAGTTGTAGCTCAGATTTTTATCTTTCCAACTCCTGATCATATGTGCCAATCCAACATCCAGAGCTCAAGTTATGACCTACATAACGAGAAAGAGTCAAAATATAAATAATAAAATTATGATTCAAATTCGACCCAAAGTTTAGAAACAAGCTAAAAATATTAATCTAAGCTATAAAGAGCTTTTAAAATACCAAACTAAAAACCTAAAAACATGTGCCCAAATGCTATGATCACCTAACAACCCCAAGCTTTTGAGGAACTAACCACATTGATCCTTCAAGCCAAGTCTTCTCCTTACAATATGACAACCTCAGATTGAAGAAGGAATTAAACCACTATCGACTTGGATACAAAAAATTGGAACTTGAGTAGTTGCTCGTAAAAAAGTTTATAATAATAATAACTCTCACATTCTAAGAAATGAACACTTAGTGAATATTTCTCCTTCGAACAAGTGTTTCTCTCTTTGAACTCTAAAACTACAGTTTTATGCTTTTCAATGATTTTCTTTTTCAATCTTGAGTACCTATTTATAGTTAAAATATGGGATTCAAATTTGTCCTTGTTTAATTCTAAATTGTATTTTGTTCAAATTTCATTTGTAAGTTCTTCAAATGGATCATATCCATTTTTTGTTTTGATTAAGATTGTATATTCTTCTGATTGATTATGTTCGTATTTTGTTCATATTTCGTTTGTAAATTATTCTAATTGACTTTGTTCATGTTTTGTTGTAGATAAATCTTCTTGAAATCATCTACAAATCGTGACCATATCTTCTTTCATACTCTTTGAAGTAAAATATATTGTTCTCATAAAATACTTTTGTTATCATAAAAACTCTAAGTATCAAATGAACTTGGTTCCAAGAATCTCCCTCTTTTTTATGATGACACAACTTGTATTTTTTATAACAATTTTTCTTTGTATTTCTTTGACACCCTTAACTTAGGGCTCCTCTTAAGTCTAAGTAAAAATTTTTCTTTGTATTTCTATTTGTATTTTGTTCAGATTTCGTTTGTAAATTCTTCAAGTTTATTCTATTAATATTTTATTGTAGATAAATCTTGATTGTATCTTCTTTCATACTCTTTGAAGTCAAATATATTGTTCTCATAAAATAATTTTGTTATCATAAAAACTCTAAGTATAAAATGATCTTGGTTCTAATAGAACCATCTGGATGCATTAATTATTCATATGTAATATATTAAATTACAAAAATGAAGAATTTTTTAAGTTGAAACTGAAGTTTTTAGATAGTTTTACTACAATTTCATAGGTGTTAATTATTCTGGATCATCGTATCATATTTCACAACATTAAAATCATAATGAGGGATCAAAATTGTCGTATTTTAAAATAGGGAGGGGACCAATTTCGTAAATTAGTGAAAAAAGAAGGGACTAAAACTTCAATTAAGCCCAATTAAAAAATTAAATACCACTAATTAGGTAACTACTAACTAATCAAATAACCTTAAAATTATTGATGTAATCGAATAATACTTTTCCCCTAAGGCAACCCAAAACAGAGATACATATAATTAAGGTAATAATAACCGAACACAATCGAATTGGTTGGTTCGACCGATTGAAATAGAAATTGAGTATGTGCCTTGTACAATCAAGCATGAAAACCACTCTTCCTAAAAATAAAGAAAACTAATAGATTAGTCGGGTTGAAGGTTGGACCACCTTTTGGATTATTAAATTAAAAAAATGAAAGTAATATTCACATGAAAATCGCGAGTAGAAGTAGAGAGATTGTTGGTTATTGAGTTTCGAAGAATTGTTTTTAAAATAATTTTCAGCTACCAAAGATATTACAAAGTTGTGCCTCGGACTAGGTCGTTCTCTTGAAGTTGTTACGCGACACTGCTTAAAATTATGCAAGTAGACTATCAACCACGACGTTCCTAGGATAAAAAAAATCTCAATTACAAATTGTATCGGTATTCTATTACATTGTAGAAGTTCATTCCATAATCACACCCTCAATATGGTACTTAATACCACTCATAATGGCCACTCTAAAAGTATGGTACTTAATACCACTCATAAATCTAAAGGACAACGACATAAAAACCACCCTAAAATCGAAAGGTTAATTGTATTAGGACCACTCTAAAGAAAATCAAAGGCACAAAAAGAAATGGGATAAGTGGCTTGGAAGTGTATGAAGTAAAAGAAGTAGAAGACAGAAAGTTGAAAACTGCATCCCACTTTGGTGTTGTTCACACAAGAGGTTGAAACTCTTTATATAGTGATTTAAACTATCCCACATATGTAAACTATCCAATGTGAGACTTTAGTATTTATAGAGTTGAAAGCTAATAAATGTAGAAAGCTTTCCAATATGAGACTTTAACAATTTTTAAATTCACATACTAACATACTCTATATGTTCGAACAATCCCCAACTTGAATTTAAAAAAGTGTTTATGAAGTAGCGTCAAACGCTTCTATAAGATTTTGCATCAACAGAGGTGTATTCTTACTTGGACCTTTGCATAGTAAGTAAGATTCAAATTCAACAAGAGTGACTTGTAGTCTTGAACTCTATCTCTAACATCAAACCCACACACAAACTTTTCATAGAGTGTATTATCAAAAACATGTGTATGAATAGCCCTGCACGTGTGTCCTAGTATAGTGAACGCACTAGGATTTCTGCCTCAAAATTCCATAGGAAGCATCTCTACTTCCACAATCACATAGAGGAGTCTATCAAGAGTACTCTTGTAGCTAGGTAATCCCTTTCACATAGAGTATAGATCTCAATAAGAGTTTCTATTAGTTCATCCTATCATCGCTTCAAGAATCATGCCTAGAATGTGCATATCATATTAATCCATGACTTGTTATTACCCATTGAACCTAATTCTTGGGATCTCTAGTCTTTTAGTTCAGGTTACCATCATGAGTGACTCATTGATTTATAGGCAATAATCCCATCCTTTTGAATGTTTTTAGGGCTTTTCCTTTAGCAAATCCTTTCATAAAAGGATCAACTAAGTTTTCATCAGTGTGAATATGATCCACTCTAACAATTCCTTTTGAGAGTAACGCTTTAACTATGTTATGCTTATGACTTATATGTTGTCTCTTACCGTTGTAATAATAGTTCTCATTTTTCTCTATAGTCGCGATACTATCACAATGGATCAACACAACTTGCATCGATTTTCTTGCAAAGGGATCTCCGCTAGCAAGCATCTCAACCAACTTCGTTTTTCACTTGTGGTTGCTAGTGCTATCATTTCAGACTCCGTAGTGGATTGAGCTAATATCATATGTTTTTAGATTTCTAAGATAATGTCCTCTAACTATGCTAAATATAAAGCCACTAGTTGTTATAGAGTCATCACTATATCCTTTAAGGACAACAAGAAATATATGATAATATAATCTGATATTCATGGTGCTTTTAAGATATCTCATGAATCTCTCAATAGTGTGTCAATGCTCTATACTAGGTCTACTAGTAAACCTACACAATAGTCTCATGACGTAGGCAATGTCATGTCTAGTACAACCCGTGACATACCTGAGGCTGCCAATGATGCTTGCATATTCAATTTGTCTAACATCTTGACCATTGTTTTCGAAAAGTTTCACACTTTGATCATATAGTGTGCAACTAGATTTATAGTCAAAGTAATTGTATTTCTTTAAGATCTTTTCAACGTAGTGAGACTAATTAAAGAAATTATCTCATTTGACCTAGTAATGTTGATTCTAAGGATTACATTTGCTTCTTCGCGGTCTTTCATATCAAAAATTTTTACACAACATTGATTTCACAGTATTTACAACATGAAAGTTTAAACTAAATATGAGTAAGTTATCAACATACAGACATATGATAGTTCACCTCCTCGTGAGCTTATCTCATCAACAATCTTGCAATCCTCCACCAGTACTCAGCATCACCTAATAGCATATAAGTGGCATAGTTGACCTTTACTCCCTCCTGACAGTTAATCATTTGGAAGATCTTCTCCACTTCTTGGATCCATTGATCCGCTTTCTCTGAATTCTCATCCCCCTTAAACTTGGGAGGATTGTAACGACGAAAATCTTCTAATCCTCTTGACTCTGCAGCACGAATCTCTCTTTCCCTATTTTCAAGATCACGTTGAGTCTTGGCAGCAGTCTGTGCAGCAACAGAAGCAGCCATGTTATTCATAGCCTCCGCCATTCGATCATCCATATTAGCATTGGCTCTTGGAACGTCATTTCTTCTTGGCGGCATGGTTTTCCTATAAAACCAGCATCAAGTAGAGTCTTAACACTACAAATAATACCAAAACTAACTCCCGACCACATCAACACATAATAACTACCCCTGATCTGAAAACTCAGACCGATTACCCCGACGCATGATCAGATAACGACTCTCAACCTACCGGTTGACCTACAATCTATAACCAAAGATTCCACAGCCCCCAAAGAAAACCAAACCAAAGCTCTAATACCACAATGTAACACCCCGATTTTCAATGCGAGAGTGTATTTTTTTTTTCAAAAGAAATTAAAATAAAACAGAGAAATAAATAAGGTAATACCTTTGGATAAACAATTAAGTCATTATAATTTACAACCAGCAGAAAAGTTTCTCGAAATATGAATCCAAAATATTTACACATCAAAAAGTGGTACATGTAACCCATCAAAAATAACATGTCATGCTGACAATATTAGTATAGGTACAGTCTTCCAATCTAAAATAAATACAACTCAAAAGAAAGACATTTGTTCCCTCTATGTCAACCTAATCTGATCATTCTCCAAAACAAACTAAACACCCTGAGTGATCTCCACGCGCCCCGTAAGATCTTCCTAACATAGCTCTAGTCAAGCATTCCCATCTACAAGGTACGGACCAGTAGGATGGTCCTGGTTCTCATCTGAGGGCAAAGCCCAGATTTCCACAATAGTTGTAAAAGGTCACCAACCGAAATTAACAGTTAACACATAACATTTAATTTTTTAAATGCACAAAATAACCTTTCAACTTAGCATGCACCTTAAAAGGGTTTTCCATATGCTAAAAGTTCATGTAACACTTGCCAAATAACCATGAAATCCAAATAAAGTTTTTAATCAATCAAGTAATAAATAAATGGCCAACCATTGATGAACCAATTGAGCAATCAATTATCTAACTCAGAATGAGAATTTCCACTATGCCAATCGATTGGGAAATCGATTTGGATGAAGGTTTTTAGTGAAATCTGCACTCTGGGCTTAAATCAATCGATTGGGGAATCGATTGAATGAATAGTTGAGCCCTTGTAACCAATTCAATCGAGTGGCAAATCGATTTTGCATAAATAGCTGAGCTACTGAAATGGCCAAATCGATTGGCAAATCGATTAGTTCAATATCTTTTCAAGATTCAAGAAAACAAGAAACATAACAATCGATTGGGCAATCGATTTCGTAAATGGTTTTAAGAAACATAATTACAAAATCGATTGGCACATCGATTTTGTAAAAATAGCTGAGTTCCTAAAACCAATCAAATCGATTGGGAAATCGATTTCCCTGCATATTTTTCTAAAAATACATAAACTAACTCAATCATATTCACACACAATTCCAACACATAACACATAGCAATTTCAACACAATCACCATGACATTATGAGCTTCGAAGTAATTTTGCAATCAAATATACTATCACACAATTCCAAAACATAACACTTAGCACTTATAACACACTCACTACAACATCATGAGCTTCGAAATAGGTTTTCAATCAAACATGCTATCACACAATTCCCAAAACATAACACTTAGCACTTATAACACAATCACTACAACATCATGATCTTCGAAATAGTTTTGCAATCAAACATGCTATCACACAATTCCAAACAAAACCCTCCGCGAGAGGCGTAAAAACGTACAGTTTCTCACGAACGAACACGAGTGCAATCTCTCATGGACAAACACAATTTACCAGGGTGTAGTCTCTCACGGACAAACACCTATGCAGTCTCTCACGGACAAACACAATTTACCAGGGTGTAGTCTCTCACGGACAAACACATGTGCAATCTCTCACGGACAAACACAATTTACCAGGGTGTAGTCTCTCACGGACAAACACCTGTGCAGTCTCTCACAGACAAACACAATTTACCAGGGTGTAGTCTCTCACGGACAAACACCTGTGCAGTCTCTCACGGACAAACACAATTTACCAAGGTGTAGTCTCTCACGGATAAACACATGTGCAGTCTCTCAAGGACAAACACAATTTACCAGGGTGTAGTCTCTCACAGACAAACACCTGTGCAGTCTCTCACAGACAAACACAATTTACCAGGGTGTAGTCTCTCACGGACAAACACTTGTGCAGTCTCTCACGGACAAACATAATTTACCAGGGTGTAGTCTCTCACGGACAAACACATGTGCAGTCTCTCACGGACAAACACCTGTGCAGTCTCTCACGGACAAACACAATTTACCAGGGTGTAGTCTCGCACAGACAAACACCATTAAGTAAAAGCAGATATTAAAAGATTCCCCATTTTTAATACCCATCTAACTCTTACAATTCGAACGACAATCATTAAGTAAACGTAGATATTAAGAGATTCCCCATTCTTAATACTCATTTAACTCTAACGATTTTCACTACAAACATTAAGTAAACCGAGATATTAAGACATTCCCCATTCTTAATACTCATTTAACTTAAAACGAGTTCCACAACAAACATTAGTAAACAGAGATATTAAGAGATTCCCCATTCTTAATACTCATTTAACTCTAATGATTTCACTACAAACATTAAGTAAACCGAGATATTAAGAGATTCCCCATTCTTAATACTCATTTAACTTAAAATGATTTCCACAACAAACATTAGTAAACAAAGATATTAAGAGATTCCCCATTCTTAATACTCATTAAACGATTTTCACAACAAACATTAGTAAACAAATATATTAAGAGATTTCCCATTATTAATACTCATTTAACTTAAAATGATTTTCACAACAAACATTAGTCAACAGAGATATTAAGAGATTCCCCATTCTTAATACTCATTTAACTTAAAACGATTTTCACAACAAACATTAGTAAACAGAGATATTAAGAGATTCCCCATTCTTAATACTCATTTAACTTAAAACTATTTTCACAACAAACATTAGTCAACAGAGATATTAAGAGATTCCCCATTCTTAATACTCATTTAACTTAAAACGATTTTCACAACAAACATTAGTAAACAGAGATATTAAGAGATTCCCCATTATTGAAATTAGAACTTTTGCTCATACTTTGAATAACCTTTGATATTACTTTTTTAGACCTGAACAAAATACTCTTCATGATCTTAAAGAGCTGAAAAAGACAACTTGAGAGAAGAAGAAATATCTCGCAAACACTCAATTGGAAAAGTACCTCTTGTGTGAGATACATTGTAGTGATTGAAACAATTTCTGTATACATTTTATCTTTTCTGTAACAACGATTTTGTAAAGAAAGAACTGAGAAAAATACAGTATAGAAACTGGTAGCTATCTTCGTTGATAAGGGAGATTACCAAGAAGAAGCTTCACCAAAATCTTGGGAGAGTCTGCCGATTGACTTGAGGGATTCGGTGGGTGCACAATAGAATAGAGAGAGAGTTTTAAGATAGATAGGCAGGGAGTGCTGGACAATCTGTAAAACACTCTAGAAGATTCTATTGAAAAAGGCCGTAATCGATTCGATTATCGAGACTGGACGTAGGTCGTCAGATAGACGGTTGAACCATTATAAAAATCGTGGTGCACAATTTCCTATCCCTTACTCTTTATTTTTAATTTTGCTTGTATGATTAATCTTGATTGCATGTGATAGCAAAATTCTGTATTGATTGATATGTTTAATGTTTGTATGTGAATCTTTATATTGTTAAGACCTTGTATTCATAACTGTTGAAATTGGAATAATATTGATCACGTTGGTTTCGATATTAATTTCAATACTCGGAAACTGTATATGTTAACATGCGTTATTTGTCTGTCATATAAGTTTTTCATACATACTGAGGGCATACTAACCAACAATTGGCATCAAGAGCTTGGCTTTTTAGATAAATTATTTAAAGAAAATGTCCTCCGTTGAATTTCTAGGAGAAGGTGCTTCATTGGCTAGGCCCCCTGCATTTAATGGGGATGCCTACATGTACTGGAAACATAGGATGTTAATATTTCTAGAAGCTAGTGGTATTGATATTCTAGATGCTGTAGAAAATGGACCCTACATACCTACAATAGCTGGGACTGGTGATTCACTAATCCCTAAACCCAGATCTGACTGGTCTGAGGATGATAAGAAGAAAGTAGGATATAATGCTAAGGCTAAGAACATAATAACCTCTGCATTATCAGCTGATGAATTTTGCAGGGTATCAAACTGCAAGACTGCCAAGGAGATGTGGGACACTCTTCGACAAACAGATGAAGGAACTACTAATGTGAAAAGGGCCTGAATAAACACTTTAATGCATGAGTAAAAACTATTCAATATGAAGAAAGATGAATCGGTCAATGACATGCAAACGAGATTCACACATATAGTCAACAACCTGAATGCACTTGGCAAGGTAATTGACAATGAACAACAGATTAGCAAAGTCATGAGATGCTTAACAAGAGAATGGCAGCCAAAGATTACTGCCATAGCAGAATCAAAGGATTTTGGAAGTATGGCAATTGCTACGCTTTTTGGTAAACTGAGAGAGCACGAAATGGAATTGCATAGACTAAATGAGGCTGAACAAACTGACAGAAAAAGAAAAGGGTTGTCTTTGAAAGCCCAAATGCACCAATCAAAGTCTGAACAAGAAAGCTGCTCGGATGAGTCAAGCAGTGAGACTGACGAAGAGCTTGAGATTGGTTTACTTGTCAAAAAGTTTAAAAAGTTTCTGAAAAAGATATACAACAAGTTCAGAAAGCCATCAAGTTCTAAGACTAATGACAGCAAGACAATCACCTGTTATGAGTGTGGTAAAACAGGCCATATAAAGTCTGAGTGTTACAAGTTGCAAAACAAAAATAGGACTGCAAAGACTAAAGGCAAGGAACTAGCTCCCAAAACCAGAAAAGCATATGTTGCATGGAATGACAACGAAGAATCCTCTACCTCTTCAGAAGAAGAAGAAGCAAATCTATGTCTTATGGCAAGCACAGATTCAGAATCTGAAAGTGAGGTAAGTTCTCAATCTAATCCCTCTTATGATGAACTACATGAAGCATTCAATGAACTGCACGATGAGTATGTGAATTCTATCAAATAGTTAATGAGTACAAAGAAAATGCTTGAACAACAATGTATGATTTGTGAACAAATGAAAAATGATCATAAGGAGATTGAGGACTTGTATGAACAACTGAAAAAGGATTCACATGATAAATCTGCAAGATGCATTGAACTTGAAAAAAATGTTGCATCATTAAAGTCTGATTTATTGAAGTTTAATAGTAGTAAAGGTAAACTGAATGTCATACTTAGCAACAAGAGACATGTTAATGAAAAATCTGGACTTGGATATAAACCAAATATGCATGTTAAAAGGAATAACACTAGATGTGGTATTGGTTATATGCAAAATAGGAATGTCAAACATAGTCAGAAATCTGTTAGATCAAGGAATATGTATGACATCTTTACTAAATCAAATCAACATTCATCCTTTGCTGGTTCATGTCACTTTTGTTGCAGAAAGGGACATTTTGTTTCTAATTGTAAACAGAAAAAACTAGCCAACAGAGGATGGAAACAGATTTGGATAGCAAAGACACAAATGTTTGAAACTAACCCTCCCAGGACCCAATTTAAATTGGGTACCTAAAATCAAATTTTTATTGTGTGTTGCAGGTGTGCTTGACATCCAATAAGCATTCTTGTTACCTAGATAGCGGATGCTCAAAGCACATGACAGGAGACAAGTCTAAGTTCTTGTCTCTAACCTTAAAGGATGGAGGATTTGTCATATATGGTGACAATAATAAAGGTAAGATATGTGGTGTTGGTGACATAGGCAATGAGTCAACTGCAGTGATAAAAAATGTCTTATACGTAGAAGGGTTAAAACACAATCTGCTAAGTATAAGTCAACTTTGTGATAAAGGGTTCCAGGTAAGTTTTTCATCACAATCTTGTATGATTAAGCATAAGGGTAACAAAGGTATAAGGTTAGTTGGTGATAGAATTAATAACATTTATATGCTAGATTTTAATTCTTTGCCTAGTACTATATGTTGTTTGTTATCTAATTCAGATGAAACTTGGTTATGGCATAAACGTATAGTGCATATTCATATAGATCATCTAAATAGACTAGTTAGTAAACAGTTAGTTATAGGACTCCCTAACAGGAAATTTACTAAGGATAGGCTTTGTGATTCCTGTGAGAAAAGTAAGCTAGTTAGATCATCTTTTCCCCCAATAGATATGGTCAAAACCAATAGGGTTTTGCAGTTAATACATATGGACCTTTTTGGTCCTTCTCAAGTGAAGAGCTTTGGAGGAAACTTGTATGGATATGTGTTGGTAGATGATTACTCTAGGTTTACTTGGACATATTTTCTGACTCACAAGAGTGAGGCATTCTCAACTTTTAAGAAATTTGCTACTTTGGTTCAAAATGAGAATAACCAGAAAATTATATCCATCAAAAGTGATCATGGAGGTGAATTCCAAAATGATTCCTTTCAAACCTACTATGAACAAAATGGGATACAACACATATACCCAGCCCCTAGAACTCCACAGCAAAATGGAGTTGTATTTTTAATTTTGCTTGTATGATTAATCTTGATTGCATGTGATAGCAAAATTCTGTATTGATTGATATGTTAAATGTTTGTATGTGAATCTTTATATTGCTAAGACCTTGTATTCATAACTGTTGAAATTGGAATAATATTGATCACGTTGGTTTTGATATTAATTTCAATACTCGGAAACTGTATATGTTAACCTGCGTTATTTGTCTGTCATATAAGTTTTTCATACATACTGAGGGCATACTAACCAACATTATTATTATTATTATTATTATTATTATTATTATTATTATTATTATTATTATTATTATTATTATTATTAGAATAACTTTATTGAGCAGTAGGAACAAGAAATATCACATACACATATATACATAAAATATTGAACGAGCAAGAAAATTCGCATAAATAAAAGGAACAAACAAATAAAAATATCCACCAAATCATCCCAAAAAGTAAAGAGCAAGCAAAGACAAATACCTAGATGCGCGAAGAGAGATAATGGAGACACAACGTAATAAGCAAAAAGCAAGGTAATAGAGCAATCGCGCAAATAGGGAAGAGGGAAGGTATTGGAGCAACAACGTGAAGACGAATGCCTGATTGAGATGAGAAATGATTAATATTGTGACAAAAAGCGTTATAAAATAGGTAGATATATTGTGCGCTTGTTATGCACCTTTTACAGTGCTTCTTTGTAAAAGCACCGTAAAAGGTGCATTCAATAGATGCATTATTATGCACCTTTTACAGCGCTTATTGGAAAAAACGTTGTAAAAGGTGCATTCAATATATGCATTTTTATGCACCTTTTACAGCGCTTATTGAAAAGAGCGGTGTAAAAGGTGCATTCAATAGATGCATTATTATGCACCTTTTACAACGCTTATTTGAAAAAGCGTTGTAAAAGGTGCATTCAATATATACATTATTATGCACCTTTTACAACGCTTTTACAAAGAAGCGCGGTAAAAGGTGACATTATTATGCACCTTTTACAACGCTTATTCTTATTTTAGTTTTATTTAAAAACGTTGTAAATGAAATTTTTAAAAAGCGCTTTTTGGTTTTTTATGGCATTTTTTTGAAAGCGTTGTCTTTTAATTTTTTTTTCCAAAATCATTTTCATCCAGAATCAGTTCACAATCAATTCACACAATCAGTACACAACAACAGAACTATATAACTTACCTTTATAACTTTACACAACAACATAACTATATTCATATACATATTCACATATTGACAACAACACATAACTATATACATATTCATATAACTACATATTCACAACTTTTCAAATGTGCCCTATTCATATACATATAACTATCAGAACAGAACTACCATATATTCACATCCCTAGCAGCATGCTATTTCCCAGCAAATCAAAAAAATTTCATTTCAATCACATACTGACACCAATCTTCCTTTAATTCAATTAGATCTCTTTCAGAGTATGTTGGACTAGAATTTTCAAAGTACTGTGCAATATAAAAATTGAACATAAATAAGTTAGAATCAAATAATGAAAATACCGTACCGTTTCTGAGATAATAGTTTATTTCCTACCAACAATCTCCTTCATGAATCGCAATATATAGTACCCACAGTTGATGTTGTTAGTTTGACGAGGGCACTATAAAATAAAACATAAAAGTCAATAAATATTTGTGCATTGATTGTAAATGAAATTTTAAAGACATATATTTCAAACTTTTATTGGAATCCATGTGATGTTATTTGACTTTTGCTTCGACACTGTAGCACCTCTTTGAGCTCGAAAAACTTGTAAAGCATCATCGAATAAATAAATGTGATTATTATAGCATTAACAAAAACATTATTTATATATATGTAAGAAATAAATGAATATTACTTATGTGTCGAACATAGTCTTTATATCGGAGTGATTGTTGTAATTGTCGTGCAAGGAATCTAAATAGTATATAACTTCAGAGGTTGCATTGATTGCAAATAGCACCCACTGTGCCCTACAACAACAAAAATTTGGTTGGTAATTTTATTTACATAACTAATAAATTAAGATCTCAAAAATTAAAAAAGAGATAAATAAATAATATATAATTACGTACCCTGAATTATATGGTGCAAGGAACAAATTATCCTTCTCTATATTTCTTAATAGAATATCTACAATGTATTTCTTTACATTCACTGGATCGAGTTTAAACATCGAAAGCTTATGCGGAGACAAGAATGAAAATCTATTTGACAATTTGCGCGTGCACACCAACTTCTCATACAAAAACCTTCAATGAAAATTTCAAATTAGATTAATTACCAATAAATTAAATTAATTACCAATAAATGCAATTAAAAGTAATTTTTACCTAATGTATAAGCTGATGAGAGTAGCACACAGCTCCTTATGGTTGAGAAGTTCATATATGTGCTCTTTTTGAAGTAGTTATTCATACTCATCTCCGAATATAGCTTTATCCATGCTTATGATGTGTGAATCGTTGTTGTTCCCCATATTCTTTTTTTACTTGTATGTCAAGACACGACCCATATTTAGCAAGGCATGACTAACTTATTTTAGGAGCAGCAGCAGCAGCAACTGATTTTCCCCGATCCAATTTTTTAGCAGCAACTTTGGCAGCTTTATTACCCTTCAGCTTTTGAAGTTTGTCAGCTTTATTACCCTCCAATTTTTGAAGTTTGCCGGCTTTATTTTTACCACGAACATCCAGTTGTGGTGCGACAGCTGGTTTATTCTGGCAGCTGGTTTGCTGTGCGGGTGGTTTATTGGATTGAATCTGAAAAAATGAGGTTAAATGTTAGTTTATTGAATCTGAAAAATGGCAAACCTTACAGAATAAATGTGACAAACCTTTTCTAGCAATGTAACTGACTCATTTCTTGGAATCTTCTTATCATTCGCTTTAGGCTTTGTCTGAATCTAAATAAATGTGCAATTAAAGTTAACAGCAAAAAAAAATCAGCAATTAAATATAATCATAATCATATATCATGCAATTAAATATACATTTCACTTAATTAAACATACCTTATCAAGGGCAACAAGATGTGTGGGCCATGCCACGTAACTACCAACTGCTTTGCCCGAAAACCTCATATCTACATCGTTGTCTGGTATAGGCAACGGTGCATTTGGTTCCAAAGCAATAACAGGTTATACTTTGACATGGCCCACAGGGATCGGTGTGTTTTGCAATACTTCTCCTAAAGTATTTTACAATGTTCCTTTTCCGACCTTGCGATGAGTAGGGGAGGATAAGTACAACACGCAAGGAGTGACACCCTAAATCAATGGTTAATACATAAGTATGTGAAACAATTAGGTTGAATGAATTTCTTATTTTATTAAGTAATTAATTACCTCGCGAAGACTTTTGAGACCAATTCTGCAACTCACGTTTTCACTCTCCATTTGTATTTCACGTTGGAGCTGATCCAGAAATTGCTTGTCTTTATTCGTCTTCACCAAGAGTGTCATTTGCTCTAATAGGAATTTGAGCTTCTCTAATACTTCCTCATTAGATGGATTTTAGTACTTCTCTTGTGAAAAATAGGTTTTAGGAGTTACGCCAAATCCTTTCCCCCTCACGTGACCGGAATATTTAGGAACATTAAATGTAAGACCCGTAATTTTAAATCCTAAGTTATACAATTTTAGGGTATTTTGTGTTAAATTGCTTAGGCTTTTAACCCAATTTTCGGTATTTAGTAAGTTAAAGGCCGAAAATATATTTTTGGAAATTGGATTAAAATTATTTGTCGAAGAATAATTTATTTAAGTTTCGAAGAATTTAATTCTGGGCGGTTTTGTTCAAAATATCTCAGGTTGCTGAAAATTGTATTTAACAATTGAGTTGCGACGAGAGTAGATATTTTTATCAAAATAATTGGAGATGTGAGTGAAGTAATGGATGTGAGAGTTGTTAGATATTTATTGGTTTAGGTTTAATTATATATATATATATATATATATATTATATATTATTAATATTAGTATTATATAAGTATATGTTTGGAAGGAAAAGAGGAAAAAGGAAATGGAAAGGAAAAGAAAGGAAATATAAAGGAGAGAAAAACAAGGGAAAGAAAGCAAAAGTAGAGAAACACAAAATTTTCCTTCTTCTTCCTCTGCGCGTGCGAGAACCTTCCCCCTCTTCTTCCATTTTCGCTTTTCTTTGCTTCCTTTTACACAAAAGTAGAAACCCAAGGCTTAGTGGGTGATAGGACAAGGATTACTCAACTTCACTCTTCCTCTTTGATCCGAAAACGAAGAAAAACGGTATTAGGGATTCAAACACAAATCTCCTCGTTTCATCTAGATCTAAGCTTCGTTTCGCGAAGAGATAGAAGGGAAAGTTGCTCACTACCACGCTACGGTGCTAGGGAACCAACTTTGGAAGCGATGTTGCGAGCGGAGATTTTACCGGATTTACTCGCGGTACCGTAATCGCACGTTAAAGCTAAAGTGAAGGTAAGGGCTCCTTCCAAACTTTTAGTTTGCATTTAGGGACTTACTTGTGGTTGTGTGGAAAAGAATTTGGTTAGGGTTTAAGTAATGTTTGGTGGAGAATTGAATTTTAAACCCATTATGTATGATTTCGAGTATATGAAACTTGTTGTGTTTGAGTGATGGATTGTGTTAAAATGTGTCGTCGTACATGGCGTGTTCATACTTGATGTTTGTTGTTTGGTGTGATTTGGTGTGAATCGTGGATTGAATTTGATAATATGTTTGAGATGTGTTTTGTGTGGTTGTGTGGAAAAGTGATTTTTGTGTGAGTTATGGATTGAATGTGAAAGTACGTTTGAGTTTGTTTGGTGTGGAATTTGAAAACCATTAAGTTAAACGAGTATTAAGAATGGGGAATCTCTTAATTTCTTGTTTACTTAATGTGAGTTTGTGAAAATCGTTTAAGGTAAATGAGTATTAAGAAGGGGGAATCTCTTAATGACTCATTTACTTAATGTTGTCGTGAAAACCATTAGAGTTAAACGAGTATTAAGAATGGGGAATCTCTTAACGTCTCGTTTACCTAATGTGTGTTTTGGAAAATCGTTTTAAGTTAAATGAGAATTAAGAATGGGGAATCTCTTAATATTTTATTTACTTGAAGTTTGTTTTGAAAATCGTTGAAGTTAACTGGGCGTTAAGAATGGGGAATCTCTTAATGTCTTGGTTACTTAATGTTGTTTTGAAAATCGTTTAAGTTAACTGGGCGTTAAGAATGGGGAATCTCTTAATGTCTCGGTTACTTAACGTTTGTTTTGGAAAAATCATTTAAGTTAAATGAGAATTAAGAAAGGGGAATCTCTTAATGTCTTGTTTACTTAATGTTTGTTTTTGAAAATCGCTTCAGTAAATGAGCATTAGGAATGGGGAATCTCTTAATGACTTGTTTACTGAATGTTTTGTTGTGGAAATCGTTTAAGTCAAAAGTATATTAAGAATGGGGAATCTCTTAATATGTCTGTTTGCTTAACGTTTGGCGTCGTTAAGTTAAATGAGTATTAAAAATGGGGAATCTTTTAATAGCTGCATTTACTTAACGAGTGTTGTGAATGGAGTTAGTGTATGCTCATGCATTTCATTGGTAAATTGTGCTGAACCCATGATAGGTGGCACCTCGGTAAACTGTATTGACCCGTGATAGGTGGTACGTTTACGATTTACTTTTTTGTAAGTTGTGCTGACCCGTGATAGGTGGCACCTCGGTAAGTTATACTTTGGCCTGTGATAGGCGGTACCCTTACGACTTACGCTTTTTCTTTTAGTAAATCGTGCTGACCCGTGATAGGTGGCACGTCGGTAAACAGTACTGACCCGTGATAGGTGGTACGTTTATGATTTACGCTTTTTAGTAAATCGTGCTGACCCGTGATAGGTGGCACCTCGGTAATTGGTACTTTGGCCTGCGATAGGCGGTACAATTATGATTTACGGCCCTTCGAGGAGGGTTTTGGTTTGGAATTCCGAGTCCATGCATTTTGGCATATACGCATTGCGTTAGGGTGCTTGGCACACGAGTCGTGGTTGATTCAAATTATGATTGTGTTGATTTTGCTAAGTGTTATGTTTTGAACTTATGTGTAAGTGTGTTTGATTCAAATTGTAATTGTGTTAATTGTACTAAGAGTTATGTTTTGGATTTGTGTGATAGTATGTTAGATTGTAAAACATTTTCGAAAACTCGTAATGTCGTGGTGATTATACGGGTATTGCTAAGTGTTAAGGTTTGGAGTGGTGTTTGAATATAATTGAGTTGATTTATGTATTTTTGAAAGAATATACAGGGAAATCGATTTACCCAATCGATTTGATGAGTTACAGGGGCTCTGTTTTGCACGAAATCGATTTACCCAATCGATTTTTAAAGTTATATTTCAAAATCATTTAAGAAATCGATTTGGTAAATCGATTTGGATTCAATTGGATTCAAGTCAGGGGCTTTGACTTCCAAAAATCGATTTGTCCAATCGATTGGATTCATTCCAGGGGTGTTGTCTTGTCTGTCAATCGATTTACCCAATCGATTGAGTCAATCGATTTACCCAATCGATTGATTTAAGCCCAGAGTTCAATTTTCACTAAAAACTTTCAGGAAATTGATTTCCCCAATCGATTGGCTCAGTGGAAAATCTTATCCTGAGTTAGATAATTGATTGCTCAAGTGATTTATCAATGTTTTGCTCAATTATATATTACTTGATGGATTGAGAACTTTATTTTGATTTCATTTTTATTTGGCAAGCATTATATGAATTTTTAGCATATGGAAAATCCTTCCAAGATATATGTTAAATTGAAAAGGTTATTTGTGCATGAAAAGCTTAAATGTTATGTGTTAACTGTTAATTTCGGTTGGTGACCCTTTACAACTATTGTGGAAATCTGGGCTTTGCCCTCAGATGAGAGCCAGGATGATCCTACTGGTTCGTACCCTACGGATGGGAATGTAGATGGGAGTGCTTGATTGGAGCTACGATAGGAGAATCTCACGGGGCGCGTGGAGATTACTCAAGGCGTATAGTTTTTTTTGGTTATGTATAGAATGATCAGACTAAGTTGACACCGAGAGAACGGGTGTCCTTCTTGTGGGTTGCTTTTAAATTGTAAACTGGAAGACTGTACCACTTTTGTTATGTAAACCTTTTGAATACATATTTTGTGAACTTCTTCCGCTGCTTGTATATTATAAGGACTTAAATATGTATCCAAAGGTGTTACCTTATTTATTTCTCTAGTTTATTTTAATTTCTTTCAAAAAAAAAATACACCCTTGCTTTGAAAAACGGGGTGTTACATTAAACACTTTACCGAAAATGTCCCTGCAACTAGCTTTGTTGTCCTCTTGATTTTCCGAACTTTGTTCTAGATTCTCCTAAAATACACGTAGGATTAAAAAGATAAGTTCAATATCATTTTTAAAATATAATATTAAAAAATATTAAAGTGATAATATACTTACACAAAGTTCTATTACATTTTGAACATTTTCGTTATCAACCACTCCATCCTTATTTACACGAGCCTCCTTCCACAAGATATGACAATCAAACGGTTGATCGGATTGGGTGTCTTGTAGCTATTCGTTAAGATCATAAACAAAATATTAGTTAGAAACTATAGTTTATAATATAATGTACCACATTATATAAAAGTGATGTTTAATTACTTACAAGTTTTTGCTCTAGACATGCATATCCCATACGTGATTTTTTGTTTGGGTGCGTAGAATTTTTTGCCCTCTCACGATTTGCCTTACTTATATTCTATATAAAAAAAATAACAATCATGTAAAAATTTAAAATACGCTATGAATATGAATAATAAAACACAAATGCTAATAAATTAATCACTTACCATAAACGCGGGGTCCGAATGTTTTGCTACAAATACGCCCCATTCTTCATTTGATATATAATGTTTATATATTTTTGGAGCTTCAGCATTCATATTTTCTTCACGATCTTTTAGATAGAAATTTGAGAGGTGAGATCTAAAATCCCGGTGTATTTTCCCGGCAACTCTCAACACGTAATTCTTTCTCACCTCGTCAATAGCAAAAACAATCTACAAACGAAATAAAGATATAGTTTGAGTAAAGTATTTCAATAGAAAAAATTATAAATGACAAAAAAGTGGATCAAAAAAGTTACTTGTATATTAGTCCACAGTATATCTTTTGCATCCTTCAACGCCTTATCTCTCTAATTGTCAATAGTGATGGGGATATTCTGACGAACAACAGCCCCAATGTAACTTACATACATGGAGCTGTTGGGGTCAATTGGCTAACCACTCTCATTCCATCCAACCTAATAAACTCATATAGTTAGTACATGCTTTCAAAAAAGATAAAAAATAAACAACAAACAAAGTATAGTATACATCATATTTTATGCCACTACTCCTTGCTTTTATGACATTTTGCATCATGGTTGCACCACGTTTGACTTCATTTTTGTAAGTCTTAGTGTTGACAACTTCCTCATTTTGACAATCTAAATCCGTGTTGGTATCCATTTATCTACAACAAGTTCAACATGCAGTTCAATATAACTTCAACGAGTTCTACATGCAGGAGTCTAAGTACGTATCAGTATAAGTTCAACATGTATTTTAGTGACAACAAAAAATTAATAAATACAATACCTGAATAGTGAGAATAAATACGTAGGGTTCGTAGGAGAAGGAACACCTGAATGCGTAGAAATACGAACGGACAGAGTATGGTTCGCATAAATACGTAATGAAGGTTACGTATTTCAATGATAAGAGATGGTTCGTAATGAGGATGATAGTGGAAATATGGTTCGCAATGAGAGAGATGATAGTGGAAATATGGTTCGCAATGGGATAATAACACATATGATAGGGTTCGTAATGAGAAGAACGAAGAATATGAGGAGGACACTATCGTAGTGAAGTTTACGTAATGAAGAGGAAACTGAAGCGGTTTACTGTTATATATAAAACCCTATTACAACGCTTTTTTAGAAGCCTTTTACAGTGCTTGTTGGAAAAACACTCTAAAAGACCTCCTTATTTTATTTTTAAAAGCCTTTTTACAGTGCTTGTGGGAAAAGAGTTGTAAAAGACCTCTTTGTTTTCTTATGTAATATGGCAGTTTTTTTACAAGTCTTTTACAGCGTTTGTTGGAAAAGCGCTCTAAAAGACCACATTATTTTATTTTTAAAAGTCTTTTTACAGCACTTGTGGGATGATCAGTTCAAGATAAATTCCCAATACTAAAAATAAAGCTTTTTCAAGTTCAATATAAGCTGAAAATCAGTTATGGCAGGTCAAACGTACATTAAATTACACGAACTTAGTATAAAACACTAAGGTCAAGCTAAATATAAGCAGAAAATCAAATACAGTTCAAGCTAAATACTAAAATGCTCAATTTTGGTAGATCAAACAATTAAATTACATGAACTCAGTTCAGATTACATGGCTTATATAAAACAATTAAACATGTACATTAAGATTCCCTTCTTCTTTTCCTGGTGGGATTCACATTTGTTTGTCCATTAACGATACGAAATGATGGATTAATCCAAATTCCCTCATCATGATCATCTCTAAGATATAAACCATCATCGGTTGAATCAATTTCATGTGGTTGTGATGTTGCAAATAAAAGATCATTACCAACATCTTCATCATTATTGTTATCATCACTTATTTTATTGGTCGATAGGACAATGGACCATTTATCATCAGCAGGATTAGTGTCATAAAACACTTGTTGAGCTTGCGACACTAAAATAAAAGGCTCTTCTTTGTATCCCACCCTATTAAAATCGACAAGCAAGAACCCTTACTCAACGATCTGAACGCCATTATTATTAACGACCCACTTGCAACCAAATATGGGAACACAAAACATTGTGTAGTCTAACTCCCATATGCGCTCGATAACCGCAAAATATGATAGATTTGCATTGGGTTTTTGTCTTTTGCACTTGAGACATGCATCGCTTCAACTACGAGAGTGACTCCGCTATTTTGCATACTGGTCTGATCATCTTATTCTTTGGTATAAAATGTGTAGCCGTTAATTACATAACCGATGTAAGAAAAGAAATGTAAACTCGGACCATTTGCTAACCACCTCAATCTATGTGAAATTGATCTGGGTTCTATATCAAACTCTGAATTTATGTGATTATTTAACCATGATATAAAACTTTGATTGTGCTCTCGAGTTATCCAATTTTGATTCCTATTTATGTTCAAACTAGATAACTGATCCATATGTATTGTAATATACTGTTGAACCTCATCTTCATTGTGCAGAACATACAATTGTGCCTACTCCCATTCTGTCCTTGATATAGTCAATAGTATCCTTCCAATTATCCTGTCTCCTGATATTCTTCCCGAATGATGAGACATGGGAAGCCCTATGGATTCAACATTGGGAAAATATTAAGTACAAAATTCAGCAACTTCTTCGACAATGTACCGTTGAGCAATACAACCTTCTGGTCGACTTCTACTTTTTACGTACCCTTTTAATATTTTCATATATCGTTCTATCGGATACATCGATCTCATATATGTTGGCCCACAAAGTTGTGTCTCCTTAACGAGATGAACAGTAAGGTGACCATTATATCAAAAAACGAGGGTGGAAAATACATTTCAAGCTCACACAAAGTAACAACAATTTCCCTCTACAATGTCGGTATTTGTGGGGATCGATCACTTTACTACAAATTTCCCTAAAGAAGAAACATAATCTAGTTATGGTTCGTCGAACTTTTTCAGGTAAAATGGAACGTATACTTATTGGTAGCAAATGCTCCATTAGAATATGACAATCATGGGTCTTCAAACCTTTTAACTTGAGGTCTTTCATACAAACTAAATTTTTAATGTTTGAAGAGTATTCTTCTGGAACTTTAACTTCGTGTAGAAATTTACACAAAACAATTTTTTTATTTCTAGATAGAGTATGAGCGGCTGGAGGTAGATATGTGCAATTTCCTTTCTTTATGGGACCCAATTCATTTCTTATTCCCATATCGACCAAGTCCAATCTTGCATTGATGCCATCTTTAGAATTTCCTGGAACATTGAGTAACGTATCAATAACACTATCAAATACAATTTTTTCAATATGCATCACATCGAGGAAATGTCTTATATATCATGACTTCCAATATGGCAATTCAAAGAAAATTGACTTTTTCTTCCACCCAGTTTTGAGCAGCTCTCCCGCAAAAGGTTTGCCAAATTTATTGGCCAAACCTTGTACTTTTTCAAGTATTTGATATCCAGTCGGGGGTAAAGGAGCTTTACCTTCCTTTAATTTTCCATTGAATGCATTTCTCCACCCACGATACTGATGACTATAAGGTAAAAATCTACGATGTCCAACAAATACATTCTTCTTACAATGTTTCAACCACATCCAATTTGTACTCTCTTCACATATAGGACATGCACACTGACCTTTAATGCTATATCCTGATAAATTACCATATGCTGGAAAATCATTAATTGTGTCGAACAACATAGCCCTCAAATTGAAACATTCTTTCTTATACCCATCATAAACTTCCACACCTGTCTCCCACATAATTTTTAAATCTTCAATTAAAAGAGTCAAGTATACGTCGATATCATTCCCAGGTTGTTTGGGTCCAGAAATTAACAGAGACAACATCATAAACATACACTTCATACATAACCATGGAGGTAGGTTATAAATTAACAAAATCACAGGCCACGTGTTGTGTGAGATGCTTTGAAGACCATGTGGATTCATTCCATCAGTAGAAAGTGCAAGTCATAGATTTCTTGACTGTATCCCGAATTCAGGATACTCGTGATCAATTTTTCCCCATTGTGGAGAATCTGCAGCGTGTCGAAACTTTCCATCTCTAATTCTTTCTTTTGCATGTCATGTCAAGTGTTTTGAATCTTCTTCACTGTGATACATGCGCCTAAATCTTGGTATTATAGTAAAATACCACACGACTTTTACTGGAGTTGATTCTTTCTTCTTATATCGAGAGACATTGTATTTTGGACAAGCCTTTAGTAATTCATATTCGTTTCGAAATAAAATTCAATCGTTAGGACACGCATGAATCCTTTCGTAACTCATGCCAATAGAGCACAAAATTCGTTTAACCTCGTAGGTTCGACTGGGAAGTTCATTATCATCTGGCAACATATCTTTTAAGAGTGTTAATAATTATGTGAAGCTTTTATCAGACCATCCATTACTCGCTTTTAAGTTGTACAACTTTAATATCACCGATTGTCTTGTGAATTTAGTACAACCATTATATAGTGGTTTCTCTACATTACTCAACAAACTCTCAAACATTTTAGGACAATCCCGAAGATATTCTTCAACAACTTTTGTAATCTCCTCAACTCAGCCCGGCTCTATGTATCTATGTCTAAATCAGTTGAAGAATATGTCAAACCATTCTGAAAGTTAATGTTTGCTTTTTTTTTTCTCACCATGTCTTATCCAACATGTATAGCTTTGATCAATTCCATTCCATACTAAATGTCCTTCCAATTCATCTTCTCTACCGCGTTTTCCAAAACAACATTTTAAACAAGGACAAACGACTCTATTTGGATCTTTTGCATTCTTCACTACAAACTCAACACACTCTTTCACTCCATTTTCATACTCTTTTGACAATCGATTGGCCGACATCCATTTTCGGTCCATATTATATGATCTATATAAATGCAGTTACAAAAATAATAAGCTACTGATAACATTATACCAATATATAGTACACATATCTAATATTGGAAAATGGAAACCAAGGTCCAAGTCTGATTTCAAAACAGAACAGATCAACAAATTTCAAAAAAGAAAAGATTTTATATGATTTATTATAGTCACAATTTATTAGTTTTAGTGACAACAAATTAACAAATATAGTACCTAAGACAATGTATCCAATTTTTTTATAAAGGAGGAGCAGTAGATGGCCCCAAAGTACGTAGAGGAGATGAGGGTTCCTAGAGTATAGTAGATGAGGGTTCGTAAATTTGTTTTAAATTTGTTTTTATTTTTTTAAAGTAAATGATTTTTATTTAAAGTGAATGATTTTACATCACTTGTGTAATAAGCGCTCTAATAGGTCATTTAATTATGTGAAAGCGCATGGCTTTTACAGCGCTTTGAAGAAAAAAAAAACGCTCTAATAGGTCATTTAATTATTTGAAAGCGCAAGTCTTTTACAACGCTTGTCCAAAAAGCGATGTAAAAGCTATGTAACATCAGGTGGGAGCGCTATATTTTACAGCATTAGTGTTTAAAACGCTTCAAAAGCATTGTAAAACATTATGTGAGGGCGCTTCATTTTACAGCACTTGTGTACAAGTGGATAAGTGGGATCAAGGTGGGAATAGCAAAGTGGTAATTGTAATAAGTCCAAATGTCAAATGATGGAGCACGCCACTTGTAAAACCCCAAAATTTTCGTATATAATATAAATGCATCTTGTTAGTAATTGTTATAATTTATTATTAAATTAATAATTATTCCATGTATAAATAAATTAACCTAAATTTTATCACACTCTATTTTACCTAAATAATTATAACCTTTATTTTTATTTAATTGTTTGGGCGTGACAATTACACGTGGATGATTTATGATGTGATTATTTTCTAAATGGACTATTGTGCATTTTATTATTTGATTAGTTTCGATAATCATGAAATTGGTGTGTTAGATATGTTTATTTTATTTTGTTATGTGTGAGTGGTATTCTTGTCTTGCTTGATTTATTTTAATTGATAAAATATTAGTTGAATTATTTAATTAAATTAGAATTTATAAAAGTTATATTGTTTGAAAGTTTTATTTACGACTAAATAAATATTCATTTTAGGAGATGTTATAGAGTTAGTGAAATCCAACCTTTATATATAAGTGAATTGATAATATTTTTGGTTCATCCTAAAAAAATAAATTAGTGACTTGACTCATTCTTTTACTCTCCTTTATGACAAAATTTTATGACAATTCATGGTGTTTTCTTGGCATAATGTGCATTAACTCATTTTTAACACATTTAATTTGTTTTTTAAAGGAAGATTATAAATTTAATTACGAGTTTCTTTTTTGTGCAATTAAGAGATGACTATTCTCCTTTTTGTATCTCATACATTCATCTCTTTTAAACTAAAATTATAATTTTATTTTAATTGTCTACAAAAATAATTCTATGTTATTTTTGATTTCGTAACTATTAGATGAAAATTAAAAGGGTGATGTGACACCCTCTAATTTATTTATTTAATTAAAATGGAGGGTGTGACACCCTGCAATATATGTGGAACTTTATTAGTTAATCCTAATTAACTTATACACATAAATACACATGATTTCAATTGATTTTGTAACAACCTAATAAAACTAAATAAATGGTAATTAATGGTAGCATAATTTTGGAATTAAGTGCACTTCAATTTTAGACAAGAACTCAATTGTAATATTGCAACGTAAATAGCTAATATGTTCATACATTTCCATTAGGCCTCTTGCTGTCACACCTATTTGTCATTTGTACACTCCTAAAATAATTTTCTAAGTCATAAATCCCAATATCTATCGAATCTTATGGATTATTAACACCGATAGATAAGGGCCTTTATATATAAGTACACTCTTAAATTTTTATCAATAAGAAGTAGTCAAATCGAATCTTATGGATTATTAAAATGAAAGTGGTGATTTTGAGATATTTGTTCATGTAAGACCCTTAATTTTAAATCCAAAATTATACAATTTTTTGTGTATTTAGGTATTGAACTCTGAGGCTTTTTAGCCAAATTATTGTATTTTTGTATCTTGTAAATTATTCGTCGAGCAATAGTTTTATTTATTTACGTTACGAAGAATTTAATACCGGACAATTTTGTAAAAAAAATCTCTAGTTGTAGAAAATTTTATTTGTCAACTGAGTTGCGACAAGAGTAGATATTTGTATCAAAATAGTTTGAGATGTGAGTGAAGTAATATGTGTAAGAATATTTAGATATTTGTTGGATTGATTTAATTATAATATATATATTATTTGGTAAGTTAGTAATATATATATGTGAGAAGGCAAGGAATGAAAGCAGAGAAACAAAATCCTTTTTCACGCCCACTCCATCTTTCTTCTTCTTCTTGGTTGCTTCCTTCTTCTTCAAGAAAAAAAGAAAACCAAGTGTTAGAAGAAACGAAAAGCAAAAAAAAAAACATTTCCTCTTCGCCTTTCCTCTTCCTTTTTCCTTGTTTTCGAAAAAAAATAGTGTGGGTAGTTTTAAAAATCCACAAACGCAAACCTCCACATTTCTTCTAGATCTAAGCTTCGTTTCGTGAAGAGATAGAAGGGAAACTTGCTCACCTCCATGCTACGTTGTTAGTGAACTAACTTTGGAAGCGACGTCGCGAGCGGAGAATAAATTTAGGGACTTATTTGTGTGGAAAATAAATTTGTGGTTGTGTGGAAAATAAATTTGTTGAGTTTGAAGTGTAGATTCGGGGAAAATGAATTTAATAGAAAGTCAACACTATGAAAATTCAATGTTCTAAAGAAGACAAATCTATTCATCCTCTGCTCAACATCTTGAATATGTTATTTGTCTGAAGCTCTATCTGACTTTCTTTGATAATGATATCCTTTGTTTCTTTTGTCTCTTTATCAAGGTATAGAGGTTTGAATCAGATTGTGCCACATATTGAAGCATTTGTTTAACTTAGTTGTTTTGTCCACTGCGACCACCTGATCGAACATTGTGACAACAATTGAAAAACATTCATACCTCCAAGAATGTAGGGGCACACCATATAATTGGACCCAAGCTTGAATCATTTTGAAACATTGCTGGAAGAAATCCTTCGCGTCCTCTATTATAGAAGCCAAATCTCGACCATCATTGATTGATAAAAAAATAACATCCTTCACCATAGGTGTAATATGAATGGTAATGAATCCTACATTAAACATTTTTTGTTGGAGCAAGGGTACTTCATTAAAATGGTGTAATAATCCATTATCCCCCTTGTTTCCCCACTCCCAGTCTTCCTAACGTATTATACATTCATGTCCTATCCCTTCTACTTTTGTTACCACTTTTGGCCTCTACAACTTTTTTGCATTAGTGTTCTTACATATGCTCTTTCATGTTTACTCGTTCTCTATCCATATCAGTCGTCCTTCATTTCATAATTTATATTGGTTCTTTCTCTCAATATCCGCTTCATCTACTATCCAACACATCCAAGTTGACATCTCCCTCTTACTCTCTAAAACCTAGCCTCATTTGTCCACACTTTGTATAATCGATGCCAACCATTTTGAAACTCATGCCTATTGTTTCCACCTTTCAAAAACCGATCAAAGTTGAACCTCTTCTCAATCTTATTCTTCTTAATCGGTATAGACATCTACCACTTCTTCACACTTCTTAAATACTCTTCATATGTCATTTTTTTGTATATTAATCGGTATGATGAAATATTAATAAGAGATAGTGTTGTTGTCCCCATCTTTGTTGCCACCTTGTCCTTGCCCTCCTAGTTACTTCCTTTCTATTCTTTGTGATTCAACCATTGTCCAATGATCCCTCTCCCCCCTCGTAGTGTCTTTCTTTCCCCGAAATATGGAAGGCTCTCCATTCTCTATTCGAGAAATTATACTTAGTGAAAAACATTTGTTTCATGTATGGTTTGTTCAATAAATTATGATTACTGAAATATAAACACACCTTTATCTGTTATTTAGTTGATTAGTGAAATATCATTATTTTAGTTAATTGTCAACTTTTAACTAGTTGATTAATGACTAACATTTGTCTCATGTATAGTTTGTAGAGAAAAATATAATTAGTTACTCTAATTTTTTCAAACCTTTATCTAACAAAATTCAATGGACACAATAGTAATCGAACACACATTTGTCTCTTATGTAATTAATCATTGAAGTATTATTTTTGAATTAATTGATCGGCGACAAACATATGTCGTGTGTATTGTATTTAGTGCATTATAATTTCCTTCATAATTTTATTTAGAAAATATTCCAGAGACACACTACTAATAAAATATAGGTATAATTGCTCCTGCAGTCCCTTAACTTAATTTCATATAACGCTTCAGTCATTTATTTTTTTTCTCCCAATTTTGTCCTTTATTTAATTTTAAGTAAACAATTTGATATTTTATGTTTTAAAATGTTAACAATGTTATCCTTCTTTTACAAAACTTCAAAAATTTAAAATAAAACTCATAAAATTATTTATCATCTTCAATATAATGCAAATTTCATCAAATTTATAACTCAAATCTTCAAATAAACTCATATTTTCATTCTTTATATTTTTGAATTTTTGTAATAAAATTAAATAAAGGACCAAATCGTGAAGAAAAAAAAAACTGAAGTGTTATATAAAATTAAGTTAATGGATCGTAGGAGCAATTGTGCCTAAAACGTATTTCTTTTTTTAACTAATTGTGTTCGAATAAGACCATAAGGGACATGGTTTGAATTCCATATGAGACAATTGTAAAATGGCTTTTAGTGTCATTGTTATTAATAATAATTTTCCCTTTTCCACTTGTTATTAAGTATAAAACCATTGTTTCACTAATAAACCAATAACAAACAATTGTTACATGTATGATTTATATTATAATTTATAATTAATATATTATAATATTCTTGAAATTTTGATCTAGAGTATATTTAAGAGACATAACTAATAAAAATATGATATATACTAAAAATTATAATTAATGTATTATAATTTTCTTTAAGGTATTAAAAAGACACGATGCTAAATAAATATATATTTATACTTTAACTAAAGGGAGTGAGAGAATTTAGATATAATAATTTAAAAATATATAATGGGACAGAAAACTAGTTGATAGAATAATATAATATTGTATAGTGAAGAGAGATTAACTAGATAAAATTATTTTATAATATAAGGCAAAATATATCGTGTAGTTCTTTAAGTTACAGGAAAGTATCAAATTGATCATTTAACTTTTTTTATGTATCAAGTTAGTCTTTTATGTTTGTAAAAGTTATAGTATTGAACTTTTTTTGTCCTAACCTTATTTCAATCACTTTTGAGAACAATTTTAGAAAATACACAAGCAACATGCTATTTATCCAATAATTCATCTAATCTAGGAATGGGATGTCTATATTTTACTGTGATATTATTGATGGCTCTATAATTAGTGCATATCCTCCAAGTTCCATCCTTCATAGGTACAAGAATAATGCGGACTACACATGGACTTAGGCTCTCTTGCACTACCCTTTTACATCAAATCTTCAACTTGCCTTTGAATTTTTCTGGTATCTTGGGATTAGCCCTATATGCTAACCTATTAGGCAATAAAACATGTGGAATGTGATCAATTTGATGTTTTATACCTTTTATAGGTTGTAGGTCATGAGGACCTTCTTTACGAATTATATCTTCAAAATCTTGCATAAAATAAACAACTTCACTAGAAAAAGAGTTAGTTAGTTAGACTTACAACCTTTAAGTCACTTTCCTTGCTCAAAAGTAAGCATTGGCTTTTTTAATTGCATAAGCTTTTTCACCTCTTTTTCTTCACTCTCTTTTTATTTTCTCTCTTTCTTTTGAATTGTTTTTTTCTTTTCTATCTTTCTTTTTCTTTTCTCTCTTGTTTTCATTTCATCCTCACCAACTTCTCTTGGAGACAAAGGAGCAAAATAATTTTGCTTTCATTATGTAAAAAAGAAAAATTATTTGCATAACCATCATGATTGCTTTTTCTTATCATACTGTCATGACCTTACAAGAAGTAAATGACAAGCCTTTATTGGCACTACATCACATATAATTGTATCCTCATACTTCCCAATAAAAAAATTCACTTCCA
Source organism: Cicer pinnatifidum (assembly GCA_037974775.1). Taxonomy (NCBI): domain Eukaryota; kingdom Viridiplantae; phylum Streptophyta; class Magnoliopsida; order Fabales; family Fabaceae; genus Cicer; species Cicer pinnatifidum. The sequence goes on from JBBPBR010000004.1 coordinate 1,000,935, forward strand.
TTTGCTCGCTCACAATCTTCTCACCTTCCTCATTAAGCCATTGAAGTTTCTATGATTCTGGATGGGGTTTAGTCACCAAATTCATTTTTGAAACCATTCTTGCACTAACAACATTAGTGAAACTTCCTCCCTCTATTTCTCCTATAAGCGTTGTAATCCAAAACAAAATTAAGACATGGGAAGAATGTTTGTCCCATGTCGAGTTTGCAAATAATAGGGTTATTCATAACACTGCTTGTTATTCTCCCTTTGAAATTGTTTTTGGTTTTAAATCTCTCACTCCTCTTGATTTAATGTCTTTGCCAAGTAGTTATTTTCTAATTCATAAGGATGAGAACACTAAGGTTGAATATGTTTGAAAATTACTTAAGAAGGTAAAAGCACAACTAGAAAATAAAGTAGATAGCTATGAGAGACAAGCTAATAAAGGAAAGATAAAGGTTGTGTTTAAACTAGGTGATTGTGTTTGAGTTCGTTTAAGGAAGGAAAGATTTCCTTCTCAAAGAAAATATAATCTTCAACAAAGGGGATACATAAATTTTCAAGTGTCTTCCAAAATTAATGATAATGCCTATAAAATAGACCTTCCAGGTGAGTATGGTGTTAGTCCTACTTTTAATGTGGTTGATTTGTCTCCTTATGATTTAGGTGACAAAGATTGCAATTTGAGGGAAAATTCAGTTCAAGAAGGAGGAAATGATGAAGACATAGAAAGCATAACCAAGGCACGAAGCACATAGGGTGTTCAAGGTCTTAGAACTCCAATAACAAGAGCAAGCTATAAAAAGTCAAATGAGACTCCAAATAACTTGATAACCAATTTATTTGAAGCAAGTTCAACTCACGAAGAATTGAAGCCCAAGATAGTAAATTGCTTAATCCAAATTAAAGAACTTAAGGAATGAAAACAACATGTATGTGTTATCAAATTTTAATATTAGCTTTAATCAAAGTAGTAAACTTAATTAGTAAGAACATTTGGATCTAATTGTAAAAACCTGAGTTTGACTAAATTTAGAGAACTTTTAAAGTGGTGCCACTAAAAAAGGCAAACACCTAGCTTATGCAAAACATGTTTTTAACGTATTGTTATTTTGTGAGACTTTGCTTTCTAGAGTTCTTGAAATAATTCCTTTTGTGAAGGTGCAAACACGAGAAAAGTGGGTTGAATTGTGTTTGACTAAGTTGCTAACTTTTCATTATTTGATTTAATTGGTCCAAACTTGATGATTGACTTGAAGTACAAGCAATAACAAAACTAAGAAATACACGAATAAAATGACACAAGTAATTTATACTGGTTCACCACTAACTTGGCTATATCTAGTCCGTTCACTCAGAATAATTTAATCCACTAATTCAAAAACTTGAATTACAAAGCTCTCGACCCTCCAAGACAGTATTCTCAAACAACCTAACAAACCTAGACTTTGAGGAACACACACACCTTGACACTACCAACTAAGTCTTCTCCACACAATTTGACAACCCTAGATTGTTGAAGGCACACTAACACCACTATTGGATTTGAATACAAAGTTTGAAATTGGAGTTGTTGCTTCTTAATCAAATATGAGTCGTTCTTCTTGATTTGTTTTGTTCTCATTTTGTTCAGATTGAGTTTGTAAATTCTTCAGATTGATTATGTTCGTATTTTCTTTAGATTTAGTTTGTAAATCCTTTAGATTGATATTATTCATATTTTATTCATATTGAGTTTGTAAATTATTCATATTGATATTCTTTTGTATTTTTTTAAGATTGCTTTTGCAAATTCTTCAAATGAAATTTCCTTCATATTTCTTGCTTTTATCTAGTCGAGAACATGGTGTTGGACCAATTCTTGAACTTTCATAAGTAGGAATATGATTAAGTCTAATTCAATATTTTGTCCTTTGTCAAAATCTAAATTATATCTTTGGAAATAATAAATATATCTTCTTCTAAATGTTTCTTCTTGTAAACAATTATTGATCATATGTTCTTGTATTTAATTCATACCTTCTGGTGGATTCTGATCAACTCTTCTTGTAAATAACTCATATATTCTTGTAGATAAATCTTGATCAAATCTTCTTATAAATAATTCATATCTTCTTTTGGAAAATATTGATCAAATCTTCTTGTAAATAATTCATATATTCTTGTGATAAATCTTGATCAAATCTTCTTCAAATCTTGACCATATCTTCTTTTCAACTAGGTCAAAGATTTTCTTCAATTATAAATCTGAATCAAATCTTATTTTAGATTGTCTTCATAAACAAGAATCTTCTTTCATACTTTTTGAAGTCAAATATATTTTTCTCATAAAATATTTTTGTTAACATTAAAACTCTAAGTATAAAACCAACTTGGTTCCAACATTTTGAACTTATCAAGGTTGTTGATCCTTGTGGCTTTCTTTTCGGCTTATCAATCCTTAGATTGTGGTGCCATTCCGTTCTTGGTTCATATGCTAAATTTATAATCCTCAATTTCCTTTACATCAAACCCTAATACACAAATTTTATCAATTTCAGTGTTTAGTAACTTGCACTCATATCTCGCATTTTACATAGTCTTTTTCGATCATTCAACGACCTAATTTTTGTTTCACAATGTCTTCTTTCACCTTGTTTTGGAATCGCCCGATCCTGAGTTTCGTAGCTTTGATTATCGCATTTTCTGGGAAAACGTGATTATCACTCCAATTGGTAAGTTTTCAACCTAGAACGATCCTTAAAGTGATTCATAACAAAGAGAATCATATCATATAGGAATAAAGTATTCTAGCTATAATGATTAAATGTTTAAAGCAAAACAAAATGTATACAAAAATCATTCATCCTTTTTTAATCATATTTTTTAGAGTGAAAATCACTCATATTTACTTATAAACTTTTCAATTTTCATTCCATTTTTTCCTTATAGTTTACAATCAATTATTCTATTGAAGCCTGTTTTAAGTCAAGTTGATATGTTTATACCCCATAAATATCACCTTCAAACTTTTTTAAAAATTCACATTCAAAGAAAATTTTAAAAAATTATACATGTCGTGGTATATTCTAGAAATATGTTAAAACTCCAAATTATTATGTTAACACATCACATCCTTATATGTCATGTACGACTAATTATACCAAATCAGTCAATTATATGATGCGGCAACTTTCAATTTTTTTCCTTCTTTATTCCTTATTCTACTACTTTTTTGTCTATATCTCTAATATTAAATACACAACAATAACACATGTGCAATGCAAGGGTTATATTCTAGTAATATATTAAAATAACCTTTAAAACTTTTTTATTACCACCTCATTGTCAATTTTTCCACATAGCTATATTTTTGCCATGTTAGTTATATGTTTGCGTGTCACTCCAACTTTACTTCACTACATCAAAATATAGATTTTATAGCGCACCTTTAACATCGCTTTCAACTAAAAGCGTTGTTGTATTATATTTTAAACATACACGAAGGTTAAGACAACGCTTTTTAAAAAAAGCGCTATCATAGGTATCAATAGTTATATATAATAAATAAATAAATAAAAAAGTATTTGACAATGTTTTTTCTATAAGCGCTATTATAGGATCATATAGCCCTTTCACATGTTCCTTTAATGCATTTTTTATAAAAGCGTTGTCATAGTATCAGGATTGTTTAAAGCGCCTTTTTAAAATATATTTGGACGGTTGTTTTAAGGCTATCCTAAAATTCCACTATAAATCACTTTCACGGTTATTTGTTGATATCTAACATATCATTCCCTTTTAATAAAAAAAAATTAATTAAAATCAATCCTTCTCTAAAAATTCATTCCCTTTAATATCTATTAATTTCCTAATGCCTAATATGCATAT